>VXBR01001023.1:787210-808326 GCA_013400215.1 Cisticola juncidis
CCCTCCGCGGCTGGCGGGTCGGGCCGGCGGAGGCGGGGTGCGAGGCGGGGTGCGCGGGGCCACGGCTCCCTCTCCTGGCCGGAGCCGTCCTGCCTGCGGGAGCTGCCGGCGGCCGAGGCATACCCGGAGCCCTGGGAGCCGTCACGGAGCCCTTGGAGCCGGCACGGAGCCCTTGGGGACTTTCCGGGCACTTTCTGGGTGGAGCGGGCTGGCACACGCAGCCCTGCTGCTGCCGCAGCCCCCGAGCGCTCTGCGGGCCACCTGCCCCTGGGAAAGTAAAGTTTCCAGCTCTCCCCTGTGGTGTGCTGGGATTCCTTCCCGGTAATTCCCTCCCAGGTCTCCCTGGACATTCTGATGCCACCTGGTCCCAGAGAAGTGGCACCGTTTTTACTCTGTCGCTGGCACAGACACAGCCTTGATGAGGCTGAAATTGTTGATGACTGAGGAGTGGGCACCTGAAATAGACTGCAAGGGCAGTGCCAGGCAGTCTGAGGAGTGGAATAAAAATCTGCAGAGACTGGGGCCAGTACCTGCTCCTGGAGGATGTGGCCAGTGATTTTAAGTGCAGCCCCTAGTACAGGAGTGCCCTTGCCCAGGAAAGCTCGTTGTCCTCTCAGGTTGGCCTGGAGTCTCTTCCATCCTGGCAGTGAGTAACCTGCCCTTATTGGTGCTTTTATCACATCTTGGCAGGCTGACAGCAGTGAAATGGCTGGACACAAAGCCTGTAGTGCTCAGGAAACTCCTGTCTGCTCAGAGTGCTGCAGCACTTATTGGCACTGTTGGCTACAACACCTGGACTGAGTTCAACACCTCAGTCGTTATCCTCAGAAGGTGATTCCAGGATATCTAGGACACCAAATTTCACCCCATCCCGTGAAGCTCCTCTGCAACAAACCTGGGGTCCTGGCACCATAGGCATTGATAGCCACTGTGTCCCCATCCCTCTGCAGGGCTGCATGAGCACTGCTGCACACAAGGCTGCTCTGAAACGGGTCCCTGCCCTCTGCAGCCCCACCAGCTCTCCAAGGTGGGCACACCTAAAGCTCCCCCCCACCCTGAGGAAGAGGAGCAGCATCCTGGATGTGCCCTGAGCTGGGAAGGAGCTGTGGTGGGAAGCCAGTGCTGTTCTTACAGCTCCAGCAGGAAAACTTTTCCTCCTGTACCTCTCTCTCCTTCCCTTCCCAGGGTTCTGGCACAGCAAAATTAGGCAGAAAGTTTCTTATCTCAGCAGCTTTTGTGTCCTGGTGGTGAATGCCCTTGAAAATCTGCCTACTTGGCTTGTGCTTAGAATCAGCTCTACTCAAGCCATCTCTAACCCAATTCCATCCAAATATTAAAGCAACTTGTTAAGGCAGAGCTCTGTGATGACTAATTTACCCCACTCTGAGGGCAGATTAGTGTGTTTTTTGTTCCATATGACCTGCACTGCTCCAGGATCCAATCTTGTCTGGAGCTACTTTAGGTATCTGTATAACTTGCCTGCAGTACTGCATATAGACAAAACTGGAATAGCAAGGGACATTTTATGAGCTGTATTTTCCAACATACTTACTGAGAAATATGTGCTTAAAATGGTCTGTTGAAATACAACAGTCTACTTTTCTCATAGAGGATGAAATAACAAAAGGGTTGCATATTTTAGTCATGATACTTAATGCAGCTGTGGGAGTAGCTCAGCTGGTGATTGTTACAGGAATTAAATAATATTATTATTAATAATGATGATTCTTTGTTCTACGTAATATCTGCCATCCATAGATACAGATCTGGGACAGGATATGTCATTATTCTTGTTTGGGAGGATCCAGGCACTGTTGCAATACTGGTAATGCAGGTTAATAGTCACCAACACACACCCTGGGAAATTCAGACTGTTCTGAACTCCAAGGCTGCCTCTGCAAATTAGGGTCTTTAGGCCAGGGTCATTAATTTTCTCTAATCTTGATCAAAAGCCAGAACTCAACTTTAGACTTCATTGAAAGGCTCATAAAATAAGATTCAAGACCAAATTTCCAGAGACTGGTTAAAAGCTACAGCTGATAGCAAAGCCCCAAACCACACCTGCTTATTGTGTTTTCATGGGAAGGGTTTCGATCCCTTTTGTTTATGTATTAAAAGAATCAAAAGTTTCCTACTGTGAAATAAGGGTAATATTTCTCGCTTGGGCTCAGTGTTGTCATAATGATATTTTTGTATTGCTATTTTTTCTCCCATCTTCTCTCCACACTTGCACATGCTATTTCTGTGCAGGTTAAAATACAACGCAGTTACACCCTAGAGTGAATTATACTATGTTTTGAAGAGCAAGTCAGTAAATAGAAAACATTTTTAAGCTCAAAAAGGCAGCATTGTTCCACAATTTTTGGACAGGGAGCAAAGAGTAGCATTACTAAGTGAAGCCACGGGGGGGACTTACACAGCAGAGGAATGTGTTGGTGTTGAGCCAGGACACTGGAGTTCTGGCATCGCAACTGCTGTGAAAATATTCCACAGACCTCCAGTAACAAGTGTCCAAAGGTCTTGTTTTGCTTCTGTTCTAGTCCCATTGGTCAGTTTAAAGTTACAAGCACAGGAGGATCCTGGATCACAGAGCCCAGTTCTGTATTGTGCCAGGAATAATGTTTATGGTCCCTTCCATGAAAGGACCATGCTATGACTTTAAACAGTTTTCCGGGTTTGCCTGTTACCCCTCTGTGAGATTGTCCCAGGCTGTCCCTGTCCCTGCTGGTCAGGAGCCTTCCCCAGATGTTCTGGCACCAGCACTGGCTCTCATTTCAGGACCTGTTTTGCTCACTTCTCCTTACTCATGTATTTTTATGGAGATGGTTCTTGTCTCCCTTTCTCGCTGAGCTACACAGGACTGGCTTTTCAATCTTCTTTCCTAAATGACTCTCAGTTCACCTCAGACCTCTTCCCTCCATCTGCTGTAGTTCAATTAATCTCAAAGTTCATATGGATTACCAAGAGTGGTTAAAGTATTAAATGGGAGGAGGTCTCACCGATGCTTCATACACTGACAATAAAGTCCCCATTTCTCACTGAATATCTCACCTGGTAATCCCAAGATTGCAGTTATCTTTCTGCAAATAAGCTGTAATGGTGACCTCATATTTCTCCTCCATTTTTGCTTGCAATACTAAGTTCCCAGCCTCAATCAGAAACTTGTTACTATTCTCTTGTCAGTTCCCAATTCCCTTGTTTTTGTCCCAAATCTCAGCCTGCAGTTTTCTGATTTGTTTGTTCTTAGCCAGCATTTCTGATACTGGGAGATCAAGGTAGTTTCATAACCTCTAAAAGACATGTTCTTGCTTGTTACTCACACCCACCTAACCCATTTTTCCTCCTTCCTAGTTCAAGAAACAAGACCTAGACTACATATAATTATAGTCTGTGTAGTTATAAATGAACGTGCCTTCTGCGTTTGACACCTGCCTTTTAACTGGCATGGAGAGGAGCACGCCTGATAACCTAAGATACAGGACACAGGGAAAACAGGAGAATGACAGATATTTCTGACATAGCAGCACATGGACCTCCCATCTGCTTCTGTCAAGGGAGCTGATGTTACCCACACATGGAGCTGAACATTTTCTGCTGAGACCATTTTGCAGCGAGGAACCTGTGCCTGGCTGAGCAGGCAGGCATGGCTTTCAGACAGGTATGAACTGCTTGCTCACCAGAATGCACGAGGAGTCACAGCTGTATGTGTCAGGTGAGCCTGACTGGCAGAGATTTTCTATCCTCTGCTGTATTGACCATGTCCAAACCAGACCTTGGATCTCACTGCCCAGTGAGGCATTTTGTGTGAGCCTCTGCAAAAGCCCTGCACAACGAGGAGGGATTGGAAGCACAGCTTCGTTATGAGTTTGTCTATGTTTATTCCTGAGGATGTAGCAAATAGCTTTTGTGCATGTTAATGTGCTAAATATCGTTAGTGTCTCTTCCCCTGTGTTACCACGGTGGTAGGACTGCTAATGCAAATGGTCCTTAAATGGAAACTTGACCTTACGTGACTTGCATCCAAGTCCATTTCAATCTCTGTCACACATGTTTTGATACAGCCTAAGGCCGGAGATATTTCCAGTCCTGTGAGTCTGTGTTTCATACAAACCAGAGCTATTTCAAAGCAGTTATGGAGAGGAATATCCTCTCATGCTGCTGAAGGCTTTGGCTTTTGGCAGGTGTCTGACCCACAAGTACACACACGTTGGACACCGTTTGTGTTTAGGATGCCTGAACATCCTTTTGCGCAGTGTATTTAAACACAACAAATTTTTATAAATTGCCTGACTGTGGAGGTTGCAGGAACACTTAAACTGGGTTGGCATTTCTGTTGGGCAAGACCAGCATCTGTCTCAGTCTGTCTTTGAAGAAAGCCTCTAGCCTGGCTATTAATTAGGCTGCAGTTTACCTTGCTTGCTCAGTGACGCCAGTGAGAAGTGGCAGGCTGTCAGCAGATTAATAAAGCTAGAAAGGCTGAATACAGCCTTGGCATCGAGGCAATTCTCTGCTGGTGGGTATTTCTACAGGGGGTGGTCTCTGGAGATGATTTCAAACTCCTGGCTTCTCTGGCTGATGATTTGCTGACACCACTGCAGAAGGGAAAAGGCACTGAATTAACACATTGTCTTTCCTGGGTAAATGGAGCCAATTAAAAGGTCTTATAAAAACAAGAGAAGGCTTAATACAGTGTATTTATATCCCACCTGTTTGTAAGAGTTCCTCCTGTCCTGACATAGGTTTATAACGTTGTTTTGATGCTTTAACAATTTTTCAGAAGTCCTTTTTTCTGAACAGAACCCAGCTTCTCCGAATAACTGTCTGATAATAAACTGCAATGGTTATGGAAAAAAGAGAGCATCAAGTGTGATAAATGAAAAAAAAATCATTAGCATATTCCAAAATCTTATTATTACAGTCAATAACAGTTTATTTTCCCCTAAAAGTGCAAGATCATTCTGCAGAATGACTTTTAAAATCTTTGATTTCACTTCAGCAGTGATGAAGCAACATTAACCTTTAGACTCTGAGTTTATCTGTGCATATGTTAAGGAATTCTTAACGAAAACAATTCTTTTGTATAGCTCATAAAAAGATTCACAAGCAACAGAAGATTTTAAGAGCAATCTCGAAGAACTGCAGGAAACCTTACACAATCGCTGGCAAGGGCAGCTGCAGGTTAGCAAGACCTTGATGCAGGGAGATGCTGTTACCTGCCAGACTGGGGAATTCCTCTGTAACAGGCTGGCATGTTTTAACCAAAGGGCAGGACCCTCTGCTCCTGTTAATCAGCGCTGCTAATGGAGATGTGAAGCTCACACTGGTGGAGGGTTTTGGCAACGGTGATTGCTCTGGTTGGGTGGAATACCCAACTGCACAGACAGTGATTTCTGGCATCCTTGCAGCTCTTTTCCCAGGTCAGTGTATTTCCAGGCATTTGAAAGTTCCTTTCTCTTAATAGCTGCTATCTATCCTTATAAAAATGAGGATAACAGATGAAGCAGAATGGCCAGTTTTGCTCTACCTCTATTGACCTCACTGGATTTACATTAGAGAGGATTTTGGAGCAATTAATTTACATTTGCACAATTACTAGGAACTGTAATTCCTCCCACCCTGACTGCTATTGATTCCCAGGTGCCAGATCAGCGCAATGCAGCCCTGTGCCACTGCAAGGGTGCAAAAAATATTGTTAGCCTCCCAGGATGAAACAAGCCTGGACAAAGGTTTTTGAAGGAATGGGTGAGCCACAGGAATATTTCGTTAGTTTTGTGGATGGTGTTCAGAGAACAGCTGTAAAGGCAAGCAGAGGAAGCATTCGATTTCTATGGAGAATGAGGAAAGGTTGCTGCCTGCATGTGTGGGTAAAACCTCCAGCTCTCACAGGAATGTGGGCATCTTGAGGAAAACACCTCGCTTGGGGCAGTTAATTACTGCTATGCAACTTGACAAAAAAAGACTGAATTAAATCAATGGAAATTGGATGGATATACAGGCAGCCTTACTCCACAAGACATGCTTATGGAAACTTCTTTTTTTCTGGAAGCAGATCTCCCACCTGCCTCTTCCTTATGAAATGAGAGATCTTAAAGATCACTGAAGAGGAGGGAATCAAGAGCAACGCATTTGTTAGCAAGTCATAAATTTGCAGGGAGAAAGCGCGGGGAGCAGAAAAAGAATGAACTCGAATTTCACAAGGGCGAGAGGCGCCCTGGAGCCCCGCAGTTGCTCGGCTATGGCACAGAGCCATCAGCTGGGAGATGCAAAGTCGCAGAGCAGCATCTGACAATGAAGTTCACAAGTCGTTAACCAGCAATGTAAAGATGTTCTCGACAGGCTGCAAGTGAAACGACCTCCCAGGTTTAACACTTAGTCTTCATAATATGCCGGAGACGTTTCTGAAAAGAGTAATTGGCCAAAAGGAAACGAACAATAAACCCCATGATGGAAGTCAGTGCTCCTGAGAACTTTTAATTTTTTTCGGTTAATATTCTCTGTATCACTATTTCTCTGTATGTGGCATGGATGAAAGATCCTGAGTGAACTGGAGTCCTCTGGACATCCTGAGAAGGCTGAACTTAGAGGACATTTCAAATCAGGGTTGTTCATCCTGATAAACATAAAATCTTCATCTGATCTGAAACAAAAGGTGTCCTTTCATGTTTGAGCCACTCGACGTTTTTTTAAACCACTTAAAATACTTCAGATTTGCATTTTTTTTCTTTAAGATTTTGACTTCTATTTCAAGCACATTAAAATTCTCCCCTCCACTCCTTTTTAGTCAAAACTCTTCACTGAATTCTTCTTCAGTTTATAAATAGTTTTGGTCCTTCTAAACCATCATTTTTATGACTTTCATATTTCTGGAAAAAAAAGGCGCTGCTATTATTAGTCATCTCCAGTCTTCAAGACATTACCCAAAGTATTGTCAAACAACTTCTGTTCCACTGTTACTGGGAGGACACCCTATTAAATGGATGGGTTTTTTTCTTTGGCCAGTCACTTCAGACAGGTTTCTCAACCCACAGCCGTGAAATCAGCTAGCAAATAGAGGTTGAAAAATACCCTTGGAGGAAATTTCCAGTTTGTTCTCACATGGCTGTGTGCTCCCAGCAGCCTTTTGAGTGACCCCAAGTCACCACATTGAGGTTCACCAAGAAATTAAACCTGGCCATAGGGTGGGGATACATGTGAGATCCTACCCTGATGGACAAGTTCATTGGATTGGGCTGAATTAAGTCAGGAAAACATCATGTACCTGGTGCTACAGTATAGCACAGGAAACTTAGTGCTTTGGATATTAACACAGGGTCATGGGGAGGGAGTTGTTTATAAAGGAGCTGTGACTCCCCATCACTTTCCAGATGTATCTGTGGGTAATGCCTGGTTGGTTCTTTCCTTTAGCTCCACTTTTCTGCTCTTGCCACACCTGAGATATAATTACTACCTGTGTTACCTGTATTTAAGTCAATTTGTACTTAAAGTACAATTTTTAGCACATCCAATAAAATGAAAGTTCTCCTTTGCAAAAGATGATAGGAAGAAAGTTAATAGAAAACAAATGTTACCTAGCAAGCCAGGTAAATTACTTCAAATCTGGACTTCCTTGTGAGGAAAAATATGGGGGTGCAACTCCTCCCTTCTCCATGAACACTCTGCTCTGCTGGTGAAAAGATATTTCCTTAAGCTTTTTATCTGGTGAAATCACCTAACCTATCCTTTTCAGGCATGGAATTTTTCTGCTCACACATGCTGTCAGTTGTTCTGTGGGGTTATTTCTCATGCAAACCAAAATAGTTCCTGGTTTAAAATGTTCCTCAACCTGACTGTTCACATGATAAATGACATAATGGAGTCGCATTCGTTAGCACCAGAAGCAAACTCCAAAATAGAAGCAGACAATTACTAAACAAACATTCTGTAATTATCTTTTCTTTCCTGACCAGCTGAACGATGAAGAAAGCAGCAATGTGTAGAGCTCATGATTAGAGCTGGTCATTTAGACAAGGAAAAATATCGGACTCTGGTGCATTTCATCAATCAGAATGTGGAGGGAGCTGGTTTCTGCCGATGGGACCAATATTGTGGTGGATGTTGATCATTTTCCCAGTGTTGCCTCCCACTGACTTCCCTTTTTATATTTTTAATCTGTCTCCTGAATCACTTCATGCAGCTGTCTCTGGTTTATTTTCTTCTGTCTCACATTAATAATTAATTCCATTGCTTTTGGTATGCCCTTGACCTTCAGCCACTTCCAACACCTTGATATAAATCTTTGGACATATTGCATTATATATGCCATTATACATGTTTGAATACTACATGGAGGTGTTCCCATGCAGACTTGTCCTCATAAGAACTGCAAGAGTCTTTTACAGACCTTTTTTACTACTTCTTTGGTGCTCATTAGTCCATTATCTGGCAACATAACAGTCTTATTCTGAGGCACACCACTATTTCAATTACAGAATGATCACAATTAGACTCTCTGCTCATTAGGACTTCATTGCTTCATCTACACATGGGAACCTGTATAAATCTTAATTAAAGAAGAAGAATTGCTTGTTGTTTAAACATGAGTTTAACCTTAAATAGGGATCTGCAAATTAAGGAAAATTTAAGTGCTCTTGTACATATAGGGAACGTAACACTTACTGGTGACTTGCCCAAACAGAATAAATGTTCCAGATGTTCAAGGCAAAACAGCTGTGGGATTATTTGCTGGGGATTCAAGGAAGGCGCAGGGCAGTTCCTGCCTTATGCATTGTTGGGTCCCTTCCCAGCAATGTGGCTGTTAAAGCCACATCCTGCCTGGCAGTAGAGGGGCAGAGAGTTTGGTTTCTTTTAGATTAAATGTTAGGAAGAAATTCTTTACTCTGAGGGTGGTGGGAAGCTGGCACAGATTGCCTAGAGATGTTTTGGATGCCCCATCCCTGGAAGTGTTCAAGGCCAGGTTGGATGGGGCTCTGGTCTTGTGAAGGGTGTCCCTGGCCATGGCAGAGGTGATGGAACTGGATGATCTTTAAGGTCTCTTCCAACCCAAACCATTCTACGATTCTTAATATACCATTCTGGCAAACATTTAATTTGTTGAATGAACCAGTTTCTTTCGATGTGAAACAAAAATTGTCACTGGGGAATATTTGAAGGAGAGAGTCTGAAGTATAATAATTATTTGTTCAAAATATTCAGCATGTATTTACAAAGAATGAGGCACAACTGCAATGCAGGCTGATGTTTTGCCATTCCCAGAAGTATTTATGACAGATATTATCATCAGTTAACTCCTGATGAGCCCTAACATGGGAGTGTTTGGCACCGTGAAGTGTTGTGGCTCTGTGGAACTGGGTTTCTGAAAAACCACTGTGCAAGTCCTCGCTGGGGTTTGTTCTATACAGTGAAAAACCAGGCTGAGGGGATTGCTAGAGACTTTCCTAAAGCAGAGCAGGGACACCCAGTAGCAGAGCTGGTGAATGCCACTGGCCTCCTGCATGCCTGCCTGCAGAGGAGGGAGCTGTTCAAGTCCCCAGGGAGCAGCTCCCCATTTTTCCTCTCCTGCTGTAGCCAGGTGTGCTCGTACCTCTGGAAGAAGCTGAACAAGTCTTTTGCATTTCAGTTACATGTCCAAAGGGATTGTGCTTTTGTTATTGCTGGTAGCATCTGTCCTCTCCTGAAAACAACTCTCCAAGCATGCAGTAGATAAAATTTGGTGGTACTGTGGATCAAAACAACTACTGCTGGTTTCTGTAACAAAATAAGGAACAATCCAGCCTTGCCTTCAACAAAGAAAGGAGGTTTAATTTGCAAAGCAGTAATTCACAAAGCATCTGTGGTTCTCTTTCTATTAACCTAAAGTTAGTCAAGAGAAACGTGGAAGAACAGTCCTTTCCCCCTCCAAGCAGTGTCCAGGACTCCAACTGATAAAATGCTTCCAGGTAAGGACAGCTCTGTCTTACGAGATTTTAATAACAAGGAGTGGATTAAAGATCCAAGCAGAGCTACTTCATCACCATGGCCTAATGACATTCAGTAAATACAAGTGCTTTGAACCACTTATATTCCAAAGTATGAGGAGCAATGATAGATTAAACCTTCAGTGTTCAAGATCAGAAATAAAGTCAGGGGGATGCTGCAAAAAGCCAGGAAAAAGCAGGAGGTACTGATTGAGAGTCCCATCAAGTGTTAAGGGAGCATCTCATCCTCCCAATGTCCAGGCTAAAATACATTTTTTTAATAACTTTTTTTTTTAGATCAGTCAGTATCACCAAACTCATTCTGGTGGTAGACACTATTATCTTCCCAATTTTTATAAGCTCTGTAGATTATGCAATATCAGATGGAATGTTATTGCTCAAGGATTCATGATTTATGGTGTAAAGATGAAACCTGGAGTGGAAGAGCTGGGACAGAAGTGGGACTGGGACCAGTGGGACCAGTGCCCACCCTGGCTGGTGGTGAGAGCAGGGACAGGCAGAGCTGCTGGCCCATGGCTCATCTGCCCATTTGTCTGACGCACCAATTTCCCTGGGAGAACTGGGAACCTGTTGGCTTTGGTAATGAATCAGAAAAGTGGAAAGGTTGTTCTAAACACTCTTAAAATCAAATATGTGGAGTTTTACTTTTTTTTTTTTTTTTCTGGTAGTATTTGCCCCTGTTTCCTGCAAGTGCAATAAACAATTTTTTAGAAATATCATACAAGGGTTGAATTGCTCAGGTCTTGAGAACAGTGCTATAAAATGAAAGCTTATGAAATTACAGATATAAAAATCAGGATTTTTTATTTCCTTACTTTTTGAAAATATCTCTTCTGCTGTTTGTTTAGACAAAATTGTTGAGTATGGCTCACATTAATTTGTTGGGGTTTTTCCAAAAAGTATTGTCTTGGTAAGAACAGAAAATTCTGTCTCTCTGTGCAGTCTATCTCTGCATACAAATGATTGTTTTTAGCTGTGATTTTCAAACTCCTGAGGGAATTAATGAGTAAAGAAGAGCTCTCCATAATGCATGCATGTATGTGTATATATCTGTATATACAGTTTATATTGCTTATTTATTATTTATGTCACAGGAGCTTATTCAAAACATTGTTCTTTTTTTTTTTTTTTTTTGAAAATATTCATCTAGAAAAATTACTGACCTGTCTCTCTGCCTTGTCCCTCCCAGTGCCAGCTCAGGTCCCTTTTTTGTGATCCCACAGTGGGTCCAAAGCAATGACCCAGCCTGTGCCAGGCTGGGAGCTGAGGGGCTGGATTCATTCTTGGGGTTCCAGCTGCTGGTTGATCTGACCCTCCTGTGTGACACCAGGTGAGTCCCCTGCAGGGATGGCAGTGGGAGGGGGGCTCTGGAGCTGTGGGATGCATCCCTGGCCCCTTGGAGCCTCCTCACACCCCGTGGCCCTGAGGGGAGCCCCCACCACCCCTGGGAGCTGGGACCTGGGGCTGCAGCATCCTGCTGGCAATGTCAGTCTTCTGAGGCAGAAAGACACAGCAGGCTCTTTTGATTAAAAATAGGTCAAGATTTAATTGAAATGAAGGAACATTTTTGGTAATGCAGAAATTTGAACCAGCATTGAACCTTCTTTTTTTTTTTTTTTTTTTCTTTTTTTTTTCCCATTTGATGCTCATTATTTGAAAGATGTGCAAAATTTCTGGATTTCTGCAGTTGATGGTGATCCGGGAATGTAATAAAGCTCTTCCCTCACTGCCCTCTCCCCCAGAATAATTTCTGAAGATTTATTCATCATTTCACACATCACTAAGTAAACATCCCCCTTCCAATGGCTGGCCTGATGGAGACTTAGTACATTACTGTGTACAGCAGAATGATCATGATCTGAAATGCAATACACAGGCAATCTCAGTATCCTTGAGGTATCTCTGCCAGAAGCATGGAAAGCAGTTCAATTTCAAGAGTAATGAGTCTAATTTGCAAGTCTCTTCTACTGAGCCTTTTGTGATTTTGCTGTTCTCTCCTATAGTTACAAGTCTTGACTAATAAACAGTGTTATTATATATAATACAGAACATTTCCCTGTCTCACTGAGCAGTGTGGCTGGAGAGGGTAGACCTTGGCTTGAGTTTTGTAATATTTTCCAATTAGATGACCAGACATTAGTGTTCATAATTCCTGTTTGGTGGAGATTTGCAATCATGGCTCCTTAGCAACTGAAGTAATGTTAAATTAAACTGATAAATGATGTTCTAAAAAAAATAAGAACTTAATCAGAGTGATTAATTTGTGATTGCCTTTTAGGAAAGGTTTACAGGATGTGTTGTGCATTTTCTATCTGCCAAGTGCAGTTCTTCATCAGCTGGGTAGACAAGCTTTGTAAACCTGTTTTATGAAGTGTAGAGTAGATCTACTCACCCCTCCCAGCTGATGAGGAAAGATCTACTCCTTTGTGAAAGCTGGTTTGTTGTTTTTTTTTTCAGGCTGCCTGCCTGCAACCCTGGGCAGTCCTGGCCAGGCTGGAGATGTCAGAGCTGTCACTCGAGGCACAGCTCAGCCCTCAGGGCTGGGACATCATCCCCTGATGCTGTGGACAAACTCAATCCAGAACAGTTTCTACCATGCTGGGCCACTTCTTCCCATGCACAAAAAACTGAATTTACAAACAAAAAAACCCCACAACCTTCACACCCCAAACTCTCCTTTACCATTCCTCCTCTGTCTTTTCCTCCATGGTTTAATTAAAACCACAGTTTTAATCCAGCAGGTGGAAGACTCTGAGACTAAGCCTATTTATTTCTCGGTGATGGCACAGAGCCTGCTCTGTCCTCTCAGAGGGACAGGCAGCATGTCCTGCCTCCTACAAGCTGCTCCTCCTGCAGGCTTTCATGCTGGGCAGTGTGACAGAGACATCGAGGGCTGGAGGCAGTAGGAGTGAGGTTTGGGGTGCATTTCATGCACAGAGAGGTGATGCTGTGTCTACGATCCCAAGCCCACTCTGGGAGCCTCCCCTTAGGAACCTGGAGAAAAGGGTTGATGCTCAGGTCAGGGCAGGGCTGCAGGCACCTTTTCTTGACTGAGCTCCCCCACCATTTCCATCTTTCCCCTGGACTATCCTGCCATGTGCCACTGGCCTGCCATGACTTCCAGCCCCTTCACAGTGAAGTCACTAGTGAAAAGCTGCTTGTTTTGTACCCTGCAGCTCCCTTTTCCAGGGATTGCTGTCGATTGCTGGCAATCCTTCTGACATGTGCACTTAATCACTTTGTGACAGGAAGATGGGTCAATGGGCGAGCTCTGAATAAAGAGTAAGAGCTCAAAACTGGAAATAGGGATTGCTTTGCTGAGCACAGCTCTGGTGTCCTGGCTCCCACTACAGCCAGAGGAAAGTAAGAGAGTAATTATGAGTTATGTTTCTTCTGCACCTCTGTTAGTGTGAATCTAGTTTAAGCATCATAACAGAAAAGCTTTCCAAAAAATATTGTTCTGCAAATTTTCCATAGCAATCTCCAATTTTTTTCCTGAATTATGTTTGGCTCTTGTCCTAAATAATAAATTCCACAAGGCATTTATACACTTGCTGTAAAATCTTCTGATGAGCTTTAAAAGGTTGGATTAAAGGATTTGACACCCATGAACTACCTGCCAGTTGGCTGACAGTGCCTTCCAGCTTCACTCCCTTCTGTTGTTGT
The DNA here is from genome assembly GCA_013400215.1 of Cisticola juncidis. NCBI lineage: Eukaryota > Metazoa > Chordata > Aves > Passeriformes > Cisticolidae > Cisticola > Cisticola juncidis. Next base: position 800,851 of record VXBR01001023.1, read on the forward strand.
TATCAAGAAAATTCTTGCCCAGAGAATATTTCCTATTTGCCTTGATGATGGCAATGATTCTCAAAGTATCTTCTTTGATAAAGACTGAACAATCTCAGGCTGGCCTCCATCAAATCAACAAATTACTGTCATGGCACTGCACAGTATTGAGATGTGTCCCCATCCTTTCCCCCGACACCATTAGAGATGGAAGCACCTCCAGGTTAGTTATTTCATCTGCAGGTGAAGTAGCCCATCCTAGGTTGATCCATCTGCTTTTCCAGACAACATAAAGCTGAACTTCACAACATGTTCCCCACTCCCCTTCCTAACAGCTTTTAAAGCAAGATTTATCTCTGCCTCTTATTCTGCCAGCGTAACCCACAGACCAACAAACAGATCTCTTGCTCCTGGCAGTCTCCTCTTGCCTCCCATGGCAATCCTCTGTGATCTCTCCCTGCTATGTAAAATCCCATTTTCCAGAGTTTGCACAGAATAATAGATATCCGTGGAACCTGTGCAGCCCAAACTCTCCTTCTGTTCTGAAAACACAGCTTTTCTAGCATTATGTGCCCAACAGTCTGAAAAACACCGGACTGTGGGCCCTCCGAGGAGGACAGGAGTGCAGCTAACCCACTGATTTCAGTGGAGTGGGTCTGTTTTAGTGCAAGGTTCCTACTGTTCTGTTGTTTTTCAGAAAATGTCATAAAATATTCCTAGACATCTTGTGAACACCAAGAAAACAGGTGTTTTGTCATGGACCGTGTAAGAGCTTGTTGTTTTCTCTCACTTTTAATGTCACCACCCATGAATTCCGTTCATAACATTTCAGCTAGACCACTGTGCTTCCCTCGCTCCATGCTGTCCTCAAGCTCTTGAGGCAGACAGCAGCTCTGTCACAATTGGATGTGATGCTGGCACTTACCTTCCATCAAAGAAGATGATTTTCCATAGCGTAATTCCAGATTTATTGAATCGAGTCTTAAACCTCAAGAGGTAAAGTGGGCTGTATTTTTAACAGAAAATGGTTTTCCCTGCCAGATGAAATCTTAGGACAGAGTGTCTCATTTTAAATAGCTGCTTGGACATTTCTCTATCTTGGGATTAATGGTGATGGGGTAATTTAGCTTCTCTAGCAACCTGAGATAGCTGGATTTACAGAGTTATCAGTCCAGCCACTTACAGGCATCTTTGCTTTAATTGAGTTTAGTGCTGCGAAAAAGATGAACTTGATGAAGGAAAGCCTTTTCCACCTGCCTTGAGAATAAAGGCCCAGCTGAGGCAGGAGCAGCACACTCTTCCTTCAGTGCCAGTGCAGCACCCAGAGGTGGGGTGGCAGAGCGATGCTGTCTGGGGGTGCTGGCACAGCCTGTGCAGAGCAGGAGGGAGATTTGCTGCCTTGTGCTGCCTGTCCCAGAGCTTGAGCTGACGCAGAGCAAGAGGTGCTTCTAGACCTGGCAGCTCTGTATTTGAAGTGCATTTGTGTGCATCACATAAGCTCCTAAAGGAACAGTGTGGTTTGGACTGATGAACTGATGTCTATCTATCTGATTCCTCTGGCTCCAAAAACTGTCAGCCATTTTTAGCTTGATTTGAATCATCTCAAACCAGCTCAAACCTAATTATGACTTCCTACAAGTTAAAAAAAATAGTTTGACAAATAAAAAAGATAGAAAAGAGAGAACTGTTAATCCTTCCCTGAGGAGGAGGAGGACACATCAAATGCAACAACATTGGGACAATATGAATCTGGAACTGTCAGACTGAGACCTCAAGTGCGAAAGGACCATCTTCCTAACCAGGACCAGCTTCTCAGCTTTACCCAGTGCATCAGAAATGCCAATCTCCTGCTGTCTCACTCAAAGCCTGGCCACCCTCTCGTTTTTCTCACTGTGTTGGCAGGAGATTTGTGAGTACATCACCATGTGCCATTTCAAGCTTCATTTGAATAAGCGTCCCATATAATAGACTTTTATAGCTCTCTTCTGTGAATTCTAAATTAACACAACTAATTAAAATGTTCCAAAGTTTTATGTAAATAACTAATTAGCATTTGAGAAGGAATAGTAAATTCACAGATGGTCGTGCTCCACTCTGGGCCCACCGTGCACCAGTGTTGGGCCCTTGGTGCAGCATCCTGCCTGGCAGGACCAGACTGCCCAGGTTTCACCCCAGGGATGACCCAGCACCATCCACCCTGCCTGCAGGCTCTGGGAACTCTCATGGGATTAGGATCATTCTGGCCTGATGTCCCATCTCTGTCTCTGACATCAGGACTTGCAAGAGTAAGGAGAGCATGGGAGTGTGGATGAGAACACCAAGGAAGAAGAGGTCTGTGCATAGGAGGTGAGGTGAGTGTCTGAGCTGTGATTTTCAGTGTTTGTACTGGCACTGCTGTAAGGATGTTCCTCTAGAAAACCCTCCTCAGGGATACCTTTTAGGAGTAGAAGCTGCTATACTTCACACAACACAGCTGAGCCTCAGCACTGCTGGGTTCCAGCCCCAGCACTCCCACTGAGACCCTGGAAGGCTGTTCTGTCACACAAACCATGTCTCCATGGAACACAATTGGGAATAAAGCTAAATATTTTCTTCCTCTCTATAGGATTAGAGCTCATTGATATCTGTAGCATAGTGGAGAGGTGATGCAGGAATCATACCTTGTAAGAATGGAGAGATTTAAGAAATAGGTCTGCATCTAATTGTGACTGCCTTCCAGGTGGAAAGTGCCCCTTCTCTGACATCTGCACTCTCACATGTATCAGGAGCTCTACATTTATACAGCCCATGGCACCCTGCACCTCTGAGTGCTGTTGCAGCACAAAAAGGACCCCACAAATACAAGGAAGGAGTTGGCCACTTGGAGTTTGCTTGATGTAGAAGACAGATTATCATTAGAGCAAGTGAGGAGGGGGGGTTCATTTTCCCTCCCTTTTGAATGGGTCCTACAGCATTAACTTCACCTGTTCCAAGGGCAGCTCTGACTGCACCTTTGGCTTCCAGAGCTGCAAAGACCTGTGGGAGGTGGAGAGGTTGTAAAAATCTGCTTTAGAATAGGATAAGGGGGTTTTGGTGTATTTGAGCAAGTCTCTGAGGAGGGGAAATGAGCTTGGGAAGATTCATGTTGCTAGGACAATTTTGCTTGGCCAGAGGGAAATCGAGAGAGCAGAAGCAGGAGTCGGTGGGGAAATCAAAGGGTGAGTTGAAAGAAAGGAGTGTGAAGAGCCTGGCTGTTTGTGTTGAAATTATAAACAGGAGTGTGTTTTTCAGATATATTCTTGGGGAAGATGTAAAAGTGGGAGATTAAGTAAAACAGTAAAGCTGTTGAGGGGGAGAAAGGGCTAAGCTAAGCCTTCCTATTGCGTGGTCTTATTTGCAATCCCTGTCTGCCCTGGAAGCATCCCCCATATCTCTCTCTGTTTATACATGCAGAAAACTCCTGCAGAGCGGGGAGGAAGATGCAAGCTCTCCATCTGGTCTTCCAGACGTTGTTTCTCATCCTGGCACCAGCCTGGAGAGGAGGTGAGCTCTGAATTGGGTTGCCAGAGGGCAGCCTGGCCATGGTACAGGGCTTTGGGGGCTCATGGGGAGGAGAAGCAAACCCAGAGGAGCCTCATTGCCTCATCCTTACCCTGATCCCAGACATGTTGCTGCAACATCCTTGGGAAGCACAAGGTGGGTATGTACACAGCATCTCACCCCAAGCAGCAGCTCACCCTGTTCCCAGGCAGAACATTTGGCATGTTATCTGTCACAAGAGGAAGGCTGGAGAGCAGCCTGCTGATCCCATGTTTCTTGAATGCATAAGTGCTGGTACCAGCCCTCACTAATTCTGGGCACACAGGAGCGTGGCTATAGCATAAGTGCTGGTACCAGCCCTCACTAATTCTGGGCACACAGGAGCGTGGCTATAGCCTGTTCTGAGCTGACTCTGCCTGTGAGAAATGAGGGTCTGAGATCACTGCCCTTCCCTGCATGGAACCCAGGTGGGCTTGGGGTGCTTGGCAGGGGACAGGCTGCACCTGAGCCCCCAGCAATTCAAAATAAACCCAGAAAGGGCACAAGGAAGGAATTCAAGATGCATGGGAGGCTGGTAAGCAATCAGGTGTGGAAAAAGTAGGTATTTGGATCATCTGAGGAAAGCTTAGGCTGAAATGTTTGCAGATGCTTACACTTAGGGATGCAGCACAGGGTACTCCTGTGGTGCCTGGAGCCTGGGTGTTGCAGGGGGCACAGGAGACATGTCCCTGTCCCTATCCCTGTCCCTGTCCTCCCTGTCCCTGTCCCTGTCCCTGTCCCTGTGCCCACGTGGCCCCTCTTGCAGAGCAGACCCCTGGACCACAGGGTTCCTGCTGAAGAAGCACGTGTGCCAGCTGATAATGACCAGCATCACGACGGATTTCAGCATTCACTGCTAAATGGTTCTGCCTGGAAAATTGCCTCGAAAATGTGTTTCAGGATGTGCCAGATAGTCTCATGCTAGTTTCTCAGCCAAAACCTCCCATGTGGTGTCCAATGTGATATCAGTAACTCAAAGGCAGGGGACAATGAAGCCTCTATTTGCTTTCAAGCAATTTATTCTCCTTTTGTCTTTTTACATCCAGCAGTTAAGTAAATTACAGGCATGAATGTAGTAAGGGCTTTTAATTTTTTCACTGTAGTTTCTTAGCCCCTGGCAACCGAGTTACAACAAAAAAGAGATGTAATGAAAAAGTACTAAAGCCTAACTATAATTTTTAATGATTAAATTCACATACGATTTTAACTGATTAAAAGTAAGAGGACCTGTTGGAGCACAAAGAAACAGCAGCAGTCTTCAGAGTTCAAGTAGCTGTAATCAGCTTCAATTTCACATTAGAAATGAAAAGAGAAAAATTTCTGCTGGTGATGACTTTGTATTTCTGGTATACTTCATCTTTCTCTTTTTTTCAAGCTGCTTTTAAATTTATCAGCTTTAACCTTAATTCTGCTTTTCTGTTTCTTAGCTCTTGCGGGTTATCCAGCACTTTGAACTGATTTCTGACATGCTGTGTGTGAGGTATGGTGGTATCTGGAGAGACTGAGATGGAAGATCTCTTAAACTCTTTTTCAAGGTGGGCTGCAGCACACAGTGATAAAGCTCAGAATTATCTCATGTCCTAATGTCCAAGCCAGAAATAAGAGAAGCCCAGCTATCATTTGTTTCTCAGGTGCAGAAGATCTTATAAATGTAATTCTGAGCTCTAAATTCTCATACAACAAAACAACTGCTAGGCTTACCCAAATCCTGTTATTTTAGCACCTTTATTTCTAGGATCCAACTAAAGTTTCAAAGACAAAACTCAGCTTGGGAGAGGAAAGGAAGTAGCCACTTCTGTAAACTCTTTCAGCTTCTCCCTGCCCCACCACAACACATCTCTCAGTAAATCACTGCATGCTGATTTTTGTATTTAATGCTGAGTGGAGCCAGCACCAAAGTCATCAATATACATAAAATATTTGCTGGAAATTCTCAAAGTACAAGAATTCCAGAGCAAGAAAGCTCCTGCCTCAGTCCTTCCAGATCAGCTTAATATTTCAGTTGTTACAATATTTATTTCAGGTATTCATTATAAGGTTGGAACAGCTGTTTTTGGACAAATCACAGCGTTTACTCACAAAACTTCAATGTTGGGACTTTGGGTAAAGTTTTGACTTCCATGACTACATGAACACCTGTGTATTGAATTCAGTTTTCTGTAGTTCTCAGCATGGGATATGCACATGTAGGAGAAATCTCTTATGCATAAACCTAGAGGAAATTCCTTTTCCTTTATCTTCCTGCCAGGCAGAAGCCTTGACCGACCCCGTTCTCTGCTGGACTTCCCCTACTGACATAGCAAGGCAAACCACAAGGCTCCCTGGACCATCCAACAGGACGAGGTGGCTGCAGTTGCCTGGTGTCAGGGGGTGACCTCTGCAGCCTGGCTCCTGGGAGGATGCAGCAAACAATGCCATCCTTGTTCATGTTCACTGCAATCCCTGAGGCAGCCCCTGCCTCCCCCTGTGCAGCACATCCTCCTCACAGGCTCACAAAGGGCCCCATTCATCAGGGACCAGCAACTGGTTAGAGTCCTTCTGAAAGGCAGCAGGCCGTGCCAGCTCTGCCAGGGCTTGCTTTAAAATGTTCATCCTTCCTCACTTGCCCTAGCCCAGGGCCACCTCGGCTGACTCCTGTGCACATTGGAGGGGTTTGAGGCTCTAAGGACCTCAAAAGGTGTTGGAGGGTTGTTCCACAGGGTGGGGAAGGGGCTCCCTGGGTCGGAAAGTCCTGTTGAAGTGGTTACATCTTGTGTGGGAGCTCACTGACTTGTGTCCCAGGAGCTGCCTGGTTTCATGCCCACACTCCTCCCACGGACAAGCTGCTGCTCAACCTTGCTGCTCTGGATGGGGTGAACCTTCATTGCGTTTCCAGCCTCAATTTATTCATGGTTGGTTTGCTCTCATTTGTTCCTGTGCCAGCACTGGCCATTAGCTTAAAAAGCTCTCCCCAGTGCTGGATTTAGTCATCTCAGTGTGTGTGTAGGGAACGAGCAGCTCCTTGTGGCTTCCATTTACAGAGGATGAGACTGGGGCTGCTTTAGTTCTCCCATTGCAGAGAGGAAATGCTCAGTTTTCCCCATTGCTCTGCTCTTCTCTGGGGCTGTAAACTGAATTTACCTGCTGAGTCAGGCCAGGAGGAATGGTGACAGCTTTGATGCCAAGGATGTAGCTGCAAAAGCAAAGACTGAGGTGGTTGTGGTGGTGCAGTCAAGTCAGGAGAGGAGAGATCCCAGTGGCCTTGAACTGGAGCAAGAATTGATTGTGGTGGTGATGTAGCACACTGCAGCATAAAAAAGTGAACACATGATTAACCCTTGGCAGTTGACCTTAATGTAGAGAGTGGGACTGCCCTGATGTTCCTTGTCTCCCTTCCACATCTCCGTGTTCTCCGCTCTGTCCCATGTCCCACCTCTCCTGCTGCCACTCTCTTTCTTCTCTTTCTGAGTCTTTAACAGTTTTATTCTGGACTGTTCTGGGAGGCTGGTCAGAACCTAGCAAGGTGATTGCTTTCCCAAAATTCACCCCCAGCAACCACCAAATGCTCTGAAGGCAGCCTAGGATGTAATTTCTATTTTAAATGTTGGCTTTTGTCTGTTTGTCCTGTGTCTAAGTGGTTCTGAGTGCAGGTGCTGAGCGGTGCTGAGCAATGGTGCTGAGCACTACTGAGCGGTGCTGAGCAATGATGCTGAGCTGAGTCTTTGTGCTGAGCTGAGTGAGATTTTGGGGCTATTTGGGTATGTTTGGGGCTGTTTATGTTGGTGTTGCTCTGGATTTTCTGTGTTGAGTGTTGGTTTCTGCCTGTTTGTCCTGGGTCTAAGTGTTGCTGAGCAATGGTGCTGAGCACTACTGAGCGGTGCTGAGCAATGATGCTGAGCTGAGTCTTTGTGCTGAGCTGAGTGAGATTTTGGGGCTATTTGGGTATGTTTGGGGCTGTTT
>VXBR01001025.1:7741-24533 GCA_013400215.1 Cisticola juncidis
GGTGTGAAACACCCAGGGCAAAGAGAAGACAAAAACCTGATTGCCTTGGGGAACAGCAACCCCGAGGAGAATCTCAGGGAACAGCAACCCTGAGACCTGCCCAGGAGAGGCCCTGGAGCAAACCCATCCCAGCTCCACAGGCTGAGCAGGTGCTGCTCTCCAGCCTCCTCAGCGGTTCAGGGAGAGCTTGAGAGGGTCTGGGAGCTCTGAGCTCAGCAAAGCTGCTCCTCAAACTGCACACGGGGTGGGGAACCCCGCAGGAGGAGCTGACTCAGGGCCCTGCTCACTGCAGGCAAAGATGCTGATTTGGCTTCCAGGGATAAATGACAATCTCTTCTCATCAGTGCAAACTCACTCGTTTATGGGACAGCTTCTGCTTTTTACTAGAAATGTGTTTGGAGGGGAGGAGTGACTGTGTTTGGAAATTGAGATACTGAACAGTAAAATCTTTATTCCAGATGTTTCAGTTTTTAACATTCATTTTTATTTCAAAACTTCTGAGTTTTATCTTTCCAAGTACTTAAGGATGTGCTGAAATGGAGGAAAAATGTGCAAGTCTGTAAAAGAACAAGCCGCAGAGAATATCTAAGCTTTCAATTTAATCTAGTTTTAAATTAGTATTTCTTTTTGGAGTACAGCAAAGTTCTGTTCTTGATTCAGTGATTTTCTTTTGCAAAACTTGCCAGTGACTTTTCTCCTCTATTTGCTGCATTAAGTTGGTATCTTTGTTGAAGCAGGGAAAGATTAAGGTGCTTTATCTCACTCAGGATGTGAAGGGCTGTGTTTTGTGGGATTCTGGACTGGTTTTGGTTGGAAAGACCTCAAAGCCCCCCCCAGTGCCACCCCAGCCATGGCAGGGACACCTCCCACTGTCCCAGGCTGCTCCCAGCCCTGTCCAGCCTGGCCTTGGGCACTGCCAGGGATTCAGGGACAGCCACAGCTGCTCTGGGCACCCTGTGCCAGGGCCTGCCCACCCTGCCAGGGAACAATTCCTGATTCCCAATCTCCCACCCAGCCCTGCCAGGGAACAATTCCTGATTCCCAATTTCCCATCCAGCCCTGCCAGGGAACAATTCCTGATTCCCAATCTCCCATCCAGCCCTGCCATTCACTCCTGTCCTAACACGGCACACCCTTGTGTAAAGTCCCTTTCCAGATCTATCGGAGATGTTGATGTTCCTATAAAGCCATTGTGACATTTTTTTAACTTTTTAGCATTTATATTGTGCATTTTTCCTGTTTCTGTTGGACATCAGAAGGAATTTCTCCAGGAAAAGGGTGGCCAGGCATTGGAACTACCGAGGGAATAGGGGAGTTCTCACCCCTAGAGGTGTCCAAGGGAGGCCTGGACATGGCCCTCAGTTCTCTGAGCTGGGGAGAAGCTGGAGGTTGGTGACAGGCTGGACTCAATGACACTGGAGGCCTTTTCTTTAATTATTCTACAATTCTCTATTATTTTATATTTCATTGTTTGTCAATAATGGACCTTGAGAGATGCTGTTACTGATGAATATCCAATAAAACTCTTTAAAAAGTCTAAAGCTCTAGAGTAGTGCAGCAGTTCCTCAGTACTGATTAAAAATCTGATCTTTTCCATGCCCAAATATCCTGTTTGTACTGGGAAATGTTTGATTACAGCAAGCTGCAGACATTTTCATCTAGAAAGAGATGAGATATTTCAATCAGTGCTGAACAGCAGAGGAACTTAATGATGTGAAAAAAACCCTAAAAACCAGACTACATTAACTCTTATGTGATAACACATTATCTGTGCTAGAGGGAGCGGAGTGTTCATGAAATAATGAGGAAATAATGAAACTAAGATACACTGGACCAGAATTCCTTTTCTGAGAGCAGGGAATATTTTTAGAAAGCTAGTGTCTCACAGAATTCCTCTTTAATGAAGTATTATATAATGGAAATGAATTGTCAGATGTTAATTGCTGCTGCAATAGGAATTCTGAACTTGGGAAGGCTCTGTTCAGGTTCTCCAGCCCAGTTTTCTGAGGAAATGAGGCTGTTGCACAGGTTTCTGTCTGTGTTTGAACCCATCAGTCAAGTTCAAAGGAATTTGGGGAGGAATTAGAGGTGTCAAAGGTCAGACAGGTCCTGTGGATTTGGGGAAAATCAGAAGCAAGAGATCCATAACTCAGGAATGGATCACACACCGGGATGCCCCAGATATCCACAGGTGTGAGGGTCACTGCAGGAGCACTGGGTCAGCCCATGGACACAGCAGCAATCCCTGAACCCTCGGGAATGGCCTGAATTCCTGCTGCAGACCCTGCAGGCTGAAGACATTAATGTGGATTATGCCAACCTCCCAGGGAAGGATCTGCACCCCTGCAGTGAGACAGGGGGACAGGAGCTGCAGTCCCTGTCCTTGGGACACGGGAGCTGTGGGGACAGACCCACAATGGTCCCTCGCTGGTGCCTCGTCCTTCCCAAAAGTGATTTTTGCATCCAGCCACAGGAGAAGCTCCTCGAGCCCCAGCAGGGCTCTGAGGGTCCTCTCCATGAATATCTCCAGCATCTGTGAGCTGGGCTGACACTAATTCCGAGTGACAGGAGCGTCTTCTAGCCCCGGGCCTCGTCAGCAGGGCAGGAGCTCAGAGATGACAGCAGGGCTCCCTCGGCACACTCAAAGCTGTCACTCCCATGGGCTGTGCCTGTCACAGCCCTGCCGAGCCCCCTCCAGGAGGGCTCAGCCACGGCAGCAGGCACGGGAAGGGAGGGGCCCTGGAAACACTGCCAGGTGTGGAGGGGTGAGGGAGGCTTGTCAGCCCAAACCAGGCTGGAGGGCTGGCTCAGGACGGGGAGCTGACTCACCTGGAGCCAGGGATTGGGATCAGGATTACAGGACTGGGATGGTGGTTACAGCACTGGGATGGTGGTTACAGGACTGGGATGGGGGTTACAGGACTGGGATGGTGGTTACAGGACTGGGATGGTGGTTACAGGACTGGGATGGTGTTTACAGGACTGGGATGGTGGTTACAGGACTGGGATGGGGATTACAGGATTGGGATGGGGATTCCAGGACTGGGATGGGGATTACAGGCCTGGGATGGGGATTACAGGACTGGGATGGGGGTTACAGGACTGGGATGCTGCCTGGGAGTCCTGCTGGAGAAGCGGTCCAGTCCTGTTCCAGCTGGGATGGGGTTCCTTTATTGCTGCAGGGCTGAGCTTTGGGATCACTGTGGGAACGGTGCCTCAGCACACGGGGGCTGAGCAGAGCTCACTCTGAATCAAGGAGTTTTCAGTGTCCTGGCTCTGCCAGAGAGGAGCTGCACAAGGAGCCAGGAGGGAACAGGTCCAGGACAGCTAAGGTGGCCAGAAGGATATTCCAGACCCTAAACATCAGGAAATATCATGCTCAGAATATGATCTGCACTCAGTTCTATACAAGGGGCCACTCCTGTCTTTGGGAAAGGAAATCAGGAAGATCCTTCCCCGTGATGGGAGGAGTGGATTTTACATCCTGGCTGGAGAAAGAGGGCTGTGTGCTTTGATCCCAGAATGGTTTGGGTTGGAAGGGATCTTAAACCCCACCCAGGGCCACCCCTGCCATGGCAGGGACACCTCCCACTGTCCCAGGCTGCTCCATCCAGCCTGGCCTTGGGCACTGCCAAGGATCCAGGGGCAGCCACAGCTGCTCTGGGCACCCTGTGCCAGGGCCTGACCACCGTCTGAGTAAAGAATTCCTTCCTAATTCCTTCCTAAGGGCCACTTCTGGAGAATATTTCTACAAGAAAAGGGCTGGATAGGAAACTGAGCTTGTTCCCCTGAGCTTAAGATCATCCCTGGAAAAGCAGAGAAGGATGTGAACTTCTCCCAGAGCTGGGATGGTTCCTACAGGGTTTCTTAGGTTGAAAAATGTAACCAAAACTGTGTAATCTATTTTCATCTGTTCAAACCAGTTAGGAGATTTTGTTCTTTATCTCTTGTAACTCTGGGTGGGAAGAGGGCGATGCCTTCTGTTCATGGACACCTGATCACACCAGATAAGGCAGGGCCTCCTTATCTCTTCCTGCCCCCATCCTCCTCCGAGGGACATCCCCTGTGAAGGGGCCATTGAAGGCTCTCACAGCACTGATGACATCACCTCATCCCATTGGGAGAGGCTCCACCCAGTGGGAGGAGCCAAAGCCTTTCCAGGGATCAAACCTGCAATCCCAAACACGGATGCAGCTGGATTTCCTCGGAATCCTTGGAGGGAGACCGGACCCATCTCACCAGCACTGGACCCTCTGCTCTACAGGATCATCTCTGCTGCACAGAACAACATCTGTGACTGCAGGAGGGCTCATCTGGGCTGCTCCCAACACCCTGAAACAACAGGGGGTCAGGTCGGACCTCTGACTCTGCCAGGAGTTTCTAGGACTTCTGTTTGTTTGATTGTGTTTTTTTGTACTACTGCTTTTGTGTTTTTAATATTCCTAGTAAAGAACTGTTCTTCCTATTCCCATATTTTTGCCTGAAAGCTCCTAATTGCAAAGTTATAATAATTGGGATGGAGTGGGTTTTTTACATTCCCCATTCCAAGGGAAATTCCAGTTTCCCTGACAGGTACCTGTCTTTCCAAACCAAGACACAGGGTTACACAAATGTCCAAAGAGCCGTGAGTGGGATATGGGGAGGGAGGGAGATCCCTTGGATGAGCCCTTTCAATGCACAGGGAGCAGCTGTTCCCTGGCTGTTCCAGTGCCTCTTCTTCCCAACACTTGAAACAATAATGTTTGTATTGAGTTATTGAATAATTAATATCTTTAATTTTCCATGGTCTGAGGGGGATTTGGGGTGACAATCTGGGGTCAGTGCTGTGCAGTCAGTGCAGCTCAGGGGAAGAGCTGAGCTCTCAGAGTGGGGTCTGCTCAGGGCCCATTGCAGACAGCCCTGCTTGATGGGTCCCTCCATGCTGGGGTTCACAGCAGCATTTGAGGGAAGCACCTTGACCTCTCTCCTTTTGATGTTTGGAGTTCCTACACCCAGTGTTACAGGAGGTAAAATAACCTGGGGTAGTGCAAAGCCCCAGGAATGAAACAGGGGAGTGTGCAAAGCTCTGCAGAGATCCAGGGAAATCTGCTGAGATCAGTTTTCACATTTTTTAGATAGCTGGGAGTTTTTTGTTTGGCTTGAGAGAACCAACTCTTGTGTTTCTGTCAAGAGGGAGTGTTGGTCTCCTCAGGAATTGCTCAGTTCCTGGTTTAATGCAGAATTTTAAATCGGGTCTAAAAGAGCTTCCAAGACCTGAGTGCCCTCCCTCCACCTGCCTGGAGCAAGGTCCAACATCTCACCTTGAACCTGAGAGCAGGAAAGCTCTTGTGGGCCCAACAATGGCCAGAGGTGTCTGAGAAATTAATCTCCTCTGGGGATATTGACACTTTAACTCCTCAGATTTATCATCTCACTGAGAGCTGGGCTGAGCTGATTAATTAGCCCTTGGCTAAACACTTTGAGATTCTCAGATGAAAGGCAGCCTGGAAGTCCAAAGGATGGGGAGCATTTATTACCAACTGAGAGAGGCATGAAGAGCTACAGAGTGTTGAAAGGAGCTCTGCCAATTAATTTACACTTAAACAGAAGTGTTGGGGTTTTTTTTCCGAAAGCTTTGTTTTTCTGAAAATTGAAAAATAAGGAGTCAAACCAAAATCAAAAAGAAAAAAGAAAGGGTTGAGGCTCATTGGCTAATGTGATGCCTTTCCATGTTCAGTTTTGCTGATGAAAGCTTTAACACTTGAGAATTCAGTGATTCTCTGATTCTCAACAATAATACACAGGAAATGTGGAAAGGCTCATTTATTGCTGTGAAAAGCAGGTAAAATAAAGCTGCCAAGAAAGAGAGTATGCTGTGGTGAACCAGTCTGTCCACAATGAAGGAAAAGTGGTTTGGCTGCTTTCTCCTGTGAGCTGAAATAAGAGATAAAACCAGAGCACTTAACCCAGGAATAAATCATTGGTGTTTCGAAGATGTGTTAATGAGGTGCTAATTAACGGTGGGGAGGAGGAGGGAGGGGGCAGAGCAGAGGCAGGTCCAGCCCTGGGGCACAGCACAGGAGGGACCTGGGGGCTCCAGGATGATCCCAGGGATGGAGCAGCTCTGCTGGGACAGCTGGGATTGTTCAGCCTGGAGAGGAGGAGATTTGGGGTGACCTCAGTGAGGCCTTCCAGGGCCTGAGGAACTGCAGGAAAGACGGAGAGAGAGGATTTACAAGGGATGGAGGGACAGGGAATGGCCCCAGGGCAGGGCTGGATGGGAGATTGGGAATCAGGAATTGTTCCCTGGCAGGGTGGGCAGGCCCTGGCACAGGGTGCCCAGAGCAGCGGTGGCTGCCCCTGGATCCCTGGCAGTGCCCAAGGCCAGGCTGGACAGGGCTGGGAGCAACCTGGGACAGTGGGAGGTGTCCCTGCCATGGCAGGGGGTGGCACTGGGGGGGCTTTAAGGTTTCTCCCAAATCACTGTGGGATTCTGTGATTGAAGTTTTGTTTTAAAATCAGAGAAACTCCTGAATGAGAGGTGATTTTATTGCCTCCTTTTCAATTTTAAAAGAAGTTAAACCCCTTCAGAGAGGTGCTGCTGGCAGACCTGGGGAGGGATGTGGCTCTGCTGTTCATCAGCTCCCTATTTTTGGATCATGTTTTCTGTAACATGACAGCTGTGATACACGACAAAGGGGCTGGAGGGGACATTTCCCCTCTTCCAGCAGCTCCTGGGCACCAGTTCTGGGAGCAGAAGTGCCTTGACTAATCCAGAGCCTCAGGAGAAATAATCATGGGGTGCCTCCAGTGCAGGGCAGTGAGGGCAGAAGGGGTGGGGTGGACCCAGGGGCCAAAAACCCAAGAGAGGAGAGAGACCCTGAGCAGTGCAGGAGATCCAGGGGTCCATGAGCACTTGAACATCATTATTTGGACGCTGTAATTAAAAATACAGACCAAGATTGGGGTAATTACCCAGACCTCTGCTGTCAGTCCTCCCCACGGTCCAGGGAGACAGAACTGGTCTGTGCTCAGATCAAAGCCCGTCTTCTGGAAATTCAGGAGTTGAGTAATTCTTTGCTCTCCACAGAGATCACAGAGCTCTTGTTTGCCATTCTTGCAGTGCAAAGTCCACAAAATCTACAATTATAATAAAATTATGTGTGTGGGGAGAGGAGGGAAGAAATGTAAATTTGTGTTTTGATGATTTATCTTGGAAAACAAAAAGATCTCATCTGAAGCCTCTGGATAATGAGACTTGTTGATTCCACCAAAATTGTGCCTTTGTTTGGATGCTTTTAAGAAAGTGAATTGTATTTGTCAGTAAATATCCATTCCAGCAGTAAGGGGGATGTGGCTTTTTCACAGAATCCCAGAGGGGTTTGGGTTGGAAGAGACATTAAAGCTATTCCAGTTGCATCCCCTGGTCTGCAGGGTCACCTTCCACCAGCCCAGGGTGCTCAGAGCCCCTTCCCAAGGTTTTGTATCCTCTGGTCCCACCCCCCTTCTGAAGCTGAGTGACTCATGGATGTTCTCAAATGGCCTTTGGTGTATTTTGGGACAGAGAAATGAGATGGTCCCAAGGCAGTAACTTCTCTCTCTTTTTTTTTTTTTTCCTTTTTTTTTTTTTTTTTTTTTTTTTTTTTAATTTTTTTTTTTTTTTTTTTTTTTTTTTTTTTTTTTCTGATCGATGCTGGCCTCAGTAAATCTTTGATTTCTGAGAAAACCACAGGATAGAAAAGAATGGTTTGTTTTTTCTTTATGCATTAACTTGCCTTTGGTGGATTTTCAGCACTGGTTTAACCTTTGCCTGCTGCTGGTGCCAACTGGAACATGTGAAGAGCTCAAAGGATGGGCTGGGAGTATGGGAAGGCTGGAAAAAAGGCAGAGATACCTTGAGATAAATCGGCAAACAGAGGGGGGGACTCATTTAAAACTCATTTTAACAGTTTTAAAATGAGCAATGCAGAGCCCTCCCATTGCCCAGAATCATCCAAGGGAAGTGTCCTGTGTCCTCTGGGACTCAGAGTGGCACAAAACCTTTTTTGGGAACTCTCCAAGTCCTTTTACGCTGAATTTGGATGTTCAGACTCTCACATCAGTTGGTAATCCCAGCACTGGGCTCTCATGTGATGATGGAATTCTGCTGTGAGGGATCCCTGCCCCAGCCCCCGTGTGCCCAGGGAAAGATCTGAGTTACAATTCTGCTCCCAGGAACCTCTCTCCTCTGCAGGGCAGCTCCTGGAGCTGGAGTGCAGCTGATCTGATGGTCAGTGACATTTTCCACCTGGTTTCCCAGACAAGTCTGCAAAGCATCTACACATCAGCTCTGACCTGAGGTCTGGCCTCGATCAATCCTTGAAAAAAATGAAAATAAAATGTCCTTGCTTGGAGGCTTTCTTGTAAAGCAGGGAGGCAGGGAAGGAGAAATGCCTCTCTCTCTCCAGGAGCACAGTGCTGCTCCCAAAGGAGTTTTGAGTGACCTGACAGGAGGGATGCAGGGAATGGCTGCTTTGATGGCACTGCAAGAGGGAAGAAATCATCCCCCATGCTAAGGCTGAATTCTGATGAGTATTTCAGACAGTCTCTCATGCTCAGGTGTGACTCCTGTGTCAGGTGTGGCTTTCAAAGCAGAGGGGCTCCCACTGGAGCAGTATTTTGGCTCTGGACAGCTCAGTTCTGTGGGCTGGCCTTGGCCAGATACAAAACCCAAACCAATAATGATCAATATCTGCTCTCCTTCCCTCGGCTGTGTGGCACAGGAGGGTTCAGCTGCAGGTACAGCTCATTTGTCAATAAACCACAGCCCCAGTGCCTCCATGGGCTGGTTCTGGATCACCTTCAGCACCTCAGCAAATGCTCCTGGTTTGCACTGAGGGAAACAAAGAGTAGGACTTGCTAAATATGGCAGGAATTGTGATGTCCTTCAAAAAAATGAGAAGTGAACCCCGGAATCCCATGGGTTGGGTTGGAAGGGACCTTAAAGATCATCTTATTCCATCCCCCTGCTAAGGCAGGGACACTTTCCACTATCCCAGGTTGCTCCAAGCCCCATCCAGCCTGGCCTTGGACACTTCCAGGGGGAACCACAACCTCATCCCAACCTTTGATTCCAAATGCCTCTTCTATCCCGCCACTCTCTTACTTTTTCTGAGCACTCCCACACATTAAGGATGCAAGGCTGCTCCACCTGTATCCTTCCCTGAACCTTACCAGTCTATTTTAGACCCAGATTAAGTTGCGAGCCCTCTGAGGGAGAAAAAAAGCACCTGCCTTGGCTGCAGAACTCCCATCAGCTCTGGCAATAATTGTTAATCATGAGTAGCTTTGTAGTTTGCCAACCCTTCTGCAGCAACACCACAGGCTCCTTGTGAGGGGTGTGTGTGCAGCAGGGTCCCAGAGGCCATCCCAGGCCCTCAGACAGTTTTATGTACTCAATTTTATACACTCAGCCGATTTTCCATTGTGCTGGAAATGGAAACCGCCTTAGTGCTGGGGAAAACCTGCTCAGGCAGGTAATGCCTTTCCCTCTGCTGCACACAGGCGATGGCTCTGTAAGGATTTTCTCCATCCCAACACCATTTCTACAGGGAATTCTCCTCTGGACTGGGTCTTGCCTCTGTTACCTCAGAGGTACAGACAGAGCAGCTGTGGAGCTCCTCTGAGCTTTTCCTGTGGGAGGTTCCATCCTCCTTGGCCACCTGAAAATCTCCTGAGCTGCAGGAGCAGCTCCTGCCCTTCACACCTAAAGCTCAGGTACCTGTGAGCTCAGGTCCTGTGCTGCTGCACCATCTCCAGACAGATCCATCCTGACCTTCCTGGTGTTCCTGGACAGCCAGACACGGGAGGTGATCCCAGCAGATGTTTTTGGGCATTGGACTCAGCCTGGAGATTTGGGGTGACTTCATTGTGACCTTCCAGGACCTGCAGGGGCTACAAGAAACATGAAGAGGGATGTTGGACAAGAGTCTGGGGTGACAGGACAGGAATGGCTCCCACTGCCAGAGGGCAGGGGTAGGTGGGATATTGAGAAGGAATTTCTGGCTGGGAGGGGGGGCAGGCCCTGGCACAGGTGCCCAGAGCAGCTGTGGCTGCCCCTGGACCCCTGGCAGTGCCCAAGGCCAGGCTGGACACTGGGGCTGGAGCAGCCTGGGACAGTGGGAGGTGTCCCTGCCATGGCAGGGGTGGCACTGGGTGGCTTTAGGGTCCTTCCCATCCAATCTATTCTGGGGCTCTGTTTATGAAGCAGAAGGGACAGTGAGTGTCACACGTGGTAGCAATGCCCTCACAAATTCTGGTGAAGGAGTCATGGCTGTGGAGCAGGTGAAGAAAATCTCTGGAGCAGTTTAATATTTCACAGGCTGTGCCAAATTTTACAGACACTGTGTGGTCCAAGTGCTGCTGCCCCCATGGCCCTGGGGCAGTGCCAGGAGTTTTCCCCGTGTGCCCGGAACTGCTGCACCCAGAGTGGCACCAAAGGCTCTGGGAGCTCAGGGGCTGAAGCAGGATTTGCCAACACAATTTTGATTGAATTAAAAGCCTGGAAGAGTTTTGGAACAGCACACAAAACAACAACAGGAGGCAGGAGGTCTGCAGTGAAAGGCTGCTCCCCACAAAGAGGGCCAGCCTGTTTATTTCTTCCATTTTTATACATTTGTGGGTCTGGTTATGGATTGGCTTCTGGGGTTGCTACCCCTTCACCCCACTGGCCACACCAGAGGTCAGCCAGTGTTATTTTCAGGCTGGAAATATGTAGACAAAGGACAGTGAATAGAAACAAGAAAGGTCTTTTATGCTCCAAAGTGTGAGAAAGTGAAAAACTGAGCCTTAATACTGAACAGAGAAAAAAGAACTGACTCCATCTTATGAACAAGTAGAAGGCCTTAAAAAACCTCAGAAAATCCAGGGCAACAGAAGAGTGCTTTAGAGAATATTAATTGTTTTCTAATTTTTTGGGGGGTGGACCCTGTTTTCTTCTCTCCAACTTCACTAAAGCAAATCCACAGATCTGTTTCCCCAAGGCTTTATTTAAAGCATTCTCTATCCAAAGACAGAACTCAAAATCTTTTCTCTGTAGATACTTTTTGTATTTGTATCTGTACTTTTTTGTATTTTTTAATGAAACAACTTTATGGTTGACTCTGTTCAGTTGTGAATCTGAGCTGCCCACCTGGGATTTCTGTGAAAAAGAGGTGAGTTGATTATGGGCTGGCAGTACCTTCTCAGGCACTTCCACTTAATCAATATTTTCAATTAAAATGGTGGCTAACTTGATATCTTCTTTTCATCTGATGTGGCTGAAGATTCAGGACTTTATGGCAGTGATACTCAGCTGGAAAACCTGGGACAGCTGGAACCATGGAATTATGGAGTGGTTTGGGTTGGAGGAACACTACAGCCTGTTCACATCTTCTGCTATCCCAGGGTGCTCCAAGCCCCATCCAGCCTGGCCTTGGACAATTCCAGGGATGATTTTCAGTCCAGCAGCTCCTGTAACCACCTCCCTTTGAATTTATTATTCTGCCTCCTGCCTTTCCCCTGCTTTACCAGCCCCTTGTGCTGAGCTGTGGCAGAGCTGGGACAGGTTTGATCCCAGAGTCCAGGCAGCTGCTGCACAAACAAAGGGGAACAAAGCAGATCCTGCTGCTCCATTCTGTCTGGGCTGCAGCATCTGGAAAAGGGCAGCACCGCTGTGCTCCCTCTCACAGCATTGGTCCACCCCTGAGGCAGATAAAGACTATTTAATATAGGTATAATTAATATATCTATTATAACATAGCATGGAGAAGACGGGCTTTGGGAGAGCTCATTGAGGCCTTCCAGTGCCTAAGGGAGGCTGCTAAAAAAGTGGCACTGACAGGACAAGGGACAATAGGTTCCAACTGCCTGAGGGCAGGGTTCAGTGTGATATTGTGAAGAAATTCTTCCCTGGGAGGGCGGGGAGGCCTGGCCCAGGTTGTCCAGAGAAGCTGTGGCTGCTTAGTTTGGAAAGAGAGGTGTCTGCCAGGGAAAAGCTGGAGCTTTCCTGGGAATGGAGAATGTATGCCCTCTCCCTCTGAGTATTATAATTTTGAAATTAAGGGGCTTTTGGGCAAAGATGTGGGAATAGGAATCACAGTTCTTTACTAGGAATATCAAAAATGTCGTAGTACAAAAAAATACAAAAAAAAACCAAACCCAAAAAAAGACCAAAAAACCCCCCAAAAAAGCCAAAAAATAACCCACCAAAAAAAAACCCCACCAAAAAAAAACCAAAAAAAAAAAAAAACCCACCAAAAAAACCACACACACACAAAAAACCCCAACAAACCAAAAACCAACAAACAAAAAACCCCAAACAAAACAAAAAAGAAAAACACTGACAGAGTCAGACCACGACCTGACTCCCTGTTGGTAGCAGTCCAGTTAAGTCCTCCTGGAGTGACAGATGTGGTTCTGTTGGAGTAGAGATGATCCTGTAGAAGGATCCAGTGCTGGTGCAGATGGGTCTGCTCTTCCTGTGAGAATCCAGTGGAAAAGAGGAGGCTCTGCTGTTCTGAATCTCAGGTTTTATCCAGGTGGGAATGCCGGGCTCCTCTCCCTGGGTGGAGCATCTCACAATGCTGGGTGCTGGAATTGTATCAGCCCTGCAGGGAGCCTGGATGGCCCATGGACAGCAGAGATCCCCTGGAGGGAGGATGGGTCCTGGAAGGGATAAAGAGCCCTGCCCCAGCTGGTTTGAACAGCTGGCCCATTAACACCTCCCCATGCGCTTTCAGCAGCTGTGTCTTGGGTTGAAAAATGTAACCAAAAATGTGAATTCTGTTTTCAACTGTTGAAACCCATTGGGAGATTTTGTTCTTTATCTCTTGTAACTCCAGGGGGGAAGAGGGCGATGCCTTCTGTTAATGGACACCTGATAACACCAGATAAGGCAGGGCCTCCTTATCTCTTCCTGCCCCATCCTCCTCCCAGGGACATCCCCTGTGAATGGGCCATTGAAGGCTCTCACAGCACTGATGACATCACCTCATCCCATTGGGAGAGGCTCCACCCAGTGGGAGGAGCCAAAGCCTTTCCAGGGATCAAACCTGCAATCCCAAACACGGATGCAGCTGGATTTCCTCGGAATCCTTGGAGGGAGACCGGACCCATCTCACCAGCACTGGACCCTCTGCTCTACAGGATCATCTCTGCTGCACAGAACAACATCTGTGACTGCAGGAGGGCTCATCTGGGCTGCTCCCAACACCCTGAAACAACAGGGGGTCAGGTCGGACCTCTGAGTCTGCCAGGGGTTTCTGGGACTTTTGTTTGTTTGTTTGTTTTGTACAATTGCATTTGTATTTTTTAATATTCCTAGTAAAGAACTGTTGTTCCTATTCCCATATTTTTGCCTGAAAGCTCCTAATTACAAAATTGTGATAATTTGGAAGGAGGGAATTTTTACATTCTCCATTCCAAGGGAAACTTTAGTTTTCCCGACAGATCCCTGTCTTTCCAAACCAAGACAAGATGTTAATAGAATACACAGCCCTGGTTACCCCTGCTTTACAACCCAAGGCACTGCTCCATCAGAGCCCTGAGCACCCTCCTGCAAATCTCTGCAAAACCCAACTCTGTCTTTAAAGCAAAGCTCTTCCTGTGTGTACTCCACAGTCCCCCTGTTGAAAACCTCGTGCTGGGCTGCACAGCCCCAAAATTTTCAACATCAAGCCTCCCTCTGTCCAGTCTGAAATTTCCCCAACTTGAAGAAAAATTCTGTTGCTTCGAAGAGCAATGACATCAGATTGTTCTGCTTCTGTTTTCTGTGGATCCAGAGTCTGTTGTCCAGATGGTGAATCCACCCTCCACAGTCAGCAGTGAGAGCCTGTTCTTCTTATAAGGAACTTGTGCTAATTAAAAAATAGCATTTTACTGAAAATAGAATAAAAATATTTGAAAGTTTTGGAGCATTTTTGGAGTAAATAAAAATACTGGAAACAAGAACAGCAGATCTGCCTCCCAAAGAAAGCAAGGCGGGGCCCGTTGCCTATATTTCTTAGGAAAGTTGGGGTAAAATTTTTGGAGGAGATGCAGGGTGAGGTTTTCCTTTTTAGGGACAACATTTTCTAACCTGCAGAACCTGAGTGGTTTTGAGTAGCGAGAGTGGGAGAAATTGCACTCACAGTGCCTGGGAACTGTTCCAGCTCTGGGCAGAGGTGAAGTCCATGTGAGTAAGGAAGGGAAACAAATCCCTGTCCCTTCCTGCAGAGAAAGGAAAGATCCTGCCCTCAATTCTCCCCTCAAGGTAGGGAGACACTGGCACAAGTTGTGGCTGTCCCATCCCTGGAAATGCCCAAGGCCACCCAGGACAGTGGAAGGTGTCCCTGCCATAGCAGGAGTGGCCCTGGATGGACCTGCAGGTCCTTCCAGCTCAAACCATTCTGGGATTCTGTAATTCCATGGTCTCTTGTTGTTACGACAGGATCTGATCTGATTCGTGGTGCTGGGAATGGTGCCAGCTCTGTGGCAAGACTGGAGCCAGGAAAGAGAGGGAATGGGGAGGAAAAGGGCCCTGAGCCCAGGGGAGTCCATGTCTCTGCGAAGGCTGAAAAGCATCCGAGTCTGTCAGATGTGAATTCCTTTCACTGATGTTTCTCCAGGTTTTCCCAGTGGAAAACCAGTCAGAAATGGTGGCCTGAAATCAAGTCAGGGACTCACTTGTCACCACTCAGTCCTGTGCTGAGGACCAAAACCTACAAAGGCCAGAAAAATATCCAGGAGAGAAAATTCTTTCCCTGTGGATCTAAATTTAGGGAGGACAAACAGGATTTGTGCTTCTGGGAGAGGTTTCCATTTTTCAGCATCTCTTTGGAATATTTTATTTTTCTCTCTTTTTTTTCCACTGAATTCCTTCAAATGCTTCCTTGATTCTCACCAGAGTGTCACATGGAGCCCCTGCCTGGATCAGAGGAATCATTAAATGGGGATTTGCAGATAAAATCAGCAAATTGCACAAGTCAACAGCAAAAGCTCCTGACATGGACACGTTCCCTTAATAATGAATCATTGCCAAGCATCAGATGCTGAAGGAAAGGATCTCCTGAATGAACCAGCTCCTAAATCTTTCCATTCACACTGAAGGAAGAGGCCAATGCCATTTTCCAATTAATATTCCTGGTCGTGGGAAAACAAGCTCTTAACAGGCAACATCCAAAGGAATAAAAGCAGGTAAATGAAAGGGATTTAAGTTTCAAGGCTAGATCTGCATTCCAAGAAAAAACTGAAATGTACATGCATAAATATAAATAAACACAGATACAAAGCCAAATATAAATGTAATTAAAATGGTTTAAGTGCTGAGAAAGATCAGGGTGTTACCACAACAGAGTAGCCAAGCAAAGTCCATTGAAAGGCTTCTCAGCATTTATTTCCCTGGAAAAGCCATGGAGGAATAGCAAGCAGGGAAATGTGAACCTGTTTCGTCACAAATTTTGACCCTATTCACACAAAAATTCCCTTGGAGTGCTCAGGCCCTGGTGGGTTGGCCCTGGTTGGATTCCAGGTGCTCCCAAAGTTTCTCTGTCCCTGCCCTTCCCACCTGGACAGGGCAGAGGAAATGGGATGAAAGGCTCTGGGTCGGGATAAGGACAAGGAGACCACCCAACAGTTGCTGCCTCGAGAAAAACGGACCCAGCTTGGGGAATTTAGTTTAATTTACTGGCAAATATATCAGAGTAACATCATGAGAAATAAAACAAAATCTCAGAATCCCCTTGTGTGGTGCTCCCAGGAACAAGGTGGTTCTCCCAAAGGAAGAGCCTCTTTCCCTACGTGTTTATTCCCATTGAAAGACATTTTCTGGCAGAGGGGGAGTGGCAGTTTTGTTCTCAGTTCTTGGCACCTCCCTGATGAACTTCTGCCCTGCGAGTGAATTAAATCAGTATTTTATTCCCTGTCTACAAGACGCTGCTGCTTTGCAGGCTGGAGTGTAACGAACTTGCTGTTTATTACAATTAACAAATAAATCCCTGCGCCTTTAAATTAGATCATAAATCTCTCTGTGCAATTCAATACTGCAGTAATGGTATTTTCCTTCCCAGAAGAGATTCTCCAGTGACAGGAGCCAGGCAGCTTCTTGTCCAAATGATGCACCCCCAAGGACATTCCCTGTGACACATTTGGCCTCTTTGTCGTGGCTTCCTTCCCCCAGAATCATCTGGGATGTGGTTTGAACACAGCTCTGCCAGCTGGTGAATGAGACCAGCTTATGCTGCAGAGAAAACAGCTGGAGGTTTTCCACAGGATTCTGGATGTGGCCCTTGGGAATGTAGTGGTGTCATGGGTTGAGGCTGGACAAAATGCCAGTGCACCCATGAGTGTGTATTTTACCTAATGAACTACTGTGAGATGTGGTCAAGGACAGAGCAGAGCAGGCCTAGTACTTGAAAGAGAAAGACAATTTATTAAACTACATGACAACGGACAATAGAAAAGAAAAGAAATAAATACCCAACCACCCAAAAGCAGAAAAGAAAACCTCCCAGAACACTTCTTCTCCTCTCCCCAATTTCCATTCCATCCATGCTCACACAGTTGACCCCAGCATAGTACCCTCGTCCACTTGCTTAATCCCTCAACAACCCTGGGTTCCCAATCCAAATCATCATCCCTTAAAAACAAGCAATCCTCATTCCATCCAGGATGAGAGGAGTCTCTCTCACACCACAGACCCCCCACAGGAAACACAGGTCCAGCATCCCGTGTTCCCACGTCACCCATGGCACCACCCGGAGTCTGCCAGGGTGACACCCTCCTTTCCAGGGTGACACCCTCCTTTCCAGGGTGACAC
>VXBR01001025.1:25345-43307 GCA_013400215.1 Cisticola juncidis
CAGAATCATCTGGGATGTGGTTTGAACACAGCTCTGCCAGCTGGTGAATGAGACCAGCTTATGCTGCAGAGATAACAGCTGGAGGCTTTCCACAGGAAAGGATGTGGCCCTTGGGAATGTGGTGGTTTATTGGGATCATGGTGCTGCTGGACTGATGGTGGGACCAGGTTAGCTTGAAGGTCTTTTCCAACAGTGAGGATTCCATGATCTGAAGGATGGGACATGACCTCCACACCCAGAGCTCCCGGATCTTCTCCTTTCAGATTCAGGGGCTCCTGCCTGGGAGGATTTTCCTGTCCTTCTCCATCCCTTGTTTGCCCTTCTGTTTTCCCCAACACCAACGTTGCCTCTCTCTCCTCCCGTGATGTTTGGCAAAATATTCGCTCAAGGCTCTGTTTGCTAAGGGTTGGTGCCACTTGAACTCCCAGTAATCAGAACTACTGATAATTAGGTGCAATGTAATTAAATCACTGCCTTTCAGCAAATCAAAGACACAATCCCAATTAACAATAATAATTCAAAACAATTAAGCAGCTACTGCTGGACTTATTTTCATCCAACTTGCAGTAAATGAGCCTTCTCTCCAGCTCCCAGGTAAACAAAGTAAATAACAACAACTCTATATAGGGAAAATCAATAAAAGATCATTTGCAACTCGTAAAAGGTTTGCAAATCTGAACATGAAGAGTAGATTGCATTTAATAAAGCTTCAATAAATTGTGTGTTTACAAGGTGGAATTTGAAGCAGCCAAGACTGAGGTTTCCAGAGCAGTCTATAGGAATGGAGATTAGGAACAGCTGAGTGTGTGAAGCACTGAGCCCTCTCTCTTATTTACAGAAGCTTTCAAATGCACAAGATTTCTTGGTTTCATTGTAAGATCAGAATTTTTTGGTGATGAAACAGAGACAGAATTGGCTCAGGAGGGTGCAGGCCTTATTTCCACTGGAATTTCTGGAATTCTGCCTGACCCCCAGCACTCCCAGCTAAGGAAGATCCCTTAGGATGTGCCAGGTTTGCTCTGAACCAAAGGCAATTCTTCCTCTTTACCAACCCCAGAAGCAGCTGAGCAAGGCTTGCTAGGAGGGACAGAGCCAATCTGCACCTTCCTAGTGTTTCCCTTTTTCCTGTATTTATGTTTGTGATGTGAATATTTGAGCAGCTGGAGGCACCAGCCCTGTCCCTGGGGTTGGGTCATTCTGCCTGAACGTGTTTATCAAAGCATCTTTTCTAGAAACTGGCTAAAGACAGTGGGGTTTGGTCATGGCAAACAGCTGCCTTTGCTATTTGCAAAATTAAACACGGAGGAAAATCTGCCCTGGGAGCTGCTCCAAGGCCTAAGGAAGCCTGAAGAGCTCCTAGCACTGAGGATACTGGAAGTTTTCCTTTGGCTAGGGAATTTGTTTGGGTGTGAAAGGTCACAGCTGTTAAACTTTCAGTCCTTGCCCTTCTGATTTATGCAGGAGCCCTTTCAGATTTAATGGAGGAGTCACTGGAGCGTGGCAGGTGTGAGGGCCATGGCAGAGCCCTGTGTCCTCCCCCGTCCTTCCTGCAAACTGGGAACAGCAGAAATCCCTCTGGCTCCTTGGGAATGGCACTGAAATGTCTCAGCTGGGAAAGATGTTTGTCCTGAGCTGGAGACGTCACAAAACCTGGAATGCATCACTTCCCTGACAGCCATGGATTTAAGGACTTGAGGAGGGTCCTCAAATCCCACCCAGTGCCACCCCTGCCATGGCAGGAGCATCTTCCAGTGCTCAGGGTGCTCCCTGCCCCATCCAACCTGTCCTTGGGTGCTGCCAGGGATGTGGAGTCCACAACCTGTCTGGGTGAGAGCCATCTTTCCAGATTTTTATTCATAGATTTGATTATTATCTTTGTCTTCTTTCACCCTACAAATTTTCTGGCTTTCATCTCAATTCAGTGGGTCTTCCACTTCCAGCCAAGACATTTTATGGCCCCAGTGTTGTGTCTCTGTGTGAGTGATCCCACATAAGTTCTGTTGGATCTTTTTCATGGCTAAAACAGCCTGACAGAGCACATGGCTGGAGGACTCCCCTGCCCAGCTCCCTCCCTGCCTCTGCCTGTTGGTGCAGAGCTGTTCCAGGGCTGCTCCAAGCTGTGACCTGGAGTGGGACAGCCCCATCCCAGCAGCTGGAGCTGAGCCTCGATGAAGACAGGGTCCCCATTAATTACATGGAGGCTGGACTGAGTAACACAGAGCACAACCAGTATGGTGAAATAACAGGTTCTCCCCTTTATTCCCAAAAATGGCTGGTTAAATACAGTTTCAGATAATTTACAGTTACAGGTGTTTTCTAATTTGTATTCAGCATAAAAAGGAATGCAAACAATCTCAATTTAAGGTAGCTACCATAATTTCACTATAACTATCCTATCCAATACATAAACACACCTTAATCTAAATTTTAACTGCATCACAGGCTTATCCATTCCACACAGGCCCAAACCTGAGGCCCATTTTGGGATAGCTCAGATCTTGTTTCAAAATACCTCATGTCCATGTTCTCCAAGAAATTCTGTTACACCTGGAGTGTGTGTGGTCCTTGAGAAATCCTGATATTGCAATGTGGGCTGTGGGCCTGGCCTGAGGTTCTGTGATCCCAAGGGGGGTCCCTGGCACTGCTGTGCCCCTCCTGGGGTATCGGGGTCTGTGGCAGGACAGGTCACTCTGCCTCTCCAGGTGAAACTGCACCTGCTCCACAAAACATCCTGGCAGTGAAATTGCTCCATCATGGAAATCCTGATTAATCTGGGAGCCTACACTAATGAGAGCAGTGCAAAATCTCCTGGAATCCCAGAGGCTCTGCCATTCCCCTCCAACACTAGGGAAGGGATGATTTTCCTAAGAGAGGGAAGCATGAATGATGTATTGCTGGATAATGGTAAAAAGGGATTATTATTCCTCTTTTCCCTTGGATGTACCAGCATTGTGTTAAAGACAGGCTTTGTTCAGAGGAAAGGGATAATTGGAAACAGGGAAGTGATGAAGTGTCTGGCAAATTACAGTCATGTGCATGTGGCAGATGGTGCCACCGTGTCTGACAATTGCTGCGACACCAAATTACTTCCTCGAGTCAAGAAGGCCAATTTTTGCTGGATTTGTCTGTGTTTACAAAGGATAAACAAACCTGTTTGCATGGAAATGTGGGAGGAAGCCTGGAGAGCCTCCCCAGCCTGCTCTGTCTGAAGTGCTGAGGGAACTTTTAAAGCACAGAGCTCTGGAGACATCTCTGTTGTCCCCTGGCAGCTGCTGACACCTGTAGCTAATCCACTCAGAAGCTCTGACTCCCAGTGGGACCACTCTGGGCTAAACTGGGGCAGGTGGAGAGGCTGGAGGAGCTGCTGCAGGAGCACAGAAATTCTTGTCTGTGAGGCAGAGGCACAGCCATACTCAAGGCAGAGCCAAAATGAATTTATCCAAGTCAAGGTCACTGCTGTGACCACAGGGGTTGGAATGGAGGGTGTTGTTAGTCAGAAGTCCCTGGGGATCTGTGGATGGTTGTGCACTGCTTGGACTTTCCACTGACTGGAAGGGTCCATAGCTGAGGTGAGATTGGCACCTACATAAAAAATTTGTCCCCACAGCCAGAAATCTGCTCCTTAAAGTGTCTGTGTTCCAGGGCCCCACCTGCACACAGGGGATTATGTACTCACTCATTTACTCCTACCTAGACTTAGGATATACTAAATTGGGTCAAGGATTCCTCTCATTACAGCTGAACTCTTTATTATCACAGCGGTGGGAACAGCTGGGCTGCTCAAGGAACATCACATCAGGTTGATGGTTGGGCTTGATGATCTTAAAGGTCTTTTCCAGTTTAACAATTCCCTGATTCCTCGATTCTGTGATCAGCCAGATGCAGGTTCCTGCGCAGGGCTGGGAGATGAGGCTGAGGCAGCACTTGCTGCTCTGCCTGAACTCTTGTGTGGCAGCACTGAAACATTGAATTATCCAGCCCCATGAGCCCAGGGTGAATCATCACCAGAGTGCTGCTGTCACCCTGATAATGTCACACTGAGGCAGTGCTGGAGTGGATTTGTGGCACAGCTCAGAGCCTGGCACTCCACGCTCAGCCCCCAGCCCATCACGGAGCTGCTTTCTGAGCCCTGGCGTCCCCACGCCCGGCCAGCTCCTGAGCACCGTGACCAGAAGGGGACCGGTCCTTGTGGGTTCTTTGTGTCAGAGATCCGTGGCAGCGATGGTAAAAGTGATGAAGCAGAGGCAGGATGGGAGGCAGTTCGGATGGTAAAAGTGATGGAGCAGAGGCAGGATGGGAGGCAGTTCGGATGGTAAAAGTGATGGAGCAGAGGCAGGATGGGAGGCAGTTCGGATGGTAAAAGTGATGCAGCAGAGGCAGGATGGGAGGCAGTTCGGATGGTAAAAGTGATGGAGCAGAGGCAGGATGGGAGGCAGTTCGGATGGTAAAAGTGATGCAGCAGAGGCAGGATGAGAGGCAGTTCGAGGTAGATTTGAGGTTTATTGTGGACGAGCGCTGTTCCTCGCACTCGTCTCTCCTCAGAACTGCCCCAGGGGCGTTCCAGTGCAGATATGTACAGGTAAGGGTATGGGAGGGTAAAAAGGTGACACAACCAATAGGGGGGGTTTCAGGAGCTGTTACAAGGACAGGGTACTTAACATTTACCAACCAGGGTAGAGGGGAAAATATGAAACTCGCGGGCTTTCTATGATGGACAGGTAGCGGACAGTTGTGTAACTTGTACGTGGAGGGAAAGGAACAAAGGAACGCATAATAAACTGAATAAACTTAATTTTCCACACTGCCACACCAGCCCTCTCCTGGGCTTGTGTCCCTGGGGTCCCTGGCTGCCTGAGCCCACCCAGGCATGGGGAGCCAAGCAAGGTGTGACCTCCAGAGGTTTCCTGTCCTGTCCTGTTCTGTGCTCAGTTCAGGCCCAGTCTCGGTGTGGCCCTGCCTGTGGAACAGCTCTGCAGCCACCTGGGCACCCCGGGCTGGCCCAGCCCAGTCCTGCCAGCTCACCCCAGCTCCCCAAGGAACAGTTCCAGCTCCGTGTCCTGCTCCACCTGCCCACAGCCCTGTCCCTGGCCAGGAGCCAGCCCTGCTCCTGCAGTGACAGCTGGAATTGCTCCCTAGCCCAGTTCTATCAAAATGATCTGGATTAGCTTAAAACATTGCTAATAGTAGGGTTTTGTTAGCTGAATTTTTTAAAGCTGTTCTGACAGAACCAGGTTAGACAGCAAGGATCTGATCAGTGCTGCCAGCTGATGGCAGAGCTGGGAAGAGCCTACCCCACCTCAGCTGAACCCAGAGCAGCTTCTGTGGTGACAGCCCAGAGTCTTTTCTCTGTCTGCAGCTCTGGTGGCAACTGGGACCTGTTTGGAGCCAGTGTGCCCGGAGGTGGCAGCTGTGGCTCCCCTGGGTGACATCCTGCAGGACCCTGCCTCTGCAGGAGGAGCAGACTGATGGAGAAAGAGCAGTCTGGAGAATTCAGGACAGATTCGGGCTGGGGTTGGAGCTCTGGCATTGTCACAACCTGTTCTGCTTTGCTCTGACAGGATTTGGCTCTTCTGTTTGTCCCCTTGGCCGTGTCCCTGTCCCTGTCCCTGTCCTGCCTGCAGACATAACAAGGGGAGAAGGGACAGGGACACGAGCCCAGGTTGGGAACAGCCAGCCCAGGAGGGCAAACACACCTGGGGCTGCACCCAAAGGGGGTGGGAGCAGACTGAGGGGGGGATTGTCCCCCTGTGCCCTCGTGAGACCCCAGCTGCAGACCTTGCTCCAGGTCTGGGACCCTCAGCACAGGCAGGACAAGGAGCAGATGGAACAGGTCTGGAAGAGGCCACGGAGCTGATCCAGGGCTGGAGCCCCTCTGGGGCCAGNCATTTTCTGATTCCATACTCGGTGCCACTGAGATGTGCAGGGGCTTTAAGGCTGGAAGGAGCCTCTGCATTCTCCTGGAGGACGTTCCAAAAGCTG
Organism: Cisticola juncidis; assembly: GCA_013400215.1. Classification (NCBI taxonomy): domain Eukaryota; kingdom Metazoa; phylum Chordata; class Aves; order Passeriformes; family Cisticolidae; genus Cisticola; species Cisticola juncidis. The sequence continues at coordinate 31,325 of VXBR01001025.1, forward strand.
TGAATTTCTGCTCAGGAAATCAGCCTGACAGGAGAGGGCCCTCACAAGGGAGGGGTGAGGTATTGAACAAAACATCCCTTGGAAGGGCTGAATTCCTCCTAAAAGGTCATGGAATGAGTGATTTACTTTTGAGAGGAGCTGGTGAAATCCTGCTGCAACGGAGTGGGAGCAGGAGGAAATCTGGGTATTCATGGAGGGAAATTCTGGTCCATTAAATACTTGAGGAAAGTTCAGAAAAAGAAATCCCCACCCTCCAGGATGTCTCTTATTGGTCTTCAAGGCACCCATCCTTCAGAGTTATGATCCAAAGCAGACTTTTGTTAGTAAATTCCTAGTTTTAGGCAAGTAAGTACCTTCAGTTATTGGATTCCTAGCCTCAGGCACTCAGGGGTTGGATTCTCACCAAGAAAGTTCTGAAGAGTTCTGAAGGACCCAATTCAAGAATTTTAAAGATGAGAACCAAGGGGCAAATTTTGTTGCTGAAAAACTTTCCCTCTCTGATTTTTAAGTTGTAGGGAGCTCTGGCAGTGGATGTAGAGCTCAGCATGAGTTTGCACCGAGGCTGGAGCTCAGGAATCCTTTAGGATTTCTGTTGCAAGGACTGAAAAGCTGCAACTTCTAACACTTCAGCTTTGGACACACCAAATCTTGGACTAAGGCCTGGTTTCCCTGTGTCCAGCCTTTTCCTGGTCCACCACACCAGAGGTTTACATCAAAATTTTCCAGCTCCAAGGAATCTCCGAAGTTCCTTCCCCCCCTTTTTTTTTTTTGGTTTTTTTTAGGTTTTTTTTTTTAATATTAAGAACTGTGCTTTGGNCTTTGGGGTTTTTTGGGGGGTTTTTTTGTGTGTTTTTTGGGGGTTGTTTTGTTTGGTTTTTGGTCGGGGTTTTTTTTGTGTGTGTTTGTTTGTTTGTTTTTGTTACAACATTTCTTAGGGAATTTTGTCCCCACTGCCCCTTTGCTCTGGGGTGTGTTTTGTGTGTAGATTTAGTGTTTTATGGAATGTGGCAGGGCTGGGATGGTGGGACAATAAATAAATAATGGCACCAAGCTGTTTCCTCTGACCTGGGGACTCTTTATAATCCTTTGTAAGGAAGCTGAGCCCAGTCCAAGACCAAGCAGAGAGAAGCCAACTCCTCTGGCTCGTTTAATCACATTCATCATCCAACTGCAGCTCCCAAAGCTCTGATGCAGAGTTTCTAGAGCACAAGGAGCACAGACAGTATCAAACAGCTCAAAAGGGAGAGAAAAAAGGGGCATGGTGCAGAATGCAGAGCAACAAAGTGAAATCTCCTCTCTGGAGCTGTTCAGCTGCATTTTGGAGATTACTTTGAAGCTGGTGAATCTGAAATTCCTCATTAGGAGCCAATGGCTGATACAGGAGCTGCACTTCTAATCTGGGTATGAGGAGATCATTCCAACCCTGACCTCCCTCTCTCCACTTGATACAACATTTGCTTCAATCAAAGAGGTAATTAAACTCCTGAGACGAGAAATCCCCACAGTTCATGTCCTGAATATGGTGCAGCAAAAGTTATTCAGTAATGAAACGGCACAACCTGCAGTTATTGCTGGAGCCAGACAATGCCTGAGGCAGAAAGACGTGGAATAACTTCTGTCAAGGATGCTCTCCCTGCCCTGCAGTGCCCCACAGGAGCCCAGGCAGGAACAGCCTCAGCAATCCAGAGCCGGTTAATGGCAAGGGAACCATGGGCATGGGAGATCCAAGGAACTGGGGCTGCAGAGAGGGGAAACTGGAGCAGCTCCTTCCCTCAAATGAGTTCAAATGCAGATCCAAACCCACTGCTGGCCCTGCTCCAAGTGAGGACAGAGAAACCAGGAGGAAAACTGTCAATAGTGGGGCTTTTCTTTAGGAGCTCCATTTTGCTGAAATAAAATCTGTTTAGGAGAGCTCAATAGAGACATGGTTGGGTAGTCCTGTGTTTTGTCACATCCCAAGGAAAGGGTGGGGATGGAATCAATGCCCTGAGCTGAAAATGGAGCTGCAGTGCAAGCAAAGAAGTGCCAGCACCAGCCAAAGCAGGTGGTGTGGTGAGTCCACAAGGTGGGAAAAAAAACAAAACAATGCTGAGTTTGAGATCAAAGCAGGGCTTAGGGTTAGGGTTAGGGTTAGGGTTAGGGTTAGGGTTAGGGTTAGGGTTAGGGTTAGGGTTAGGGTTAGGGTTAGGGTTAGGACTGGCATTTCCTGCCAAATGGAAGCCTTGTTTCTGATGATTTGGAAGAGTGGCTTGAGAGGGGACGGTCTGTGGATGTTTGGGAAGCCCAGGAACTTTAACAGAAGTCAAGACAAACTGAGGCTGCTCAGCACTTCTGGTCCATAAATCTTTGTCTGGGCTTTCTAGAAAGATTTTTTTCTGACCTGAAAGGAAAGAGGCAGTGAAATATCTAGCATAAATCACCTCTGGAATGTCTCTGCCAGTCTCCAGAGTGTGCTGCTGGGTTATACAGAAATTCCAGGGTAAACACAGGCTGCTCCCAGCCCTGTCCAGTCTGGCCTGGGATACTGCCAGGGATCCAGGGGCAGCCACAGCTGCTCTGGGCATCTGTTCCAGGGCCTGCCCACCCTCACAGGGAGGAATTCCAAATTTCTTCTTTCTCCCTGGTCTTGCTCCCACCAATTAACTCCAGGATTTTTGTGAGATTCCCAGATTTCCAGATTCTCTCCTTGTTCTCGCCTCATGAACTCCTGTCTTGCCACAGGTAAATCTAATTGCTTCTAAGTGGATCTGTCCAAATGTTCCTCATTTGATGTTTTTTCCTGGAGCACCCAGGCAGGAATGAGCAGCTGGGTCCCCAGCCTGGTGCTGTTCCACATTCCAGAGCAGTTTTCTCTTGCACTCAGTTTGCAGCATCAGGCAACATCTCTGGCTGTGTCTGGGGCTGTGAGATTCCTGTCACAGCTCCCATTTCCCTGGCTAATTATTCCGTGTGAGCCACCAGGAGCCATGGGAGCTCTTTGCAAACCATCTGTTGATCAGCTCCTGCCTGGAGCAGAGAAATTGGGTGCCCTGGTAATTACACTCCTCACTCCTGTCACTGCACATGCTCTGCCTGAGTGCTGGAAATGCCTCATCCTTTCTGAGCCTGCACAGATCTGTTCCTTGTTTCCTTCTCCTTCACCCCAAGGCAAAGAATTTGATGCTGTCTCCAGAGGTTTCCCAGGATTTCCTGGCTGTTTAATCAGGGTCATGGCTCAGAGCACAGGGTTGCAGTTTGTGCTGTTTGTGGTTAACAGGACGTTTGTCTTTCTCCAGGCAAACAGGGTCTAAAAGGGATGGGCTGGAAAGGCTCTGAGCTCCTTCAACAAATTCAATTGCTCTGTATCTGAAAATCTGGAGAGTTTCATGTTCCCTGGTTCCACAGGCAGTGCCAGGTGTGGGAAAGCTGTTGAGGTGGTGCCATATTCTGTCTTCTTCTTTTCACCTGGATCAGGATTTGTACACAGAGCACCCCATGGTTTCCATCAGCATAGGGGATCTTAAGCACAGCATCCCAGAGAATGGAATGTCTGACGTGCTGGAATCTCCAAGGATGGCTTTGGTTATCTGTTGGCCGGGGAATCAGCCAGAGTGAAGACAACACTCAATATGAGTTAAAATTCTTGCTCATTTATTCAGCTATTTGGCATAAATTTATACTGTGCTAAGCATATCATGCACCTAACTCTGAGCATCACTGGTTAAACCACAGCATTCACCATCCTTGCAGTATAATAATTCCTTCAGAAGCTCTGTCCATGAGGCTAAATGCTGCAAACCTTCCCTAACTTATGGTCAGTGCATCCTGTCTGGCCTCCTGTTACAGCTCCAAGCTTTTCTTCCTCCTTATCCCATCTAAGGAATGGTTCAAGGACATTTCATCTTCTACTCATCCTTTAGGCTAAGAGCAGCATTGTGCAATGTCCCTGCTTTTCCACAGCTGTATCCACAGTTATCTTTGATACATGCAGTGCTTGGCTTATGCACAGGACATCATCACAGGAAAGTTCAGGAAAGGATGTTCTTTGACAAGTGAAATCCTTGGTTTCACCAGCTTTCATGCAGTTCCCTTTCTAATTCCAAGCTGAAGCAAGCAGCAGTTCTGATCCTCACAAAGAGAACACGAGGAAGGGCTGTTCTAACAGTGCAGGCCCCACCAAGGCAAGTGAAAAATTAAATGGGATTAATTTAACCAGATTATATCCTTGTAGCAAATACTCCTGGCCCAGAATCAGAATCACATTACCTCTGCCTCAAATTAATTGCCTGTCAGCTGAGCTGGGTGACTGTGGGCAGCACTCACCTGCAGCAGAGATGAGGTCGTAAATGCAATTTAATCCCTTTTCATTGCAAATGAAGCTAAATTGCTCCATCTCGCCCTCCTTGAGCTGGATGGGAGGCTCAGGACTGCTAAAAGAACAGATTAACATCAGGCTTCCCTGAAGGGCTGAAGTGGCCTTGATTTGCTTTATCTTAATTTGCTTTAGATAAACTCAGTTACTTCAAGAAGTTCATTGTGAGGAATTGTCAGGGTTTTGGTGAAGACAAGCCCGTGGTGGATTCAATTTCCTTTTCTTTTCTCTCTGCAAACATTTTTTTCTGCTCTGGACCAACAAAGAGCCATCTCTGCGGAAGGTGGGAGCAGAATCAACATGAGCTCAATTCAGCCTCTCCTAATTTGTTTCCTCAGCTTCGCTGCTGACATCAGTCGGGTTCCAGGAGCTGTTTACATTTAGCTCCAATAACTTCAGATAATGTACAATTAACTGCTGAACTAATGATCCCAGACTCAGCATTTCCATCAGGACCTCGCCCCATTGAGCTGACACTCCTCAGATCATTTTGTCTCTCATTAAAGTAATTAAAGACAATGTTGTTGGAAAGACCTTCAGGCAACTGGAGGCAGAGCTGATCATAAGCAAAGCACATCCACAGTTGTGGTTCTTTTGATCCGGAGTTTAACTGCCAGGAGCTGGGCACAGATCTGTATTTTCTGTGTGTGAGGGTGCCTGGCTCCAAGGGACAGTGAGGGGCACCTGGGCCTGTCCCCTCCTGGTGGCACTTCCAGCTGACAGGGTGTCTTGGTTTGGAAAGACAGGGATCTGTCTGGGAAAAATGGAGTTTCCCTTGGGATGGAGAATGTAAAACCCCCCGCCCTCCCAATTATTAAAATTTTGCAATTAGGAGCTTCCAGGCAAAAATATGGGAAGAGGAATAACAGTTCTTTACTAGGAATATTAAAAACGCAAATGCAGTAATACAAAAACAAAAACAACAACAACAACAAAAAAAACCCAAAACAAAAACAAAACCAAACCAAAACAAAACAAAAAAACACACACACACACACACACAAAAAAAAGAAANTTACAATGACATGGAATTCATGTCCCTGTGACCCTCAGTGGCCCATGAACAGGAGATATCCCCGAGGGTGGGTAGTGGTGACAGAGATCACAAACCCTGCCCTGCCTGGTTTAACAGCTGTGATCAGAAGTCTCAGCCTGGAGAAAAGGATGCTCAGGGGGACCTTGTGGCTCTGCACAACTCCTGACAGGAGGGGACAGCCAGGGGGGCTCTGCTCCCAGGAACAGGGACAGGAGGAGAGGGAACGGCCTCAGGCTGGGCCAGGGGAGGGGCAGAGTGGAGATTGGGAAAATTTCCTCCTGGAAAAGGTTTCAAAGCATTGGAATGCCCAGGGCAGAGGTGGAATCCCCATCCTTGGAAGTGTTCAGAAAATCTATGGATGTGGCACTTGGGGATAGGGGTCACTGGTGATAGTTGGACTTGATGACCTTAGAGAACTTTTTCAAACTCAACACACTCAAACTCAACAATCCCCTGATTCTGTCATTCTGAGTAAGCCAGGACAAAGCCAGAGGAAGCAGCAGCATGAAGGACACTTGGAAATCACATATAAACCTTGCAAGAGTTTTTGTGTGGGTTCTCAATTGGCACAGACAGGGATTGTGAAACTCGGTGTTACTTCCTTGGCTCAGACCTTGGGAAGTGCCCGGGCTCTGACAGGAACAGTGTCCTTTGGTCTGTCTTGTTGGTCACCTTCCTACTGACCAAAGCCCAGGAGAAGCTCAGGTAATTATTTTCAATTGTTTTTTGGGGAGAGCTGATTAAAAGTGACTGAAGCCCTAATGAAAGCTGACTAGCTTTCCAAACTCAAGATGAAAACCCTTCGGCTTCACTCCCCTGGGCTGGAGAGGGAGTTAAAGGCAGGGGAAGAGAGAGGAACAATTAACAAAATTCCTCCAGAGGGGCAATTATGAAAATAAAGCAGCTTTATAGTAGAAATTCAGTTTTGTGGAGCAGCTCCCTAAGCAGAGCGTGGTGCAGTTCGTTCTCCTGTGCTGTAAATTAGTATCATTTTAGGATTTTGAAGAACAGATCATCTCCTTTGCTGCTACTCTAAAAGCAGCTACTGCAGTCAAAGCACGGTTCCAAGGCTGTTCTCAGTGGATGCTGCCAATTTATCCTGGAAGAATACAAGTGACAGCTCTGCAGCATCATGACAAAGGTTTAATTCAGCTTTACACAGCCCTGATTTTAATTTACACAGAGAAATCCTGCTCCAGTCACTCGCTGTTTCATATCAGGGCAGATTCCACACTGCCTGAATAACTTGTTCTGAATCTCCTGCAGCTGCCTCGAGTCGTGGCTCAGGGATGAGCTGAGTCCTCTCAAACCAACTTGGTGACAGATATTTCTGATAAACATCTCCCCACTTTCTGAATGCTCTGCTCTTATCGCTCCTGTGCACTTGGCATTTTCTGCAGTGATGTGGAAGAGAAACAGCTCCAGATCCTGAATGGGAATGGAAACAGAGAAAACGGGTTGTGACCCACCTGGCTTCAGAAATTTGAAGAAAAAGAAAAGAAAAACACTTTGAGCTTGAATTTTTGGTCTGATGTGAATCAGGGAATTCATGGGTTGGGAGGGGCCTTAAAGCCCACCCAGTGGGCTCAGGCAGGGACCTCTTCCACTGCCCAGGCTGCTCCAAGCCTGGCCTTGGACACTTCCAGGGACCTCTTCCACTGCCCCAGGCTGCTCCAAGCCTGGCCTTGGACACTTCCAGGGACCTCTTCCACTGCCCCAGGCTGCTCCAAGCCTGGCCTTGGACCAGGGATCACTTCCAGGGATCAGGGGGCAGCCCCAGCTTCTCTGGGCACCCTGTGCCAGGGCCTCCCCTGTGAGCCCTTCCTTTGCTGCTGGTGCTGTGTTGGGTTCCTTTACCTGCCTTAAAAGCAGCACTTGAACACCAGGACCTGAGGACACAGCAGTGACCCCAGGGCAGCTCCTGCTCCCTGCTAGGAGCCCATGGCTGGGAATTTCCATAACAGCAGGTGTGACTCCTCTTTCTTGTTCTGGTTGCTCCAGAGAGCCCTTCCCAGTTGCAGAGCATCCCCCACAGGATCCCATCCCGGCCCAGGTTGGACAGGCTTGGGGCACCCTGGGACAGTGGCAGGGGGTGGCACTGGGTGGCCCTGAGGTCCCTCCAAACCCAAACTGTTCCAGGATTCTGTGACTCAGAACTGGGATCCCTGTGCTCCCTCTGTCCAGAATGGGAGAATTTCTGACATGTTCACTGCTCCAGTTCACACCAGTGGATTGGTGACCCCTGTGGGAGTTCCCTGCTGGGAATTGGGACTGGGGATATTTGGGACCCTTTGTGCCACACAAGGACACTCCTTTTGTACTCGTTGGAGTTTCATTTATCAGCCTCTAAACCCTCCTGGCCTGAAATGGTTTGTGCTCATTCCCATCCCAGCTCTTCTGAACAGTTCCTGTCAATTGTGAAAGGAGACCTGGAGCAAACACATCATTAAATAGCTGGAGAGGAAAGGGCGGCCACAGTGACCTCAGTGCTGGCATTTATCAACTTCCAGCCTTCTCCTCTGGAATATTAATGGATCCTTAATGTACAGTTTAGGGTGGAATTACCTCTGTATGCTGAATGCTTTGCAGAACACTCCATAAATATTCCGTGGAACAGAATGGATTCATAGAGTGCAATATTTATCTCTGAAGGGGCATATCTTACCCAAGTATCACTAAGTGGTCACAGACTCCAGGGTTTTTCACAGCCTCTCACTCTTATCCTTTATGTGATGGTTTTATTTTGGAAGGAAGGATTTTATTTTGGAAGGAAGGGTATTTTGCACTTTCTGTATCCAGAAAGAAAATGATGAACAGCTTGGCTCCCGTGGGACTGGAGGGAGGATGTAAGTGGTGCATTACAGGTTGTAAGGGAGCTGTGGGTGACTGCAAACAGTTTTTCACTGAGCAAAGTCAGGCTCTCCTTAAAGGAAGGATAAATCTTGTTCATTGGAACGGAACATAATTATTCCATCCAACTGCTGCTGCAGTGTTTAAACAGCCTGGGAGGAAGGAGAGGTCTCTATCCAGCCACACATTCCCACCAGGATCTGGCAGGGGAGGGGAAAAACCAGCAGAGACTGAGATCTGTGAGGGAGGAGAGCTGCTGAGCTTCCTGCAGCTTGAGGTACAAACAAAAAATAAAGCTTGTAAAAGGTTTGTGGTGCCCATCTGTTTTGATGAGCAGCCAGCAAAAAGAAGGGGAGGCTGTCCCAGCCCTGCCTGAGGAAGATCTGTTGCTTCTTGGGAAAAGCTTGGCCAGCGTGGGTGCAGTGTCTGGTAACAGCAGGAGGGCAGAGTTACGATGTGCAGAGACTCCAGAGGTGTCATTTGTCACCCTGGGGGCTCTCTGGGGCAGGGATTTGTCTCTTCAGGGCTTGCTGTGCTTCCTTCAGCCCCTCATAAACCAGCCTCTCTCCCGTGATGATGTTACCAGTGCTGAGCTCTCAACATGGGTGCTAAGCTCAATTAATTTGTTAAGTGCTTTGCTCTTTGGATGAAAACTGAATTTTAAGTATTGCTCTGTTAAATTCCATCTTCTCAGTCCTGCAGTTGATGGTATCCAGACGAATTTCAGGCTGATGGATTCCCAGCATGTCTCTCTGCTCAGTTCTGTGTGGATTAGTTTTACAGCCTCTTAATTCCAGCGCTCCATGTGCTCCTTATGCAGAATAACTGCAAAGCTCTGCTGAGATTTTCTTGGTAAATGCTGGCCTTAATTAAAGTGCCGGGGTTTCCTTTGGTTTATACAGGAATTTGAAAGTCACAGAGGGTCAGACTGGGAGAAGTCAGAGGGATGTGGTGTGAGGAGCTGGGCTCAGGTCCTCCCTGTGCCACTGTTTGGTCCCAAGAAGTCACTCCATGGGCCTGAAGTCCCCCTCACACTGAGGGGAACGTCCCAGTGCCTGTTCAGGTGATGAAAACCTTTGAATAAACCCCCTGTGATTTGCTACTAACATGGATTTGGTTATTTCTGGCATTATTTTAGGAATAATTCTGCTGGTTTTGTTGAGGACCTGGGGGCTGGGATTGCCCCAGGCTCCCAGACTGGGAGCTGCACATGGATCACCCATGCCAGAGCCCCCTGTGTCAGCTCCTGGTGTCTCACCTGGTTCTGGTGATCTTATTATGGGATGTCTGAGGCTGACACCTCTTCTAATGCCAGAGAAGAGAAACAGAATCATGGAATCACAGAATGTTTGGGTTTGGGAGGGCCCTCAAATCCCACCCAGTGCCACCCCTGCCATGGCAGGGACACCTCCCACTGCCCCAGGCTGCTCCCAGCCCTGTCCAGCCTGGCCTTGGGCACTGCCAGGGATCCAGGGGCAGCCACAGCTGCTCTGGGCACCCTGTGCCAGGGCCTGCCCACCCTCCCAGCCAGGAATTCCTTCCAAGTACCCTCTAACCCTGCCCTGCTGCAGCTGCAGCCATCAGGATGCTGAGCATTGTCACAGTTCCCAAAAAATAACTCTATTCAGACTCTCTCCTTGTTGTGGGGACCTTCCCCCTGTACTGGCTGGAAGAAACATCCAGCAAAGCCTGCCCAGACTGAGCTGTTCCAAGGGAAGCCCCAGTGGGGAATGCAGGGCAATCCATGGTCTCTAATGGGTTCTAAAAGAGTGGGAATGTCCCCCAGCCTGTGGGGACAGCCCCCCACCCCTTGCAGTACCCACTGTGCCCCACAAACACCACACGAGCCATGCTCAGCTCCCATTGGGGTCTGCTCACAGCCTTGGAATGTTGGGATTGCCATGGAAAGGATTGGGAATCACTCTGCACCCCCTGAGCTCAGGTGCTCACTGGGGGTGAGTGCTTCCCTACTCAGGATCTCTGTGGGTGCAGATGAACAGGATCAGCCCTGCCCTGAGAGCATCAAGAAATCATCTCCTGGCATCTTCCATATCCTCTGCCATCCCAGCAGCAATTTATAACCACAGCTCTAATTTGCTCATTGCTAAACTGCTGCACTGATATCAGAAACTGTGTGTGAAAAATCTCCTTTGGGACACTGTTGCTTTGTGCCTTTGAAGAGATGCAAACAATGGAAATCAGGAGTAAGAGATGGAGATATCAGAATGACAATGCAGTTATTAAAGACCTGAATCCTGCCAGGGGTCTGTTCTCTGGATAGAAATTAAGATGATCACAGGAAGTCTGAATTAAATAGAACAGTCATGAATGAAACCTCACAAAGAGGCAGGCATTTATTCCTACACCTCCACAGAGAAGGGAAGAACTCTGAGAGTGGATAATCAGCCATCCTCATTTCTGTATTGCTTCCTTCACACCATTCCCCTGCATCAGCTGAGTCTGCTCAGGGAAAACAGGATAAATATTGTGTTTGGGACAGCAAACGCTGCCAGGGCAGTGCTGAGGTCTGGAGCAGGTGCCCCCAGGGACAGGAGGGGCCAAGGGAGGCATTTCTGGGCACAGCACGGCTGCTCAGACACAGCTCCGTTGTTTGCAGCAGTGAGAAAACCATCTGGAAACCTCTCTCAGGAAAGTGTCTCTCCAATTCCCACTGGAAAGAGGTGTGAGAGCTCCAGCAGCTCGGGATCCATGCTCTGTGCTATTCCTTTGGCACCTCCTTTTGCCCAACAAGCTGTGCACGTGGGGCTTTGTTTCCTGTATCCACAGGACCTGGATCAGCAGCTTCCTCCTGGATAGACACTCTTGTACTGGATTTACTGATTTATGTGTGCTGTGAAAATGTCAAAAAGAGCAGAAAATATTTATTATTAAGTGCCAAAAAAAAAAATTTACTTGGCTTTAGGCGAGGTGGGCGTAGAACCTACAGGTCAGTAGGTGATGATGGGAGAGGAGAGAGCAGATCCTAGGAATTCAAACATGGACCTCAAGGAATAGCTGGAGCTGTGCCAGGGGGGCTGGGATGGATTTTGGGAAAGGTTCTTCCCCCAGAGGTGCTGGCCCTGCCCAGGCTCCCCAGGGAATGGTCCAGAGCTCCAGGAGAGTTTGGGCAGTGCTGCCAGGGGTGCCCAGGGTGGGGTTGTTGGGGGGTCTGGGCAGGGCCAGGGGTGCCCAGGGTGGGGTTGTTGGGGGGTCTGGGCAGGGCCAGGGGTGGGACTGGCTGATCCTTGGGGCCCTTCTCAGGTCAGGATATTCTGTGATTCCATGAGTGGAGGAGATGTAGCAATCCGTGGAAATTGTTCAGGTTCATAATTGCACTGTAAAGAGACAAGAAAATCTCTGTTTTTCATGTCTCTGTGTTCAAGAGCAGAACATGAGTGAGAAACAAGCTCCTCTGGTAATTCTGCTTTCCAGGGGCCCATTAGAAACACAGCCAGATGCTCCTCTGCACTCACTTCAATGGATCACAAATCTAGGGAATTCATTTCCCATCCTCTGTGCAGGGAGACAGATTTCAGGAGCAGGTAAAGAGGAGCAGGGGGGAATGGGATACAAAGGACATTTCCCAGTGTGTGTAACTGGGATAAAAACAGCTCTGGGAACTGCTCAGGCACTGAACCCACTGTCAGGTGAGTCTGCTAAAAGGAGTGGAAATGGATGGATCTTCCCTGGAATTGAGGATTCCTTTCTCCAGGAGGAGAGGAGAGGAGAGGTTCGGAGAGGAGAGG
>VXBR01001026.1:3927-21346 GCA_013400215.1 Cisticola juncidis
GGAACGGCCCTGCAGGAACGGCCCTGCAGGAAGGGCCCTGCAGGAACGGCCCTGCAGGAACGGCCATGCAGGAACGGCCCTGCAGGAACGGCCCTGCAGGAACGGCCGCGTCTCCGCTGCCTCTGCAAGAGGAACCCTCCAGATGATCAAATTAGTGCCTTGCTGCTAATTGGCACGAGGTGCACCAGCTAATGAATAACGTGCAGTGCAGCAGAGGAAGTGCTGGAAGAGGAGGAAAATGAGCTGGTGCTAATTGGTGGGCTTGACTTGGCTGGGATTAATCACACACTTGAACAGGAGGGGTACAAAGTCATGCCCGCACCCCAAAAGGCACTGCAGGGCTGATTTGCATATTTGTAATGAGCTGGATTTGGGTAAATTAGCAGGGTTCAGCTTCAAAATAGAAAAGCTGGTGGGTTCTCCTCTGTTCCAGCCCCTAAAAGTCTCAGCTTTAGTTTTAAACTGAGTTTCAGGCTCTGGCTGAAGGGATGCTCTCAGTGGGTTCAATTAAAATGGATTTGGCCCTTCTCTCCTCTCGTGGATGATTTCTGATCTGCCTGACCCTCCTGGAGGGGTTTCTCATTCCCATTATTTAAAAATAGGTCATTGAGAGTTTTGTGAACACATGCAAAATATTAATTACCAAGTCCAGCAGGACAGTTTTGGTCAGCTGGTGGGATAGCTCCCCTCAAATAAAACAAGGATTTATGGCAGGGAGTTCTAGGGAGATTTATGGGATAAAAACTCAGAGGTGGTTGGGAAGAGCCTGATCTAATCTAATTTACTGCTCTAATTAGCTGATTTTTAGAAAAATCTGTTTGACCTTCTTGAGGGCAGTGAAAGCTGCATCTTTCCCCACAAACACTGCAATTTTAAATAACTCCAGAGCTGCAAAACTGAAAGCATCAGATCAGGAGGATGCAGCTCCCTCTGGAAGGAGCAGAGGGAAAATTCAGGATTTCATTCCTGTGCCACACAGTAGCCACTAAGAGTTCCTTATATTCTTCCATCAAACAGCCAGGAAAACTCCCTAAATTGCACAAAATTCCAATTTTCATTCCACCCTGCAGGCAATTTTATCTTGAACTAGAAAGTGTGATCCTCTCACTGAAGGAAATTATATTATATTATATTATAATTAACATTAAATTTATTTTTGAAATAAAATTCTACTTAGAAATAAACTTCTGCTTTTCAGATGGCTGCAAAGCTGTGCAAAGTCCTTTCATCTCTTACCACAAATAGCAGAAAATTGTATTTTTCTGGAAATCACAAGTTTTTTGCTTAATGAAAGAATTACAATTCATTGCTAAGGAGTTTCTCTTCTGGCGGAACACAAAAACAACTCCAGTCCAACAAATTATTGCATCTATCCAAATTTAAACTTGAGTTTAACAGGATTAAACTCCTCTTTCGAGGTGCTGAAGTTCACTTAGTCCAGCTCTCTTCTGGAGCTGGGAAATTTGTGTTGAGGGATTTGTTTCAGCAGATTTTGAACTGCTGAAGTAAAAATAGAGATTTTTAATTGCTAAATGAAGAGTGAGGAGTGAAGCTTCTCTCACACAGGCTTTGTTTTAAATATCCATCCAGTTTTAGGATGGAAAACAAGTCAGGAGGAACTTTCTGGCAAGATTTTTATATTTTAATATAGTAAGTTTTAAAATGTAATAATTGTATGCAATTAATCCTAATAGCAGCACTAAAAGCAGTGCTAAAAACACTGATTTTTTTGCCAGTGTTTCTTCCCCAGTTACACACACACAGGAATATTTACCTCAAAGTGCTTTGATTTCTTCTGGCTTTGGCTAAAAACATTTCCCAGGCAAGGTGATCCTGAATTTGCTGCCCAAAATCAGCAGTGAGTGGATATTGAAGCTCTTCTTTCATGATTTTATGGTTATCCCACCCTTAATTCCAAATTCTGACTGTCTCTAGTTAAAACTGAAACTTTCAGTGAAATACAATAGAAAATTTTACTCTTTCTGCCATCTGTCCTGCAAAAGTAAAATCAAACATCACTTTCGGATTACAAGGGTGTATTTTATATTTTAGCCATGCACAATCCCACATTCTACTGGAATTTAAAAAGCCCTTCTGGAGAAAAAAATCCATCTGGAGAATTTGCTTAAATTCATTAAAATAAAAAAGGGAGATTTATAATCCTGAAGATCAGGATTATAGATCCTTGTTCTTATTATAAGAAGAACAAGGATCTTCTTATTAGAACAAGATTGGGTTTTTAGCTTTCCAGTAGTGATTTTTCACAATTTTTAGTGCTAATGTCCATTGTTTGTCAAGTCCTGACCTGCTTGTCACTCACTGATCCATAAAAACATCAATATCTGCCCTGAGCACCATCAAAAGTTCCCAAATGACCCCACACCCCTGACATTTTAATTCCAGGTGGGTTTTCATCACCTTTTTTAGTACTACAAAAGGAAAATTTACTTCATGAGATGTTCCTCAAGTTTAGTTTACCCACAAATTCCAGCCTCTGGTTGCAAGGCTCAGAATATTCACTAATTATGACTTTTGGAATGGCAAGGAACATCATATGGAATTTTTTTTAAAGCCTGGGAGTTCCCACCTGTCTCCAGGATTTTTTTTTGTGACCTCCTCTGAGTACCAGCCATAAATTACATTCTAAAGGAACAGGGAAAGAAGCTGGAGTGGCAATCTATGGAGACAACATCCTCAAAGATCATCAATTACCTGCTCTCTGTTAATCCCTGAGAATTGCCTCCATCAGAGCCCAGCCTTGGGGAAATCACAGGATTTCCCAAAATTCTGGGGGTGCTCACAGCTCCAAGGTGAACAACTCCTCCCAAAATAGCAGCACACCTCTGGGTCAGGGCAGGTGAGGATTGCCACGGAAAAAGACAAATTAAAAAGTGCAAAATTCAAACCAATTCAAGATTTCTTCCAATATTTCATGTAATTAAGCAGCTTGTCTTGCTGTCAAGGAATTTTTTCATGCCAAGAACTCACAGAAGTCTGGAAGGAAATTGGATATGAAAGAGACTGTCAGGAACAGGCAGAGCTGTGGCACTGATGGCAATGCAGGGCTGAAATATTAAAATCCAGTTTTGTTGTCAGGAAGTTTTGAAGGTTTTGAAACTCTCTGTGACAATCAAGTTGATTTTTTAGCCTTATTTATGTAGTGGAAGCAGCAAGTCCATCTATTTTTAATCAGAGTGGAGATGAAATTTCGAGGATGGATGGAGATTCCCACAGGGAACGTGGGATTGGTGACAATTGACAGCACAGTGGTGACAATGCCATCAAAAGGATGTTCAAACCAACACCTCTAGAAAAATAATGTTCCTGCTTAAATTATAAATCCTCTGCAGGGATGTAAAAGCCATGAGGATGTGGCACTTGGGGACATGGGACAGTGGTGGCCTTGGAAGTGCTGGGGTTGGACTTGATGGTTTTGAAGGGCTTTTCCCACCTAAATGAGGCTGAGATTAAATATCATCAACAGGCAGCTCTCTATATTTACACATTAAAAATACTTCTTCTAGATAGATTTAAAATACTTCTTCACTAATTCCTCAAAATCACTGGAGAAATTATCTTTAGATAAATTTGTAGATATAAAAACATACAGATCTATCTATTCCCAGTAACTTGCAAATGCAAACAATAATCATGGATAACTAAGAGAGTGCTCTGCTTCCTGATCTTTTTATTTATGTCCCTTTCCTTATTTCCTTATGAAAATCATCTCGCCAGATTAAAAATCAAAATGATTGACAATGCAGGGAGTTTGCAACGAAATTTTCCAACTATTCCTTTTTTTTTTCTTTTAATTTGCATTGCCACACAACCAACAATGAAGATGTAACACTACTGAAATTACAAAGATAATTTGGGAATTTCCTAGAGGAAAGACAAGATTTGTTTCTTTGGCTGACCCCACAGGTAAAAGATTTTTGTCAGCTCTTCCTCAGAATAATCCACCTTGAGGTGGATTTGCATTTTCTGAGTGGAAATGGAGCTGCCCATAAAACACATTTATCAAATTTAATCAGCAGGAATTCATGTTCAATATCCTCTACAAAGGAGCAGAGAGTAGATCTGACAGTGAGCAAAGCCATGGGCTGGAGGCTGCAGTGTCCCCACAACAAAATCTGGGTTTATGTACAATTAAAATAATTGTATTGTAAAAATATTAAAATAATAAAATGCACCAGCCCTGTCCCTTCAGCCCTGCTGTTTCCCTGGTTGGCTCTAAAACATTCCCAAAATGACACAACAACAACACTTCCTGAGAGATTTCCACAAAGTTTCACTTTGGGAATTCCCATCCTACCTTGTCTGTCTCTTCACAAAACAGAGCTGGAATTCCAGATCTTCACAGGATGCATTCCTGGCGTTACAAAAACTGGGACAAAACTTTAGGGATCCTCCAAATCCTACAAAAGCAATGGGATCCCCTCCTCAGGGAGAGATCTGCCCACCTTAGAGGAGACTGGGACCAGGAGTCCTTCTCTGTCTCGAGAGCAGCTCCAGTGAGGCCCTGGGAAAGTGGGAATGAGAGGAGACAATTCCTGACAGTTTTGGCTGGATGAGAAGCCCCAGTTCTGGAGGGGAATTAAAGCATTTAATCTGAGCTGAGTTAGATTTGAACTAGGACCAAACCCAAAAGCAACAGATCAGAGTGAGAAAAACCCCAAACAACTCCTTAGAACCAGAATATTCCTGTGAATATTCCCCAACCATGGCATTGGCATTGCTGCTTACACTGGGGAGAGTTTTGATTTTAGGGGAGATGGTAAAATTTTGTTTTACTCTGAGATTTCTGGGCAAAAATTATAGGAATGTCATGATTGGGAAACAGTTAAAAAACACACAAAAAACCTTAAACCAACCCTCCCCCCAAATTTATTCCACCTCTCACATCAACCATGTGAAGTTCAAGGGGAAGTCCCAGATTCTGAACCTGGGATGGAGCAACCCTGAGTGCAGGGGCAAACTGGAATTTTCACACTAGAATTAAGCACATTAAAAAAAAAGCATTACAATTCAATAAAACCCTCTGTGGATATGGGTACAGCACATTCCATGTGACAGAAAAAAAACCCAAGAAAAATAATCCAACATAAATTTAAAAAAAGTCTTAATCTCACAACATCTGAAGAAGTTTGAAGGTTTAGGGGTCTTTTCCAACCTTAACCATTCCAATCCAACTGCTCTGCTGCAGAAACATCCCAGACTCCTCACACACCACATGAACAAAGGATTTAAAGTCAGATCTAAAAACTGCTCCTCTGAATTTTCTGTTTCTGCATTTAAGAAGCCCCCAGCCTTGAAGACAAATCATCTGTAAAAGGTGCTAAAAATTCTGTCTCCAAACCACTTCAACCACAGAGGGTGAACCTTAGAAATGAACTCATAAGACAGCAGCAATTACATCCTTAAAACCAAAAACCACACCAGCCCCAAATTGTTTACAAGTTTAATGACTTTAAAATCTGTACTTTTCAACACAAGTTTAATTTTCTTTTTAAAAAAGCTTATCAAAAATTTAGCATAATACTTCTGCTAATACAACTATATTTTTTCAACAAAAAGAATATTTACAGAGCTCCCAACGAACAATAAACTTAAGTAGGAGAACTTCAGCAGAAAATGTTTTAGCTGGCAGTAATATTGCTTCCTGATTGCTGTACTGATCAATAGGAAAAAGGGGAGAAACATGGGTATAAAAAAATGTATTTTATGTTTGCAGCTTTGCACAAGCACCCCATGGTTTAGAACCCACCACATATTGGCAAAGCTACTGAAGAAATATCTACTTTCTATCTGTAAACACATTAAGAAATAGATTTTGTAAAGGAACCATAGAATTATCAAAAATCGGAGCTTAAAATCTGAGTGCAAATCAATTCACATTAAAAAAACCTGTAACTGGAATTACTGAATTGATTTAAAAACTGGTTCTGGGATTCTTATTTCCTTGTTCTTGTGCTGGATCTTGTCCTTCTCTCCATTCCTCCAGTGGTCTGAGCTGCCCTTGCATTCTCTTCTCCAAGTTTAGTTTTGTTTCTTCTTCCTCTTTGTAGAGACCCATTGTCATCATTCCCTATTTGCAGATGGAAAAATGTCAATTTGCATCATCAAACATTTCCCACAAAATTCCATCTTCACCTACATTGTTTTGAAAGGAAATATCCCCAATGACAACATTCCAAAGATTACATCTCTGAATTCAACAAACCAGACACCAACCCCACACTTCTGAACATCCAATATCCTTTAAGTTGGATCCCTGAGGATTCACAGCTATTTCTGAAAGTAGGTTAACATTAATGAGAGCACCAAAACCAATTAGCTGGCATTTTAGCTAAAATTCCTTCCACTGATATGCAAAACTAAAGCAGAACCAACACCAAAGTCCTGCAAAAATGAAAACAGAGGAAGTTTTGTGGCAGGAAATTCCTGGCTGTGTAGCTCTAAAGAGATGCTACCATTTCTACTTCAAGGCGTTCATTTGATAATATTTTCTAATTGGGAGTTTTTAAGCCAAGCTGAAAATTCCAGGGAATATTTTAGGTGGCAGCAGGAGCAGGGAAGTGACATCCCCCTGTACTGAGCACCTCCAGTGCTGTGCCCAGTTTGGGAGCTCAGTTCAGGAGGGACATGGAGGGGCTGGAAGGTGTCCAGGGAAGGGAACAGAGCTGGGAAGGGGCTGGAAGGTGTCCAGGGAGGGGAACAGAGCTGGGGAAGGGGTTGGAGCCTGTCCAGGGAAGGGAATGGAGCTGGGAAGGGGCTGGAAGGTGTCCAGGGAAGGGAACAGAGCTGGGAAGGGGCTGCAGCCCCTTCCCCAGGTCTGTTCCCTTCCCTGGACAGGCTGGGATAGGGCTGGAGCCCCAGGAGCAGAGGAAGGAGTTGGGATCTTGCATCTTTTCCAGCCTAAATGATCCCATCATTGTGTCCACATCAGCAGCCCCCAGAGCTCTGCACATTGCTCTATCTACACATGACTCAGCCAACCTTAGAGAAGAGAAAGCCACTCCCAGCCTCACCTGATTTTGGCTTTTTGGGTGCCACATCCTCTGCTGGCAGCTGGAATTTCCTCCTGCGAGAGGTGGGGGCTGCCTGTGGAGCAGGGTCACCCTCCTGGCCTTTTCCAGACTGATTCTCTTCAGAACCAGTGGAGTTTCCACTCAAATCCTGAGTTTCCAGGGCGTTGCCATTTTCTGGCAAGTCACTGCTTTTATGGGGAGAAGTAGCTGCCTCTAATTGGAATTCCACCTTCCTCCTTTTATTCCTCAACTGCCTTATTCTTCCCTGGCATGGATTATTTCCTGAAGATGTATCCTCACTTTCTTTAAGAATCCTCTTCTGACCTCTGCCTCTGGGCAGGTTGGGTTTTCCCCTGAGAGAAGTGGAAATTGTTTCTTCAGAAGTGGAAGAAGTTGTTTTCTTCCTGCCCACTCTTGATGGATTTTCTTTTGCAGGTGGAGCTCCTTCCAAAAGTTTACTTTGTTCTTCAGGAATCCTGTCTTTACCATCTTCTGGCAAACCTTGAAGTGAGGTGGGACTAAGAGCCAGTGAAGTTGTTTCTTGCCTCGAGCTCCCTTTTACAAGATCTGTATTTTCTTGGGAAGAATTCTCCAAACTCACTTTAGCTTCCCTATTATTTTTCCTACCACTTTGTTTTGACAGGACCTGGTTTCCCTGAATAGAATTTTTGGTTTCTATCAAGGGGGCAGTTTCCTTCCTCCTGCCTCTCCTCAGTTGGTTTTCTTTCCCAGATGGATCAGAAGTTTCTGAGGGAACACTCTGCTCTTCTTTGGGAGCTTCCTCTCCATCACCTGCTGCCAACCCACGTTTGCCCCAGAGGGAGATGGAGTTGGTTGTGTGTGATGCCAGAGCAGTTTCTTTCCTTCTGCCCCTTCCTGCTGGCTTCTCCTCTGCACAGGACACTGCTGCCAAAGGCACACTTTGTTCTTCTGTACCCTCATCTTTAGTTTTTGACAAGCCACATTTTCTCTGGGGAGGAGTTGAACTCCTTGCCGCTGCTGCTGGATCTACCTTTCTCCTTCTGCCCCCTGCTGATGCATTCACTTTTGCCTGTGAAGTTTTATCACCCAGAGCTGGATTTTTAACCTCTTTCTCTCTCTGTGCCGCATTTTTAGCCTCCCCTTCCAGCAGCCCCCTTCTAGTTCTGACAGAAGGAGATCTGGTCTGTGCTGCTGCAGCCGCCTCGCGCCTCCTGCCCCGCCTGGGTGGGTTTTCCTCTGCTGAACAGGGAGCAGCTCCCAACGCTGATCCTGGCTCTTGTGCAACAGCCTCATCTTTCCTGTCATCTGCACTTAATGTTTGTTTCTCCATGAAGGCAGAACTGGCTTTTTGTGGGATGGAATCAGGTTGCTTTCTCCTGCCCCTCCTTCCCTGTGAAGGCGGATTTTCAGAATTCTCATGTTGATTATCTTTGTCAGTCATCCCTTCATCACCCTCAGGTAAACTTTTTCCATCAGCTGCCTTGGAACTGCCTTCTTCTTCTAGCTGAAAATTAACTTTTTTACCTCTTCCTCTTCTACACATCCCTGCATTTCTTTGTGCTGGATTCCCCTGCAGGATTTCAGTTTTCTTTGCTTTAAGTATTCCCCGTTCATTTCTGGTCCTCCTCTGGCTGCCCTGAGCAGGACTGGCTCTGTCTGCAGCAGGGGCACCTGGGCTGGGCTGCTCCTTCCTGGCTGGGGCTGCACTGACCCCAACAGAGCCCACGGAATCTTGGAGAGAAGATTCATCCACTTCAGTTTCTGACTTCACTTTGGGAGTAACTGGTTTTAGGCTGTTCACATTTTCAGTAAATTCATCAGCTTTTTGCTCCAATGAGTTTTTTTTGCCTCTCCTGTTTCTAGCCCTGTTTGCTTCCATGCTCTGAGCACTGACTGGCATTTTGTTTGTCTCTGCAGAAGGTGACTCTGCCTTTAATCTTAGAGCTGCCTCTGTTGTTTTTTCCTGAGCATTTTCTGTTTCACATCCCTGAGATCCTTTCATCTCATTTTTCACGTGGGATTGTGTTTCAGCATCAGTTTCTGTTGATGTTTCCTCTGTTTTCTGAATGTTCTGTGTATTTTCAAGTGTGACCCCACGAGTGTCTGCTTTTATTTCAGCTGAGTGCTTTCTGTTTCTAGTACTTCTAAAAGACTTAACTCTTCTCTGTGTTGCCTTCAGTTCAAGTTGAGTGCCATTTTCAGATTCTTGTGCTGTGACAGCCTCAGGAGCTTTGTCACCAGCCTGTTCCTGTTTTTGGGCAGCCTTTGGGGATGAATCTTTATGAAGTTTTCTGCCTGTTCCACGAAGGTCTCTAGGAGAAGCTGCTTTGCCTTGGTCATTTCTTGCTCTTCTGCCTCTTTTTGGTGGAATCACTGGTTCTGTGTTCTCTGCTCCTCTGCGCCTCCTCCTCGGTGACAGGAGCACCTCGTCACTGTCCTCTATCCCACTGTCATTAGCTTTGCTGTCAAGATCATTTAAATCTGTTTGCAGCTGACAAATTCCATTCTGAGTGTTTCCAGCTCCTGTCTTAGTGCCTGGATCATCTTCACTTTCACTGATGCCACAGTCCTGCAAACTCTGCTTGGTATTTGCAGGTGCTTTTTGTAGAACTGAGGAATCTTCAAGGTTTTCATTTGGATGTTCCAGCTCCTTCAGCTCCTTCCTTTTACCTCTTCGTGGTCTCTGAGCAGCTCCAGGTGGTTCCACAGATAAAACAACGTTGGGCTCTTCCTGATCAGGGCACTTTGGGACAATTTCTTGCACGCAGCGCTTTGTCCTCCTTCCTCTTCCCTTTTTTTCAGGTGTGATCACTCCCAGCTCCTCCTGGGCCTCAGGATTCTGCAGTTCCTTTAAACTCTCACCATTTTCACTTGGCTTTGCTGCAGCAGGAGGTGCAGCCCTCCTTGGTTTACCCCTTCTGGGTCTCTGGGTAGGCTGCTCTTCACCATCAGAGTCCTTCTGTTGAGAATCTTCACCTTGGGAAACTTTTCCTTTCTCTTCTGCAACAGGGTAAAGAGCACAAACAAAAATTAGGCATCCCTGTGCCTTATCAAAGTATCTGTGCATTTCCATTTTCCTCACAGAAACATCTTGCTCAAACAAATCATACAATAGATAAAGAAATATTTAACCAATTCCTAGATTAAAGGTCAGGCTTCTGACTG
The DNA here is from genome assembly GCA_013400215.1 of Cisticola juncidis. Taxonomy (NCBI): domain Eukaryota; kingdom Metazoa; phylum Chordata; class Aves; order Passeriformes; family Cisticolidae; genus Cisticola; species Cisticola juncidis. The sequence goes on from VXBR01001026.1 coordinate 14,106, forward strand.
AAGTTGTTTAATTTATTTAAACATGTCAAAGAGAAAAAAATATCTTAGCTCAGGAAATAGCTGGGCTCATTAAGCAAGATTTGAACTTCATGGCAACATTTATGCTTTTGTACATTCATTATTCCTCTAAGCAAAATATTTGTGCTTACCATGTTTCTGACTGGAATTAGAACCAGGAGGTGCAATTTCTTCCTGAGAATCCATAACATTTCCTGATCTGACCTAAGAGAATAAAAAATAACCAGTAAATGCATGTCTGACAGGACAAGAACTTATGGAGCCGACCAATACCAGTTGAATGTACAGCAATATTAATAAAAATTCTTGTCAAATCCTTTTCTTTACATATTAAATCAATTAGTCTTATGAATATCTTCATTTATCTGAAACAAGCCCACAGACATAGGAAATTTAATTCTTGCCAAGACAACATTGTGGAGAGGTTGAGAAGTGCCTAAATGAGTGCTCAAAGGGAATTTGTGCTGAAGAGAAATTGAGAGTTCTGTAGTGTTTTATTGCAGTTCTAAGCACTAAGCCAGGGATACACATGAGAATCAAACTCATCTTTTCAGAAAGTGATACTGGCAGTGATGCCAGCACATCTCCACTGAAGATCAAAATGCTTCTCACAACAAAAAACAGCACCAGAACAAACCAGGCTGGGCACTGACATCACCAACCTGACCCAATCACTGCAGAACTTCACTTTTCCTGCCTTTAATGGTCAGCGTAGAACAGTGAATGAGATGCTGGGAATGTCACTTATCACTTTCATATTAATCCTGTTTCTAATGATACTTAATCTTGAAACCCTCCTTTGTGACAGGTCCCTTCAAATAAATACATTTTAACATACACAAGTGCAGCTGTCCCTAAAAAATGTTGCAAGATACAAGGCCTTATAGTAGGAAGTCTAAATTAATTTCAGCCAAAGGCTTCAAAGTCTAAACATCCCTTCCAAAAGTTCAAGTATTTTACCTTCATTTCCTCTGGGGTACCAAACATTTCAGCCACTCCAACATAGTCCACTTCAGAATCAGCAGATTTCTGCCTGGGTTCTGCCATGAGCCTTTGCAGTCCCACAAAATCCTCCACTGGTTGATATTTCTCTTTAGGAGACTTCATTAATCTCCTAATTCCAAACATGTTTTCTATGGGCTCCACCTTCTCCTTCGGCGTCCGGAACATGCGGCTGATCCCAACCATGTCCTCCACGGGCTGGGATTTCAGCTTTGGGGTTTTCTTGCTTGAAGTCACACCAGGCACAGCTTTTCCTGCTCCCCTGCTCTCTACTGGAGTCTCCAGCAATTTTCTCAAGGCAATTTCATCTATGACTGGTTCCAGCTCTTCCCGTGGGGTCTGCATGAGCTGCTTGATGCCAGACAGGTCCTCCACGGGTTCTGCCTTCTGCTTTGGGGTCCTCAGGAGATGTTTGACACCTGACAAAGCCTCTGCAGGCTCCAGTTTCTGCTTTGGTGTCTTCATGAGATGTTTGACACCTGACAAATCCTCCACAGGCTCCAATTTCTGCTTTGGGGTCCTGAGGAGATGCTTGATGCCTGACAAAGCCTCTGCAGGCTCTAATTTCTGCTTTGGTGTCTTCATGAGATGTTTGACACCTGACAAATCCTCCACAGGCTCCAATTTCTGCTTTGGGGTCCTGAGGAGATGCTTGATGCCTGACAAAGCCTCTGCAGGCTCCAATTTCTGTTTTGGGGTCCTCATGAGCTGCCTGACACCTGACAAAGCCTCTACAGGCTCTGATTTTTGCTTTGGGGTCCTCAGGAGATGTTTGACACCTGACAAAGCCTCTACAGGCTCTGGTTTCTGTTTTGGGGTCCTCAGGAGATGTTTGACACCTGACAAAGCCTCTGCAGGCTCCAGTTTCTGCTTTGGTGTCTTCATGAGATGTTTGACACCTGACAAATCCTCCACAGGCTCCAATTTCTGCTTTGGGGTCCTGAGGAGATGCTTGATGCCTGACAAAGCCTCTGCAGGCTCCAATTTCTGTTTTGGGGTCCTCATGAGCTGCCTGACACCTGACAAAGCCTCTACAGGCTCTGATTTTTGCTTTGGGGTCCTCAGGAGATGTTTGACACCTGACAAAGCCTCTACAGGCTCTGGTTTCTGTTTTGGGGTCCTCAGGAGATGTTTGACACCTGACAAAGCCTCTACAGGCTCTGGTTTCTGTTTTGGGGTCCTCAGGAGATGTTTGACACCTGACAAAGCCTCTGCAGGCTCTGGTTTCTGTTTTGGGGTCCTCAGGAGATGTTTGACACCTGACAAAGCCTCTGCAGGCTCTGGTTTCTTCTTTGGTGTCTTCATGAGATATTTGACACCTGACAAAGCCTCTGCAGGCTCCAATTTCTGTTTTGGGGTCCTCAGGAGATGTTTGACACCTGACAAAGCCTCTGCAGGCTCTAATTTCTGCTTTGGTGTCTTCATGAGATGTTTGACACCTGACAAAGCCTCTGCAGGCTCTAATTTCTGTTTTGGGGTCCTCAGGAGATGTTTGACACCTGACAAAGCCTCTGCAGGCTCTAATTTCTGCTTTGGTGTCTTCATGAGATGTTTGACACCTGACAAAGCCTCTCCTGGTTCTAACCTTTGCTCAGGGGTCCTTAAAATCTTCCTTTTGCTTGACATGACCTCAACTGACTCCAAATTCTGCTTTGGAGTCCTCAAAATCTTCCTTTTGCCTGACATGACCTCAGCTGACTCCAATTTCTGCTTTGGAGTCCTCCTTTTACTTCCTGATTTCACCAGAGATGCTGGTTTTTCTGGAATTATTGCCAAACTATCCACACTATCTTCATGCACAGCTTTTCTTTTTTCAGGAGTTTCTGTGGCTATTTCATCAAACATAGATGGAGATGACTCCTCTCTCAAAAAGCAGAATATGCCTGGACTCTCTTGCTTCTGCTCTGAAGCATCTGAATTATTTAGTGGTGACACCATCATCTCTCCTGAAATAAGCAGTAAATTTATGTCATTTGGAAAATAAATTAAGCAGAAAATCCAAGCATTTTAATTGCTGTGTAACAAAAGAAATTCAAATTCCAATATACCCTTCTAGAAATCAAAATCCAAACATGTGCATTGGGTATTCAGTGTTTGAAACAAAGCATCAGGAGCTTGAAGTTCCATACCAAATAGAATGAATAATCAAATATTCTCAGAAATTAAGTGGAACTACACTTTCTTTTAATACCTGATAAATCTCAAGGGTTTCTTTCATGGGTTGCTGGGTGCTTCACCTCAGTTAAGCCTGCCTAAGCTGAGACTGTTACTAACTCATAAAATACTTAAATATTCTTTTTTTTAAATACCAAACCTACCAGATTCCTCAGGAGTGTGCAAGTCAGAAATGTCCCCTGCAGCCCATGGTGGTGTAAAATCAGCATTCTGAGCAGCAGCCAAAGGAAATGTTCCTCCTCCCTGATTTTCTGGAGTTTGGAACATTTCAGACACTCCTAGAAATTATATTTGGAGAAATGAGCAGATGTTTTGACAAAAGAACTGCAGAGCAGGCAGATGAAGCAACAGACTTTAAAATCTGACCTGTGAAGCTTTCATCCATATCCATGTCCAGCTTCAGCTTGGGGTTTTTTACCACTTTGGGGACGTGTCCAGCTGAGCTGACTGTGGTGGAATAAGCTCTACCCACAACTATGGTGGCAGGTGACTCTGCATGACCTGTGCTGAAATGATCCTTTATCTTCTTCTCTGGAGTCTGCAGAGGGAAAAGGAAACAAAAAAAAGAGTTATTAAAGAAAGATTCATGGTGCAAGAGGTGGCCAAGCTCCTTCCATAATTTCTTCCATAACCATTTCTTTCATAATTTTTTTCCATAACCATTTCTCTCATGGTTTTTTTCTATAACCATTTCTCTCATGATTTTTTTCCATAACCATTTCTTTCATAATTTTTTTCCATAACCATTTCTCTCATGGTTTTTTTCTATAACCATTTCTCTCATGATTTTTTCCATAACCATTTCTTTCATGATTTTTTTTCCATAACCATTTCTTTCATGATTTTTTCCATAACCATTTCTTTCATGATTTTTTCCATAACCTCTGTCATGGTTAACTGGGAGGTTCCAGAAGATGGGAGGGTGTCCAGTGCCAGTGAGGGCTGCAAGTCCCAGCCAGCCTGAGTTTAGGAAAGGCAGGTCCTGCCTGTTTTTTATGATCAGAGGTTGGACTCCAAGATCTTGGAAGTCCTTTCCAACCTTAATAATTCTGTGGGGTTTTTTCTGGATTTTTTTTCTTTTTTTTTCTTTTTTACCTGTGATTCCTTTTTTCCACTTCGCATATGCTATGAGGGACATCAATTCCCATTTTACATCACACCAAGAGCTCAGATTCTTGATCTAAATCCATCCAAGCTGTTTGGTGGTTATACAAGACAATAAAAGAAAGAAACACAGAAAAGAAAAGGATACCTTTGGTGGGTGGTTTATCCTCTTCAGGGCCCTTCCTTTACGGATGCTTTTTCTAGCAGTCTTTGGCTGTGGTCTTGCAACTCCCAATTTTACCACTTCTGCCCAAGATTTTGCAACTAGAAGAAAATGAGAAAGAACCCCTTTAACTCTCAGCAGTGCAAATGGAAATTCACAATTATTTCTTTATGATTCCAATACATTTCCTGCAGTCTGGCAGAGGAAAGTGGTTGTTGTTGTCTGATAACACTTGAAGTGTTCTCTGAAATATTCTCAGTTTGAAAATCCAGTGTCAGCTGAAGTTTAAGAAGAGTCCAAGTACCCAGTGTGGCTTTCCACACCAAAACCATGAGTTTCACACAGTGTCAAACACAGCTCAGACCCTACAGCTGAACACTGACCCAATTTTTGGGAGGAACTCAGTTTTCCCCACAGAAACTCACCATGAGCCTTTCAGCCTTGTTTATTATAGATGAGCTCTACTCTGGTGAAATTTAACAACAGAAGAAAAATTGCTTATCAGTGAAGTTTCTTTCACCACCATCCTGAGGAATTTTCAGTTCTTTATTCTGAATTTAGATCTACACAGATTTCCCATAATTTTTCTTGTTTCACCTTCTCCTTGTGCCACACTCCCAAAATTCCCAAAGCAAGGTTACCTTCACAGCATCATTCCCACAGCAGTGGGAGCAGGGAATTACAGCTGTGCAATAAATGAAGCTGGAAGCTGTAGGACACCTGCCTTGTTTACTTCAGGAAAAAAACCCATCAGAACACAGGGATCATATAAAAGAAATGATTTTTTAAAACAAAGATCAAAAGGGAAGTGCTGTTTCTAAAGAAAAGGATGTTGTTATCCTCTTGTCAGAATTGCTCTGTCAGCCTGTAAATAAAAAGAACTTTGAAAAGCTGACATTGCCAGGATGCAGAGAAAAATGCCAAGCATCCAGGAAATTCTCTGAAAATGCACAGGAAACAGTTTTATTTTGGATCTGAAAGTTTTAAGAGCTGTGATGTTCTTTTCAGATTACAGCAGGGATTGATGCAGTGATATTAAAAAGCACATTACAAAGAGCTGGTGAGAGATGGAATGCTGCTGATATTTGTCAAGAACACTGCTGCCATTGAAATGGACAGAATAATAAAGTAATAAAAATTCCTGGGTGAGTGGGGAATTTGACTTTGTCACACTGATTTAACTGACGAAAACAGGTGACAAACACACCCTACTTCATAGTTTATTCAAAAGTCAAAATTTGAAGAATCAGAACTCCCCTATTCCAGTTTCCAATGCTGTCAAAACTATTTCAAACCAGTGCTCAATACTGTGAATTTTCAAGATTTGAAAGCAATACCCAGTTATGATCCTATTTTTTATTTCTATCAGTATGTACCCCTTAGAGTGGTTAAATACAGCCCAGTTCCTGGACAGGTTGTGAGCACTGTATAAAAATAAGATACAAAATAACCAAAGTGAAGCTACATTGCTACAAAATGTTAAGTTTTTGAAAACAAAAAAACTGATGTGAAAAAAATGGTTTAGTTTAACACTACCTGAACTTGATAGATTTTAACAATCAGGACTCTAACCTTACAAAGAGAATGTTCATTTTACCATTTTTTTAACTTCTGAACATTAATATTTGTCTTTAATGGTTTAATAAATCTGCTTCATGAGTGAGAAAATGCAACACTTTGCAGTTCCAAGAAGCCCAGCAGATTTCAGAAGATTCCCCACTTATTTGGTGGCCTCTGCATAACAAACCAGGCCTTTTCCAGTTTATTTTAAAGCACAAAAGTGAATATAAAAATTAACTTTTGGAACCCACCTAATAAATTGGCACTGGAGGCACCACTTCTCCTCTTGGCACTGATGGCAGCCATGGCTCCACCTCTGCTCCTCACGGCCCTCAAGCCCAGCTGGGCACCCCTGGCAGGTGTCACTGTCACCAAGGCTGTGGCATCCTGGGCAGCAGGAGATTCTGGAGCTTTCCCTTGGGCATCACTTTTCCCCTCTGGGTCTGCTGTGCCAGCTTCCCTCTCCTCTGCAATGGGGAATGGGGTGGGGGGCTTGGAGATGGAGAAACGGCCCCTCCTGAGAGGGGCTGGGGAGCCTGCAGGGATTTGGGGTTTTGCCTTCCCTGGGGACTGCTGGGCTTGGGAATTCTTGGGTGACCTTTTTTCTTCCTGGTAAAAATAAAAAAAAATACACATTAGTGAATGGAGTGTATTTCCTTCTTTTTCATGAAGTGATCTGTCCAGGCAAAGCCTTCCTGAGCCTTGGATTTTACTTATACAGGAAATGATTCCTAAACTGTTGATCAAGTCTGGGCTAAGTTTGGCAGGAGGCTCTACCTTAATTTTGATCCTCACACTTTCCCATCCTTACTCTTCATCTAACCCCAGCCACCAATTAAATAATTTTATGTCAACTTTAGTTTCAGATTGATTGATTTTCAATTTTCAGCCTGACTTTTCCTTGTGTTTTACCCACCAAGTAGCAGAGTGACATTGCCAATGAACTTGGCTGTACTTTCACTTTCTAATTAACCTGCTTTTGCTGATGATTCTTTGAGCATCCCAAAAAACTCATGAGTGACACCAGCATTCATCACACAAGGTTTACTACTAATTCTGAATTAATAAATAAATAATTAATAAAGTAGCAGAGCGACCTTGCCAATGAACTCGGCTGTACTTTCACTTTCTAATTAACCTGCTTTTGCTGATGATTCTTTGAGCATCCAAAAAACACTCGTGACGCCAGCGTGCATCACACAAGGTTTACTACTAATTC
>VXBR01001026.1:30253-41351 GCA_013400215.1 Cisticola juncidis
TACCGACACCGGACTGTGCTTGTATCTGTGCCTCAGCCCCAACCTGCATCTGTACCTGTGCTCGTACCGACACGGGTCCGACACGGGTCCGACAGCGGACCGTGCTTGTACCGACACCGGACTGTGCTTGTACCGACACGGGTCCGACACGGGTCCGACACCGGACTGTGCTTGTACCTGTGCCTCAGCCCGAACGTAGACCTGCATCTGTACCTGTGCCTAAATCTGTACCTGTGCTTGTACCTGTGCCACAGCCTGAAACTGTGCTTGTACCTCTGTCCCGTCCTGAACTTGTTCTTGTACCCGTGCCCCAGCCTGAACCTGTACTTGGATCTGTACCTGTGCCCCAGCCCAAACCTGGACCTGCATCTGTACCTGGATCTGTACTTCTACCTGGTCCTGAACCTGTGCTTGTACCTCTGTCCCATGCTGAACTTGTGCTTGTACCTGTGCCCCAGCCCGAACCTGGACCTGCATCTGGACCTGTGCCTGTGCTTGTACCTGTGTCCCGTCCTGAACTTGTGCTTGTACCCGTGCCCAGCCTGAACCTGTACTTGGATCTGTACCTGTGCCCCGTCCTGAATCTTTTCCTCAGCCTGTACCTGTGGCCAAGCCTGTGCTTGTACCTCTGCCTGTATCTGTATATCAACCTTTACCTATATCTGTGCCTAAACCTGTACACGAATCTGTGTTTGTACCTATACCTGAACCTGTGCTTTTATCTGTGCCTGCATCTGTATATGATCCTCTACCTATATCTGTGCCTAAACCTGTACACACCTGAACCTGTACCTGAACATGAACCCGTACACAAATCTGTGCTTGTACCTGTGCCTGTGCTTTTATCTGTGCCTGAATCTGTACATGAACTTCTACTGACACCTGTACCTGGATCTGTACCCACAACAGCTCCTGTGCTCATACCTGTGTTTGTACCTGAACCTGAACTTGTACCTGAACATGAAGCAGTACACGAATTCTGTGCTTTTATCTGTGCCTGAATCTGTACATGAACTTCTACTGACACCTGTACCTGGATCTGTACCCACAACAGCTCCTGTGCTCATACCTGTGTTTGTACCTGAACCTGAACTTGTACCTGAACCTTTGTCCACATCTGTACCCAAACCTTTACCTAGATCTGTATCTGAATCAATTCCTGAACCTTTACCTGATCCCGTGCCTGTTCCCAAACCTGAACCTGTCCAGGCTGATCGAGCCCTCTCTGAGGGAAGGGGACGTGCAGGGGGCTCAGTGATCCCAAATTTGCACCTCCTCACATCAGCAAAAAGGAACCAGATTCACTTTATATTAATTCAGCTTCACTTAGGCTTTATAAAGTGATATAAGCATCTGTGGTTAATCAGATTAAAATATTACTAGCCACAAAAATACTGTTAAGCACAACAGTGAGAGGGGAAAAATAAAAGGGAGAAAGGATGGGAGGGGGTGAGCTGCAGTAAAAGTTAAATTAGTATTTTAAGTTCATTTTAATTAGCAAATTAGTTACCTTCACTTAGATATAACACTGATCCCCACCTCTGCTCCTGAACAGGAATTTGTTACTGAGGCTTGAATTTCAGGATCTGTGAGGCCAAGAATCAACATGAACACTGTGTTGTTCTGTGTTTGAAGAAATAAGAATAAAAATAATATTAATAATAGTAACAACAACAACAACAAAGTAGCACTGAGATATGAAATGTGACCTTCATTCCAAGTTTGATACTTGGGAAAGGGATACAAGACAAGGTCATCCAGCCATTTGTGCTTCAGGGGATAAAATTCTACTATTCAGATCTTTTACAAAGCAGAACTTTTGATTTTACTCTTATTTTATTAGCTAGCTTGCCTCAAAGACTGTTTTATGTGGTGTGATGGCTTTAGATGTGACACAGTTGGATGTAAGCAGCTTTTAAAATGTTATTTCTTTTCAATTAAATGACTTTGAAATCTATTTTGTAAGCTTTGGCAGGCCTTTAATTTAGTTCAGATTATTATTATTATTTATTATTATTATTCTACAATAGCTGTGTGCTACTGGACAATCTCTAATTTAGATGTAAACCATACCAAAATCAGGATTCTATTTGATATCTAATTGGGTATCATTGCTAATTAACAGATATTAAAAAAATCCTTCCTGCAGGTCCTGAATGATGTGTGTAAAGCAAACAATTTACAGCAGAAAAACCCTTTGAAATTGAATTTATTGTAGTCCCTGTAATAAATACATGTGATCAAACAGCACAAATAAATAAATACACCTGCACTGGGGCAATAATTGTATTTTCTGGCCTGATTTACAGTGGTGTCACAGCCTTTGTGATGTGGCCCTGCAAACACAGCAATATTTAGAGGAAAACACAAATTATAGCAGAGGTTTTCAATCTGGCTCCAGGAGCAGCAGTGCTCTCTCAAACAGCATCTGTACAAATATTTGCCAAAGCAGATTTACAAGAGGGAAAAAAACACACAAAAATACATTTTCTTCAAGGTTTAAATTTGCTGGTAGGTTAATTTGGGAACATTTAATTTAGACAAATACACCTGAATACACCATGAAGTAAAACTGTCAACTGTTTCTCCTCAAAAATGAGGAGAAAAATAGAATTAGTGCTTGGAACTCCTTGATGGAGAATTTAAAAATCAGCATTTTAATTTATCCCATGCAGATCCTCATTCAGAGTTATTTATTCAAGCCTGAGCAGGTGGTTTGGATGCACTGAATGAAGCTCATTTCTCACAGATTTGTACTACCAGTGGGTTTTACTTTAAAAAGCACAAATTCCATTTAAAGCTTTCCCTAATTAAGGCTTTTATAAGGTATAATGTAAATAAATATTCAGGCTATTCACAGCATGTAAAGCCAAGCCCAGAGATGAGAAGTCATATGATTAACCCTGAAAATTTAAAGTTTTGCAACAAATTTCTCTCTTAAACTCCCAGTTTATTACACACAGGATTTTTGGAGTGTTTGTATTCATGCACAGAACTTGATTTTGATAAAGGATTTTATGTGAGAGGAATCTGCATAACTTTAGGAACAAATGGGATGTTTCCAAATTTTATCTATCCACAGTTAAGAAATACTTTGAAATAATTAATTTACCTTAAATGGTGAAAGAACATAAACTACTAAGGGAAAAACTTTTTAATATGATGGACACACTGATATTTTTAACTCAAATCTGTATTTCAAAGAATCCAAATAATCTGGAAAAGGAGTTTCCCAATTCTCCAAAGCCAGGGAAGATGAGTGGGAAACAAAGGCACAATGTCCCAGTGAAATATGTCAGGTTTAGAATGGAAATTAAAATTTTGCAGGGTGTTCTAGGTGTGTGGAACAGATTTGCCAATTCCTAAAATTACAAATCCACCCTGAGGATGATGGAATCCAACTCCTGTCCCCAACAATCCCACCCTACCCAATCTGGGAATCAAATCCTCAATCCAGGAAATGTTGATATCAGATCACTTTTAATCCCAAAGGTGGCCATAAAAGGGATTTTGCATGTCCCATCCGATCCTTTTGCAGGGCTGAGTTAGGAATTTGTACATTTTATTGGGACTGGGGTGAGATTCCCCTGGATTCAGCAAATTAACAAATTCTGGAGTTCATAATTTCCATGCATACTTAAAACAAGGGAGGAGAGCACTTCCATGGGCTGCTTCCCTGGAAACAGCTCCTGCTCCATCCACAGGCTGCCACAGGAATCACAAAATCATGGAATGGCTTGGGCTGGAAGGGACCTCAAAGCTCATCCCTGTTTTACAACCACCTGTTTCACTGATCACAACTTTTAGGGATTGAAGCAAAATGATTTCATAGAAGATTTCTCTTAATGCCGGCTTTTGATTAACTACATTTAAGTTTAGACAGAAATCCCAGAATTTAAGATACAATTATATTTGCAAATACCTTCCAATGGAAAAAAAACAAAAATAAAAAAAATAATAATAATAAAAAACAAAACCAAAGAACAAAACAAACAAAAAAAACCCCAAAAACACCCCAAAACCCAAAAAACACCCCAAAAAACCCAAAGACCCCCCAAAACCCCACCAAAAACCAAAAAAAAAANACAGAAAACAAACAGAAAACAAACAGAAAACAAACAGAAAACAACCTCCCACTGCCCCAGGCTGCTCCCAGTGCTCCCAGTGCTCCCAGTGCTCCCAGTGCCCAGCCTGGCCCTGGGCACTGCCAGGGAACAATTCCTGCCCAAATCCCACCCAGCCCTGCCCTCTGGCACTCCAGGCTCTCATAAACAGCCCCTCTCGGTTTTTCCACAGGCTCCCTGCAGGTTTGGGAAAGTTTTATAAAAAGTTTGTTATTTATTATAAAGTTTTATAAAAAAGTTTTTATAAAAATTTCAACTAGAAAATACCAAGCTCAATAATTCCCTCTCAAAGCTCTTCCCACCTGGGAGAGTTTTCCCTGCTTTTTGTCCACCCAGCTGGAGAGAAGTCCCAGCTTGGATCTTTTGTTCTGTGTTTCTGGAATTCAGAAAAATTCAGGAAAAGCTGGAGCAGTTTCTCACGCAATGGAAAGAGGTGAAAAAGGAGGAAAAGGTTCTTTGCACAAAGAACTTCCTTGGCAAAGTGTCAACTCCATTAATGACTGAGTAATTCCCCTCCTCTGTGCAGAGCAGCACAGAAAATGGATAAAAGTCATTAGAAGGAAGCTCTCACCTAAAGATCTAAATTACATCCTAATCCTTTAATTCCTCAGATGAAGAACACTCCCCGGGAAGTTCAGTGGCCTGGAAAATTCTCAATTCAACAATTTCTGCAGCAGGCAAAGCAGAGCTTGACATTTGTGCAGAGCAAACTCTGATCTGCCTTAGTTTGTACTGTTTAAATATCCCTTTAAAATAAATGTATTTCATGGATAGTTAACAATTAAAGTGCATTTTTTTCTAAAAGTTGAGTTTCTAAAACCAGAAATCAGATAAGGAACCAAAAGCTCTTTACAGTATCTTTTTGTAATGCTTGAAAGTAGAAAAAAACAACTGTAACACCAATAGAGTATAAAAATATCCATGTTTGCTGTGTGATCAATAATTACAATTGTCAATATTTTAAAATTAATTAACAATTAATTAATAACTGATAAATATTTGAGATTCTTCTGTTTTCTGAGACCACACCAAGGCACCTGCCTGTCCTCACACACAGTTACCTTCCAGTGGTGTCATAAAAGTACCCAAAATATCAGTAAATAAAAGTACCCAATATATCCCACAAAATATTTTATCAACTCCTCTGGAAAAATTTAAAAAATTAACAGCTTTTGCATTCAATGGCAAATTAGAATCAAAGATTTGTTAAGTTTGGAAAAGATCATCAAATCCAACCCCACCCAGTTCACCACTAACCATGTCCTCAATGCCACATCCACACATTTTTTGAACATTTCCAAGGATGGGGGCTCCACCAGGCATTTTTCCAAAGCTTTAAAACCCTTCCCATGAAGAAATTTTAATTTTTAAACCTCACAATTTGAGGTCATTTCCCCTCACCTGGCAAATATCAGAGCAGTGCCCAGGAAGGACATGCAGAAAAGTTCTTCTTAACAATGGTAGGAAAAAATAATCCTAAAAAATAATCCTAAAATTCCCCACCCTGGGTATCTCCCAACTGGGAGGTTTGGGATGGAGCAGGGAAAAGAGAGAAGCAGTTAAATAAATCAGGTTTCATTTAATCCTATTGGATTTGACACCAGGATGTAACCCCTGAGCAGTTACTCCTGCTTTACACAAACCTCCCCTGCCCTTACTACAACAGTGCAGGTTTTTGGTTAATTTTAGCAAGATGTCCAATGCAAAACTTGTCAAAATGAATTAAGAAATTGCTGTTAATTAGACTGAACATTCAATTCATGACTGGTGACACAGCTGCAAGTTTAGATCTTATTTTTATCTTGGTATGAGACCACAGTTTAGCACAGGATTATTTACTATATTTACCTAATTTTATTATTATTATTATTATTATTACCCTATTTTATTATTATTTTATTTACTATTTTATTATAGTAAATTTTATTATTTATTTCATTAGATTTACCTTATCCAGACAGTTTGGGAAGACCTGGATTCCAACTGCTTCCAGGACTTTCTACACCCTTTATATGCACAACACTCAGTCTCAAAATAAAACAGAATTTTACTCCCAAACAGCTGCAGATAAGCACAGAAAAATTACTTATCTAGATAATGGATTTCAACTCTTTTAGAATGCTTAATTCAAATGAACACACAACACAGGCATGAAATTAAAAGATTTAAAGGAAATAATGCAGGCGGAGAATAAAAAGGAAGCTTTGTTCTTGCATCAGAATGTATTAGATCTTGCAATTTGCATATACAAATAATTCAGCCACATTCACCGGCATTAAAAACACAGCAAGATCAAATTAGAAACGTAAGAAAAGAAAATAATAAGAGCTGAAACTGTATAATACATACATATATATATTATAAAGATTTGACAAATTAAATACATTTTGGTTATACAGAAAAGTTCGAGGAACTTTACATGAAAAATGGGACGAGGGAAACACAAACATTTCAAAAGACAACACGGGGTGGGTCAGGCTCATTTTAAAAGTTTAAAAAATACATAAAAATAGCCTAAAAAACACAGCTAATTACAGTTTGCATTCTTCATTAAGGCCCAAGTCAGCCAAGCACTTTTAAGGGATTGTTTGGGAACAGGGGATCCATGGAACTCCATGGATTGTGGGATGAGGATGTTGGGAGGTGAATTATTAAATGCTGAGCTGAGCTGGGACCTTCTGAACACACAAAAGTCAAAGTCACACAGTGACCAAAACCAAGACAGATCAGAAGGACACTTCCAATCCAACTATTTGGCCTTTTGAAGGAATTCCATGCAAAGGACAGAGATCCAAAGGAAAATTCCAACCCACCATGACACTCCCAGAGCTGCAGCCACTGAGTGCATCCAAAAACTGCCAAGGGAGCTCCTCAAATTCCACAAAAACCTTCCTGGAGCCACAGCTGGGAGCTCAGAATTGTATTTTGGGCATTTCTCTTTCCTCCTCCATCTGGTTATCCACTAAAATCCGAGTACCCACCCAGGATTTGGGGTTCCAGGTGGGCTCTGTCCTGCTCCTGGTTGTAGGGAGGGCTTTAGGGGGCAGCTGGAATTGTCCTGCAGCTCCTGGGGGGCTGTGGGACCCCCACACCCTCACACCCCATCACTGAGATTGACCTCATGGACAAATCAACACAAGGTTTGACCCCAGAAACCCCAAAACACCAATTATTATTGTTCAAATGCTGGCTAAGTGGTCAGAGATCCTGACATCAGGATCATAACATGATAATTCTTTAACCTTCCAAACTTTTGGAGCCTCCCTGCACTGAGACTGACTCCAGGAGACAACTCCAGATTTTACCACAGGGACACACAAATCTGCCCAACAGACAAATTATTATCACTATTATTATTATTATTCAAATGCCCCCTAAATGGCTGGAAAGATCCTGACATCAGGAACAGAAATTGGGAATTCCTTTGCATTATTCTTGAATCTCTGGGAGTCTCCTTGCACTGAGACTGACTTCATGGACAACTCAACCCCACTTTTTACCTCAGGGGCTCACAAAATCTGCCCAATAGACAAATTATTATTACTATTACTATTCAAATGCTGGCTCCATGATTGGAAAGATCCTGACATCAGGATCAGAAAATGGGAATTCCTTTGCATCATTATCCAACCTTTTGCAGTCTCCCTGCATGGAGATTGACTTCATGGACAACTCAACCCCACTTTTTACATCAGGGGCCCAAAAAATCTGCCCAACACGCAAATTGCTATTATTATTCAAATGCTGGCCAAATGGTTAGAAAGATCCTGACATCAGGATCAGAAAATGGGAATTCCTTTGCATCATTCTCCAGCCTCTGGGAGTCTCCCTGTGCTATAAATCAAACTGAGCCCCCACTGCAGCATTTCCAGGCTGGATTTATTCCTGATCTTGTGATTTGGATGGAATTTCAGGACCGTGCCCTTCCTCAGCTCCACTTTCACCACCCAGCCCTGTGGCTTGAGGGTTTCTTCTCATAGAGACTCACAAGTGAGGTTTATTCTTTAAACAATCTCATTTTCCAAGTGCATAATTTACTGTACAAATAAATACAGGAGTGCAGCAACGGGAAGACAAGAACAGCCAAGGGCACTGTGGGAAGGGGGTGCTCAGGAATTCCCATCCCAAACCTTTTCCAGCCAGGATGGGATGGAAGCAGACCTGGGAACACCTCCCTGTCCCTTTGCATTGCTCCAAGGTGCAGGGAGATTAGACTGGAATGGGATAAAATAGTGCAAGAAGAGCAGGGAAAAGCTCAGTTTAAGCTGCTTGTTTTAAATAAGGCTCTGGTGTTGCATGGCCAAAGCCTGGCTGGATGAGACAGAAATGTTGCATATTCGTTATGGAATTAATTACAGATTCACCCCCTTGTGCTCATTAGGTCAGAGATGCTTTTGGAAGAGTGGGGAAGATGAACTTGGTAATTATTCAACATTTTGGTGCCCTGTGATTTGGGGGATTTTCCAGACCCTGGTCAGGGCTGTAATAAAAGTTTTTATATTTTCTGTCCAATTCTATTCTCAGCAGTACTTCCAGTAAAAATATATCTCTGTACACAACCCTAAACCCCTTTTGGAAAGTCCTTTTCTGGTAACAATTCTGGGAGGGTAAAGAACCTGGAGGAACTTTTGCTACAATACTCAATATTTCTGGCATTAAACTGTTCTCAAAAAGTTTTTTCCAATTTTTACCTCTTCATTATCCTGCTGAGTCAAATGAAGGAATAAGAGTTCATTTCTTATTTCAAAGAAGTGGGAAATTGTGCAGGTGTTTACAGAAAAGGGAAGCTTTTAATTCCATTTCTGGCCTTTCTCTTCAAGCAGGCAAGTTCAGGCGCTGCAAAAAATACTTTTCCAATATGCAAAATATTCTAAAAATCACATTATTGCCTCTCTAAGTCGATTTAAACTATATTTGGCAAATAAAAAACCAAATTAACAGGGCTTTGAAATTTCTGTTAATTCAAAAATTCCAATCTGTATTTCTACTGACTTCATCCTATGGACAGTAAGACTCAAAATCCAACAAAAGCTGGAGGCTCTTTAAAACAGCCTGGAAAAATAAATACCTATTTTCCTGGTGAACAAAAAAATGTTTAAACATATGAACCAAAATTCAGGGGGTTTAGGATGAACTGTAAATCACCTGCCAAAAAAATATCAAGAATTGAGAGAGAACATTGTTGATAAATATTTATGAGTGGCAAAATACAAAGGAATAATAACCCCAAGAATTATTTTTGTTATTTAGAATAAAGATTTCTATCCCATCTTACAGTGCTATACAGTATAGGAACATTATACTTTGCTTTATATTTATATTTAAGAAACAACTTTATACAGCAAATGCAACTTTTAGAGCCAGCACAACGTTGTATTTACAGTTCAGCCAACAATCCAAGTGACACGGAATAAATTAACATAATATACAACTATTTATACAGACAAATTAAAAAATAAGGCAGAGTTCTCATTTGAAATTAGCATAATCTGAAAAGATGTCGATGAAATCTTGTACCACTCTGTAGCAGAATTCATACTGTTCCTGGAAAACAAGGAAAAGAGAGCAAAATGTGGGTTTGGTTACACTAAGAAAATCTGAATTCTGCAAATCCCAGTGATAAATTCCACATGTTCTAACTGGGACCAGTAGCTGAGGACTGGTCTGGTCTGATTTCTGTCTATTATTTTAAATTAAATCAGCAGTTCCTCTTTCTTTGGTCAGACACAGGCTGATGGTTCCTCTTTGGTTCAAATGATTTCTTGAGCTTGTGTCAGAGAAGGTTCTTAAACTGAATCAGTTCTTAGGCCTGGCTTTTGATTTAAACCCAGCTGCTCAAGCACAAACTCCTGAGCCCTGCCCAGGGATAAGCAGGGAATCATAAAATCCAGGATAGCTGGGTTGGAGGGACCTTAAAGATCCTTTATTTTCCATCCCTGCCATGGCAGGGACACCTCCCACTGTCCCAGGCTGCTCCAGCCCCAGTGTCCAGCCTGGCCTTGGGCACTGCCAGGGATCCAGGGGCAGCCACAGCTGCTCTGGGAATTCCAGCCCAGTTCCTCTCCACCCTCCCAGGGAACAATTCCTGCCCAAAATCCCATCCAGCCCTGCCCTCTGGCAGTGGGAGCATCCACCCCTGTCTCAGCCTGACCTTGGATAATCCAATTCCATTTCTTCATCCCTTTGTCCCTATCAGAGGGATGGAGAAAACATCTCCCTGGAAAAAGGGTTTGAGGAAATTGTTTCTAAAGAGGGTTCAGATTGCTGAATGGAAATGCTGCTATGGAAATCAAAAATATCAATTTTTTGTGCATTTTCAAGTTAAGGAAAGTCTCAAGAAACTTTTTAATGTTTACTCAATAGAGAAAAGCATCTGGGCTAAGCTTCAAATAGCAGTTTGAAGGAAAACTTGAAAGATTTTAAGCAAGTCAGAGACATTTCCAAGGATTTCCACATCCCTGGGAGTGTCCAAGGCCAGGCTGGACCCTGGGACAGTGGGAGGTGTCCCTGCCCATGGCAGGGGTGGGAATGGGATGAACTTTAAGGTCCCTTCCAACCCAAACCATTCCAAGATTCCAATTTATGCCCAGACATTTTAAGGTAAGAAAGAACAACCGATAAACAGCTTGAAAGCCATTTACTCAATCCATTTATCACCTGCAACACTCAAAGTATGTTTAGTTTAACTGCCTCAAGCTCCTAAAAGACAGAAAATATTTAACCCAATTTTATTTTTAGAGATGCTCTAAAAATCTCTGTAAACCCCAGATTATGCCTTGTACACACACACCCACCACTCGTCATTTATGCCAACCCAAAACCTCTTTATTCCCCGATCCCAAGAACATTTCCACACTCCCAGAGCCCTGGCAGTGCCGTACCAGTGTCTGCACCATGTGTGGCCTCTGCAGCCTCAGGCTCTTCACAGCCTGGAACACGTCCAGGAGCCCCTCGGCCTTCACCCGCTCCAGGAT
>VXBR01001030.1:3836-22399 GCA_013400215.1 Cisticola juncidis
CCAAAATCAGAAGGGAAAAACCCCAAACATCCAACCAACTCCTTCCTCAAGAAGCAGAAACCAAGCACTTTTCCTGGAAGGAACAGTTCAGCCAAATTCTTTTGGAGAACTACAGACATTTTATCCAAGGCTGGGCAGCCTTTCTCTAGCTGTATTTAATTGTAGGAAATAATTTTGTCTGATTATAGAGAAAGTCATTTAACACTGACTTTCCTTGATAGAAAATACACAGTAGTGAACAAGACGAATAAGAAAAAAGATCAAATAGCAGCAGTGTCCATAAGTAAGAATCTCTTAAAATTTGCATGCTAGATAGCCTACAATAATGAAAAAAAGAAAAAAAGAAAAAAAAAAAGTAGAATCAGGATGTTTTGTACATTTAAACTAAATTTCTGATCCTTTTATCCAAGGTCATGAAGGAGTGGCCAAACTCCACGTGCCATGCAAGGATCTCTCCCTCCACGCTCAGTCCTGTACCCATTCCTCCCTTGGCAGATTTAACTGGGCTGTCAATCAGTGTTGTCTTGACCAGCAGAGCAGAAAAATTTTTATTTTTACTGAAGACTGGAGTACTGACTCCAAGAGCTGAAATTAAGCAGGAGAGCAGAGCCAAGAAGCCAACATGAAACTACTCTTGGAAAAGGTGCATAGGGCTGTGAGGGCTGAAAATTCAACTGGAGTAGTATCAGAGATAAAAAATTATTTTGGAATAATTTGTCTGGGATTTAATACTCTTTAGGCTGGCCCGCCATGTTCCCTTGGGGCAGGGCAAGGTGTGGGAGTTGAGCTGCCTGAGGGCATAGTGGGATTTGTGGGAATTTGTGTAGACTGTGGGAATCCTGTCTGCAGTCACCCTAAGCAATGCTCAGCTTGGGGTGAGCAGGAGTCAAGCAGCTTTGACTCCTGGAAAATATTATGGTAATAGGTTCACATAAGGTTCTAGAAGGTTCCTCAGTTCTTTCTCCCTGATTGGCTGTCAGCTGGTGCAGAGTTTTATTCTGAATTATTGTTCCTGGTTGGACCCTTACCCTCAGCTCCACCCCTCAATCGACCCCATGTATGTATCCTACCTACCCTATCCCAGGTCTTTGGAATTAGTCCTATAATGTTTTTTGGCTTCTCCTATTTGATGTTTTCATCATTAAACCCTTTTATTTTCAGACAATTCCATAGTACCCATCCTTTTATTTATTCCCACCTTAGTCCCAACAGACACCATCCCGGGATCACAGAGCCAGAGCGACAGTAACACAGAATTTGGGATGTGGCTGCAGATTCCTGTTGTGTATCTGAGAAAATACAGAGAGAAAACACTTAGATCTCTCTCAAAAGTAAAAAGGACACAAGTGAGGAGTGCTGGTTTGGGTTGTTCCAACACCACAGCCCCAAGGCATGACCATGACTCCTGTAAACATCTCCAGTGCAGTATTGAAGGATTTTTCTCCAACACCAGTCTTTGTCATGACTCAGGTTCAAGAGCATCATTAAAACTTGAAAAACACTTTTAAAAGTCTTGAATAATACAGATCTTTTTCCTGAACTGATAAGTTTGGTGTGTATATATTGATATGATGTGGCTATAGATAGACTATAGAAATACAGATATAGATTATATAGATATATATTAAAAAGAGAGATATATAAATATAGATAGATATAGATAGATAGGTGTAAGTATTTCCCTTGGAAATTTACAGACTCACTGCAAGGTCAATTTTCAACTGCACCACCAACACGAGTTTTAGTCTTGTTTTCCAAATGAACTGAGAATTTTAAATTATTAAGCTATTTAAACTATAAAAGCCAAGGAAATCAAACAGTGTGGAAAGACCTTTGTGGCTCCACACTACTCAGGGAGTGAAGTTTGCTGGATACCAAGGCTTAAAATTGCCCCCAGTGCCAAATTCTCCCCACATCTTCCCACACCTGATGTGTGTTCAGAACCCATCCACAGGGCACTTTGATCAGGGGACCCTTGTCCCACTGAAAGACACTGAAAATCAGAAGGATTTTCATTCTTCAGTGACTAAACAGCTTTTGAAAATTCAATGTGTGCTCCTCAGAGTCCCAGATCCCTTTGGAATAAAACATGAGAATTAAATCTCTCTCATGATGATTGCAAAAAGATGAGTAACAGGCAAGTGTGGGTTTGTCAAGCGGAAATCATCTTAACTGAGTCTGATCTTTCTTATGCACTTTGGGAAAAAAGAAAGGAAAACAAATTGATGAGATGTACTGTGGCATTGGTAGGGCTTCTAACACTATTCCTCATGAGAGTTTAATGAGAAATTAAGCAAAAGCGACCTTGGTGAAGAGATTACACACTGAGGATGATTCCACTCTGTCCATTCTCAAGGAGTTGTCAGCAGTGAAATGGCAAAACCCAAAGGGATGGGGCTTGGAGCAGCCTGGGATAGTGGAATGGGCCCCTGCACAAGGATTTCAAACAAGAGGATCTTTAAGGTCCCTTCCAACCCAAACCATTCTGTGATCCTGTGAAACTGGGGATCACTTGAGTTGTGAGCCCAGAAATTAGAAACTATGAAAAGAGATCCTTGAAAATTCTCTGGTTAAGAAAATACCATTGTATTTTCATATGCCTGTTTAATGAGCTATAACAGAATTTTATTTTAATAGTAGTGATCTAACTTCTGATTTCTTTAAAAAATTCCGTACTTTCAGTTTTTCCATAGTTTGCCAATCCTCTGATTTGCTTTTCCACTAATTGCATTTGGAACTTGACATCATCGCATCTGTATGATTCAAGCAGCCTGACTTCAAACTCTCCTTTTCAAATGCCTAAATCTGAACTGGTCAGAATGGATTTCCTTCAGAGACTGTGGAGACAAATCAACACCTCCAGAGGAGAATTCATCTCCATGTATTACAGTAACAAAATGGTCACCAAATGAATCAATTTCTGGAGGCAGCTTCTTCTATTTTATCTCTATTTTCCATAAACAGAACATTCCTGAGCTTAGGAAAACTTAGAGTTACACCTTTAGTATTTATACATCAAAAAAAGAGGGGATATAAATCACCTTTTGAGTTGCCTAAACCTCACTGTTCTGTTTTTTTTTTTTTGGAGTGTGAGACTGTGCACAATTTATAAACATTCCACAAACATCTAATAGTGGCATTTTAAATGTCACATCTCACAAGAGCAATTCCTCCTTAGAAGAAATTTTGTCCTTGTTCTTTCCCCTTAAGCATTTAACAAGCAGGAGGTTCTCAGGCAACAGAGGAGACAACAAGAAACACCTTCCAGGGACAGTCCATAAAAATGATGTTCTTAATGTTCTACCAATACAAGTCACCAACTTCCCCCAGGTGCAATTCATGGTGGTTTGTCCTTCTTCCTTTACAGAGCAGTTTAATAGAGCCTGTATTTTTAATTTCCTCTTTTATTTTTCCTCATAAATATTATTTCCACCCCAGAGAGCCACGAACTTTTATCTCTTACTGGGGCACGTTAGATGCTGTGGTAGTTACCCTGCTCACATCAGGGGTGTTAGTCAGATTTCAGGTGCCTGATCCTGAGTGAATGTTCAATTTTTTTTAAGAGAATGGAAAAATATTTAAGGGAAAAGTCAAAGGGTGTTTGCAGTCCACTGTAAAGGAAAATCAAATGTGTCATGGTTAAAATATTGCCAAAATCTCCCCTCAGTGTCCTTGAGTTTAGACAGGGAAAGTTTTGCATTCAGTACTTATTTTAGAGAAATAATCCTTATTTTAGACCCAAAAAAAAGTATTTACCTTAGAGAAAATAAATGGGAACTGAGGAACACAAGAAGGAGGATGAACATTTCCTAGTTATGTACAACCAAGAACAAACCTTTGCATGGCATTTCAAAGAGATTGAAGATTTGCCAGAGACTTTCAAAGAATTAAAGGAGATGAGATTTGTCTAACAGCTCCCAAGTCAGCTAAACCTCCCTGTACTCCGGGAAGGTTTCTGGGTTGCTTTGTTTTATATTCTCTAGAATAATTATTAAGTAAGGAGTTCAAAATTTAGCCAAAGAGCAGCACTGGCTGCCTTTTCCAGTTGAACTGTACATCTAAACCCTGAAACCACTTTCTAATATGGTACATTAGGTAGTGCTGAGCTTCTTCTTCTTTTTTTTTTTTAATTAACTTGAGATTTCCTCGTGTTCTCCATTCCTGTGATCCCCCATTTTGATGGATGCAGCATAACAGGAAACAATGGGGTGGCTAAACCTTGCTCAAAGCCAACAAAGCCAAATGAGGCAGGCAGAGAAGAGTGCCACAAAGATTTTTTTGAGGATATAAATACATGTATTTAAGAGCAGGGTAGGAATTTTGACATTGATTAGAGTAGCTGGCTGTGCACGTTTTTCAGAGCTGGTTAACCTCTTCCCCAAGAAGTGCCCAGTGTGGAAATGAGGAACTGGGGAACGTAGACAAAATATAGATTATTTGTCATACAGACATCCAGATCTGAACTGTTTCTCTTCAGTCAGTGGAAAGAAAAAAGCCCTTTCAGAGGGCATTCCAGCAGAGCATCTCAGTCATAGCCCAAATAACTTTTTTTCTCTCCAGTCATTATTCCAAGGCTCTGCACTATGACTAACTCAGCTGCAGACAGCTAAAACCCAGTGGAATTGTGCTTACTTGGTAGAACTGATTTTTCTATTCCATTGCTCATTTGGGAAAACGAATGAGCAATTCTCTCATTCTCCAGTCTAACCCAAAATATTGATGTGACCATGGATTTACAGGAATTCAACAGGCAACAGCACCTTGTAACCCCACTGTGTAAGTAATATCCAAGTGGCAGCAGGAGACTTCAGCCTGGGAGCACATTTGGATTTAAATCAGGTCTGTAGAACATCAGGCTGCCCTGGAGAAATGTTAGAAATGACCATTTGGTGAACTCCCACAGCTCACACTGGGAGTGCCTGAGGATGCAGCCTGGAAAGCCTAAAGCCATCTCTGCACTGAGGAATGGATTCACTGCAGGGAGATTTCCCTGCTCCCAGCCCAACTGGAAACTGCAGCTCGTGTCTGTCCTGTTTAAGTTTAACCATCTCTAAATCACAGGGCTGCATCCACCTGACAGCTGCTCAGCCACAGCTTCTCTGGGCTCTCCAGAGAGCATCTGTGGCCCTGGGAAATAATTACCATTTTAAAGAGCATTCGGATAATTGTCCAACTAAAAGTGTCTGATGTAATTTGAAGGCTGTGTCACAGCTCACAAGGGAAATGTTTTTATAGCAGGAATCTAAGGAAATTAAATGTCTAGAAGTCAGATTGGGGGTGTGATCACTGTAATGACCACGGTGGTGCCTGTGGTTTAGCAGAAATAGATCTCATCCATCAACTTTTCACTGGGAATTTGTGCTGAGGTGAAATAACGGGAGCAAGAAGGTCTCCTGCAGTGGGAACAGCTGAATTGAGTTCCTTTGGCTTTTCATAGCAAAAGCCATGTAGAAATGTGTCCCTTTAGTGCAGGTGGAAAGACAGTAACCTCCTCAGGAAAGCCAAATCTTGTTTTATTCTTATTTACAAAAATTCTTATTTACAAAAAATGAAAAAAGTTGTCCATTTATTGTGGGGGGTGAAGGCCCTGGCACAGGGTGCCCAGAGAAGCTGTGGCTGCCCCTGGATCCCTGGAAGTGCCCAAGACCAGGCTGTGTGGGCCTTGGAGAAACCTGGGACAGTGGAATGTGTCCTTGCCATGGCAGGGGGGTTGAAATACAATGGTTTTTAAGGTTTCTTCCAACCCAAACCATTCTGTGATTGTGTGATTCTTTTATCTTAATTTGCATTGCTCATGAAGCTGCTCCATGTGCCTTAATCACCTGGAATAATTGGGCTAGAACTCCTTGTCTCTGTTTTTTAGGGAAGGATTCTTCAACATCTCCCTCTAATTCCATTCAAAGGAAAAACTGACTTGAAAAGTAAAACCCTAGAATAAAAAACCCAAATACCTGTCTTTGATAATAGTGGCAAAACATGAGGGAATGGCTTGAAGCTATGCCAGGGGGGGTTAGATTTGGGATCAGGGAAAGGTTCTTCCCCAGAGGTGCTGGCACTGCCCAGGCTCCCCAGGGAATGGGCACAGCCCCAAGGCTGCCAGAGCTCCAGGAGGGTTTGGAAAACCCTGCCAGGGATGCCCAGGGTGGGATTGTTGGGGTGTCTGTGCAAGGCCAAGGGCTGGACTGGATGATCTTTGTGTGTCCCTTCCATCTCAGGATATTCTGCGACTCTTTGATTCCAAGAGTTTCCCAACAGAAACCAAACTTTGAGATTTGGGCAGTGGAATAGTTTTGCAAAAAAAGATATTTTGTAAAAACCTGTCTTCCACCAGCTACTGAGCCACCCCTTCTATTTGGCCAAGACAGAGGATGTTACAAACCCAGAGATGGAAGCACCATTGCTTATCGGGGCTGGCCACAGCAGGTTTTATTTTTGGCTTTCTGAGAGGCTACAAAGTGCCTCCCATGGTTCAATGGCTCCAAACAAACAACCAGCAGCTCATCTCAGACAGGGACTGGATGTTGAGCAATGTTTGCAAACAGTGAATGCTAAAGGGCACAGCCACGGCTGAACTTTAGAATTCAGCTTGATGTTTGTCATTTGTTTTGTATTTGTTTTGGGGGAGGGAATTCAACCAAATGCTAATGATGATTGAAGTTCAGGAATGACAAGTTAAACTCACAGATGTGTTGTAAAAGAGACCAAATATAAAACATCATTAAATGCAAACACTCAGAAATTCCTCTTTTCAGGGCCACTGTTTGTGGATTCTGTTGGTGTTTACCAATCCCATGGTTATGGCTTAACATGCACTCCCTGGAAGTTAGGAATGGGAATATTTTGGAAATTTTGACAGCTGGTTGAATAGCAGGATGTATTTCATTCATGTTCACACGGTTATAGTGGCCTGAAACCAGTAGATAAATTTTCCCCTTTTGCAAGAGTCATAAAAATACCGACTTGCACAATAGTTTTAACTCAGAGAATAAATAAAACAAACCAGTGGAGATGAAGGTGGGGTTGATCCCAAAACTCCACCTCCTCCAGAGACACTAAATCAGATTTATTTGAGACTCATCAGGGCAGTCATTCCCACATGTGCCCTGTGCCCTTTGGAGTATTAATCAGTGATGGAAATCATAATTTGGCCATGATAGTGCTGGCCTGGAGGATGTGGAAGGTTTCATGACTGAGCCAACCCTTCTCATGGCTGGTCCTCCCAGTGGTGGCTCTCTGGTGCCTGGACCCTGTCGTGTCCCCCAGCCTGGTCCCACCAGTACCAGCAGATGTCACTGGCGGAGCACTGGGACAGGAGACACCCACCCCGGGCTGTCCCAAACATGAGCCAAAGACCTGGGGATCTTCTGACTGTACAAGGAGCACACACCAACACTCAGGCAAAAAGACCTGGAGCTTGGGGATTTTTCTTTTTGTTGTTTTTTATTTATTGCCTTGTCAGCAATACCTGGGAGAGAGAATTTTCAGACTGTCCAGAAAACGAGGCAGGAATTTCTTCCTCTGAAACGTCTCTGTGGCTATTCTGGGGAAGAAAGGGATTGCAGGAGAGCAGGTCCAGCCTCCTCTGCTCACTTTACGTTCTGCTTCTCTTGCTGTGAAAGCAAAGTTTGCACTTGGGAAATGCGTTCTGGGTGAACGATGCCCTGTGCAGGTTCCTCTCCACTTCCACCTGAATGCCAAGAGGAGTCTCTCCAGCAGGAAGGGGAAAGCATCCGTGTGATGAAAGATTTATCTACCTACAATCTAAAACAAAAGATCCCAGCAGCAGCACAATCCCAGGAGCACAGAGCACAGGATGGGAGTGCGTGTGACCTTTAGCTGGAGCTTTCACTGAGGCGTTACTGAAACAGGGCAAGAGGAGACTTTACCCTCAATTAACCAATCTGGATCCAAAGAGGCACCACTGCCTCCAAACCCTGGACTCCAGGCTCAAAGGTTTGCTATTTTGGTCCTGAAGGGCTGTGCAAACCCAGAAGCCAAAGGTTTGTTTCCACCTCATAACCTTTTTTATAAAAAAAATTATGTAACAAACAGTACCAAATAAAAGAGTACAAAAAAAGAGAAGCAACAACAGCATGGGATTGATCTGCCTAAATATAAATGTGGATTGTCTCCTAGGCTGCCTTTCAGGTAGAGGAAATCTAATCAGGATATTCAGAGGTGTACAGGTCCTAAAATAAGTGTCTAAAATAGACCAAGGGAGTTAGGCTGTGAAGGTTGGGGGTTTTATTCAATCCATTTCTGAGCTCTCCATCCCAGACAGGGAGATCTGCACAGGAATTGTGTAAACTCAGAGGTTTCCTATAAAGAGAAAAGGCTGGGTCTGAAAATAAGGTGTGTGTAAAAAATGTAATTGGCACCACAAATGAACCCCAAAGTGCCTGATACAACCCCAAAATTCTGATACAAGCTAATAATACCTGTGGCTAAGGTGAGCAGGATCTGTTCCCACACACAGTACTAATTCTAGGGCTTCAATCCAAAGCTGAGATCTCCACAAAACCCCCCAGGAAACAGTTTAATTTCATTGATTACTGTTTAATATTCAGATTGGGTATTTCTTTTCAGATATCTAGGTCAGCAGATTTACTTCAGTTTTCATTTGCATTCATTTCTGTTTAACTTCTGAATGTGTGTGAGGTGGGGAAAAGCCTTGGAGAAAGGAATGAAAATATTTCACTGGGCCTGAGCACCTCATGCCAAGCACTGTTTACAAGACTTTCTCTTGTATTTAGTCAGAAATTTGGTCTAAGTAATTTGTTTCCTTAAAACTTTGCAAGTTATTTCTCTACAACTAAAAGAAGCCATCTGATTCATCAAGGCTGTTCCATAGATCAAAATAATTGCTTGGAGGTGGAAGGAAGAAACACACTGACTCATCAAGACAGAGGTTTTAGTGAACTATGAGCCAGAATTTTTCCTTCATTTGTACTAATAAAATACTTTTTAAAGTGTCTTGCACGTAGTGGGACGCAGAAACAATTATGAGATGGATCTGATGTCTGCATCCTTAGGAACACTCACAAAAAGAACATTGCTGCAAAAATAACAATCCAAGCTCGTTTTTCTTCCATCTCTGGCAGGATATAACCTGTTACTAAAAACTCCTCCATAACATATTCCCATGATGTTGGCAATAAATGTTGAAGTTTGTAACATGGGAGGAGTTTCAGCTTCAAAAATACTGGAAATGAAAGAACTGCAAAACCTGCTAATGCCATTAATTACAATTAATGGGAAGAGTTAAGGACACTTCCCTAGCTGGTCTGAAAATTCCTGAGGGGAGATGCTGAAGGTGATGCTGCATCCATGACTGTAACAGGGCAATTCCCTGGTTAAGGAATCCTGGGATTATTCAGCTGGAGGTGCTCTGACACTGCTCCTGTTTTTGGATGCCAAGGAAGTTTCACAAACTATTGAACCACGTGGCACCAGCCCACTGGAGAGAGCAAAACCCAGCACTCACCTAAAGGCACCAGTGACCAACCCAGCAGAATTTGTGTGGGATCACAGAAACATGGAATTATAGAATAGTTTGGGTTGGGAGGGACAGTAAAAGGTCACCTAGTCCAACCTCCCTGCCATGAGCAGCAGCATCTTCAACTAGATCTGGCTCCTCAGAGCCTTGTCCAACCTGACCTTCAGTGTTTCCAGGGATGGAGCAGCCACCACATCTCAGTGAAACATTTCAGTGTTTCACCATCTGAAGTAAAAAATTCTCCCTTATGCTGGTCTAAATCAATTCTCCTGCAGTTTAAAACCATTGCCTCTTCTCCTGTCCCTCCATCCCTTGTCCAAGGTCCCTCTCCAGCTCTCCTGGAGCCCCTTTAGGCCCTGGAAGGGGCTGTGAGATCTCCCCAGAGCCTTCTCCAGGTGAACACCCCCAGCTCTCCCAGTCCTTCCTCCATCCCTCCCACCCCTTTTTCCCTGTCTCCATTTCTGATGGATCCTAACTCCTTTAGGGTTGACAAGGACTTAGATCAGGGTGGGTAAAGGTGTTCTGTGTGGATTTGAGCAACCCCAAGTTTTGAATGCAATGAGAGGAGCAGCAGGAATTTAAATTCTTCATCTGACTCTGCATGCAAAGTCTGCAGCTCACAAATCCCCTGCACAGTGGTTCCAGTTAGGTCCTTGGATGCCACAAATCCTTAATTTCTAGCATTTGAATCAGGCTCTGCAGTTTAATCTTCAGACAAATTCCATAAATAAAATATACAGTGGAAATCATTTGCTTTCTTATTACAGCTACAAACAGACTAATAGGCAAATAAATGAGTGCAATCAAACTGAATGTTCTCTTGGTTATTTCATGGGAGGTAGAAACCATCTGCAAACAAAATCAGACATGTTTTGTGAGCTGGAGATACACAAGTGTTTTGGAAGGATAAACAAAGTAATGAAACCTGGCTGGTGTGAAATTCATTTTAATTCAGAAGAGGAAAAAGAACCATTTATATGGGAGCTCAATAAAACAGGCAGCAGCTCAGGGAGAAGCGTGTTGAAAACTGGAGGTGCCACAGTGTGCTGAGAATCAAGACTCTTTTCCACCCAAAATTGATGTTTTATTTTCTTCTCTCTGTTCCTTGGGAGATGAATCTAAGCTGATAGAAGATGGGAAGAAATTATTTGTTAGTGTTTTCCTTCATAAATATCCTATGTTTGTCATATTTCACATGGAAACTGTATAGAGCTTTACAATTGAGTCTTTAATTTAACATGTAAGGTAAGAGCTATGGAAGAGAGCAGGTCAGGGAACAAAAAAATCAAAAATACCTCTATATCTTTAACTTTTGCCTTTCATTTCACCCTTGCCCAGCTAAGAAGGAAAGCTGCTTGAATCAGGATGTTCCAGTGGTACCACAGCTCAGTCTGAGCCATAAAAGGCACCAGCAGAAATATTTAGGGGTGTTCAGCACTGGGATCTTCAGGCACTGAGAGGGTGAGCTGGCAGCTCAGCACAAGTGCCAGGAGTGCCAGTAATTCCTGAAGAGGGAGTTTGGAACCTAAGCAAACATTACTCAATTTCTAACAGCTTTTCCCATCAGAGATCTGGTGTGTAGTAAAGAAAACTCCTGCATACTGGAGTTATTTTGGAGCAGTCCCTGCAAGCAAAGATTTAGTTCATAGTAGAAAAAGAGTGCAAGGAACCTCTCTTCACTTTTAGGAGAGATAAATTACACAATCCAAAGTCCTCCAAGTGACAATTAAATGAAACACATCAGTCAACCCAGACCTGAGAGAACTGTCAGAAGAAAAAAGTGTGTTTGCCTTGCTGAGCTCAAAATCTCACACACAGGAGCTCAGAATGACCTGAATTCTGAGTCCTTCTGTTGAAGTGATCCCTTGGAGATAAAGACACCAATAAACACCTCAGAGAAAAATCCAACAGGCTCAGCTTGGGGACCTGGAGCCAAACTCTGTCCTCAGGACTGTGAGCCCCAGTGGGGATGGGTGAGAATGGCAAAATTTAGGGATTGGCTTTGTGGGTGAACCTCAGTCAAAGGTTGGACTGGAGGATCTTGGAGGTCCCTCCAACCTTATTTTTTCTAGGATTCTATGATTTTAGGTGTTCAGCACCTCCTGCAATCTACATGGACCTTCATTCACAGATGGCTTCATCCCTTAAAAATCAGCAGCAGCAGCAGCAGTAGTGCTGTGTTAAAAGAACCCAAATTTGATGATATTTTCTTTAGAAACACCTTTATGCAGTCAAAACAGCATAGAAAAGCAAGAAGTGCTTTCCACTGTGCTGTCTCAAGTGGAGCAACATCCCTGGGTGGATCCAAGCTCTCCATGCAGAGGTGCTGACCTGGAGGAAGGGCAGAGGCCAAGGGAACTGTTCAGATTTTGGAGTGCAGTGGGGAGGAACATTGCAGAGAACCTCACTGCACACCCAGAGGTGCAGGGCTGCCTCAGAGGAGCTTGGTGACAGCGTGTTTGCTTCATTTGTCACTGACTGTGAGACTGTGACTGCTTTAAATGTGCTCCTGATTGATTGAACCCTGCAGATTTATGTGGCTGGGGTGGCATGGGGATTCTGCATCTCATAAGGACAGGAAGATTTAAGGGCAGTGGCATCAGTGGTGTCATTCCACACGTGTCACTTGTTTGATCATGACAAGAGGAATGAACCCAATCCAAGCAAATGCTGCCAGAGATAACCAGCATCAGGCAAAACCATCTACAAATAAAACCATCACAGCCCTTCAAGCCTGATCCCTGCCTCTGTGTGTTGGGAATAAATAAAGGACTCCAATCTTGTTAGTGTTAAGCAGATTTTCATTCAGAGTGTAAAGGATGGCTCTTCCAGGGAGATGGATCACAATGAATGATCCCATCTCATCCTTCTTCAAGGAAAGCCTATGCCAGTTTAAAGGAAAATCAAATCAGCTGTGCTAAAAGGGTTTGGCTGGTTTTGTCTTCTATTTTTTTATTCATTCTTAACCCTATTCTTCTTTCTCATCTCATCATTTAAATTCTTCACTGAGGAGAACAAGGTCATATAATTTTCCAGGCAATACCAAGTATTTACCTCATTGAGAAATCAACCTTAGATTTTAAGAAATGTCACTCTTTGGCTCCAATTTATTCCAGGGTGAGATTTCATTCTCATATCTGATCCCTGCAATCAGTAGCAAAGCCTAAAGAAGAAAACATCTGACATTAATGCAATTTTTCTCTCACACTTTCCATTCATACTTTTAAAATACCTAATTTTGAAATTCCCCATCAGCATAACTACATCTGTGTGAGGATGTTGAACAGTCTCAAGAATGTTCCAAGGCTCTGAGTCCAGCTGCTGCAGAATCACCCATGTCTCACACTGGAGTCTCTCAGACACAGAAATAATGCAAAAATCCCTGTGAAAAAATGAGAGTGTTACTCATGTCTTCAATTCATCCATGTTCTGCAAATGACTGAGTGACCAGAACTGTCAAATCCATACAGAAGGGACAAATCTGTACTTGAAGCTGTCTCCTGCACAGAGGAAAGAGTAAAGTCACAGCTGTTCACAAAGCAGGGGTGAGCAATAAGGAGACAGATAGGGTAGCACAGAGCAATCATATCCTGAAAGAAACCACAATTCCTTTACAGATTTGCTTTCTTTGAACTCAATAATTTTCCAGCCCTCCTTCAAGGTGCTGTATCAGGAGGTTTGTGATCCACTCAACAGAAATACCTTTTCTGGCTGGAGGTGCCTGCAGCAAGTCTGGTGTTGTGGGAAGATGTCCTTAGTGCAGGAGATCATCCTGCCCTCAGACCTCATGGAAACATTGCCACACATTCCCCAGGCTTCCCAAATTCAGTTTTCTAAGCTGATTCAGGTATTTTTGAGGGACCACATCCAGGTTACACACACAAAATTGCTGCTGACCCTGAAAGGCAGTTTTTATATCAGCTTTGTTCCAAATTTCACAGGAAGGCAATAAGGAAACACACACATCCCTTGGCTGTGCTTGCCCACATCCCAACATTTGCTGAGCTTACCTAGGTCCAACTGGTCAGCAGCAATGCAGAGAAATGAGCTGGACAGAAAAGCACTTCAGGTGGGTTTTTATCCTGACATTCAGGATAACATTTGTAGGCAGAGGGAGATCTTGTGGAAAGCATTACCCTGTGGGTAGGACAAGGGGGGATGGTTATAAAATGACAGAGGGCAGGGTTGGATGGGAAATTGGGAAGGAATCCTTCCCTGTGAGGGGGGTGGGATCCTGGCACAGGTTCCCAGAGCAGCTGTAGCTGCCCCTGGATCTCTGGAAGTGTCCAAGGCCAGGTTGGACAGGGCTTGGAGCAACCTGAGATAGTGGAAGGTATCCCTGCCCTTCTGCAGGGGGTGGAACGGGATGATTTTTAAGATCCTCTTCAACCCAAACCATTTTATAATTCTAACTCCTTTCATCCTGACCAAAATCACCAGTGAAATATAAAGTGAATGGCAAAGCCCAGCTATGCTAAATAACTCCAGCTGTAGTCTCAGCCATAAATGAGAACCAGCAAAGTCTTCACAAATGCTTGGGGAAGACTCCAAACAGCCTTCTATAACCTAATTTTGTACTCTCTAGATTTTAGTCAGAGAAAGAGAAGAGGAAATTCTGAAAAGACAGCACAGTCCACAGCACTTAGCAAGTGCAAAAGAAGACAGAAATATATTGAGGGGCAACCAGGCCAAGTGAAAATGTTTTCTGTACATCCACGTGTGTTCAACCAGAAAATCAGGCCACATCCAGACGTCAGAGCCCTGAGAGAATTTCATTCCTCAAAACTGCAAGGGGGAAACTGTTGGGATATTTTTTATCACACAGAAAACAGGCAGAGGCTTGAGGGACTCGTTCTGCAGGACACTGATTACTGGATTTGGAGGATGGATGCATCCTTTGGGTCAGTGGGATTAATTCCAGCACTACTCCTTGACCTGCTGCTGTGGGTCCTCCTTGTAGGCTCTGCATTTTCTGGTGCCAGGACGTGTTCCACATGTGAGAAGTCTGAAAGTCCCATTTCCTTTGCTTTAAAAATAATACTTTCATAAAGACTGAGCTGTCACCCACTGAACTTAGTTCTCTTTGCATGCTCTAAGTTTTAGCTGGTTTATACTGAAAGTGGGTGAAGGTTGTTAAATTCCTTTTTCTATTCATTGTCTGAGTGTGCTTAGAGCTTGGGAAGGACAACTTTAACCTTCACTTTTGCTGTGACACTGCACTGCAGTGTGAAAGGAAGGAACATGATTTATGACGTGCTCACGGTGTTCATAACACAACACAAACACTGAGGTGCCACTGTGAAACATTTCCTTTCAAAAGTTCAAAATCCTGAGAAATAAAACCCAGCACGATGACCCACAGGGTGCATCAGCAAAATAAAATGAGGCAGTGACGTGAGTGGGGTTTTATGTTGTAGCACAAATGAATTAATGAACTCTGAGTGGAAAGTTTTATATTGAAATATGTGATTTGGTCGGTTGTTTTCCTCTTCATTAGGAAAATGAACCCAGCTGAAAGAAAGCTGTGACACAGAGGCTTCCTTGCAACAGGAGAGAAACAACTCCCATGCATTTAAATGCTGAGGATGTAAAGTGGATTTCAGTGCAAATGCTGAGGATGTAAAGTGGATTTCAATGCACTCCTCTCAAACTCTGGTGGTCAAGGACTGCCTAGATGTGAGTAACCACTACAAAACATTTACATTCTTCCAACAAGAGTGAGCTTTACTGGTTTTCTACATTTGTCTGCCATTTAGTCAAGGTCAAAGTAACCTTAGGCCCCAGGAAGTGATGAAGTTCAGGGACAGCACAAAGATTAAAGAATTAAAGTTTCAGTAAAAGCACAAACTCCTTTCGGGATGGAGCTTGAACAATTTAGGAGAGGGCTGTGTTTGTGCTGATGACAGGAGACTGAATCATCCTCTGAACAGGTCTCCACCATTTCCTTCTCTTCTCTATGTTCTCTCTGAACAGAAATACATTTATTTTTCCTGCAGAATGAGTGCTGAGTGCACAGGTGACCCCAGTGACCCTTAGTCAAGCCCAGAGCACCCCCAGCCTTGTTGCCATCAACTTGATCAGTACTTTTACATTTCCATTCTCTCCTGCAGCACATCTGGGGACATTACACATTTACTGGGATGTTTTGTTCTCTGAAAGTTTGAATATCCCTGTATTTCAGGAGTAAAGAAGTCTGAGCCCATCACTCAAAAATAAAAAGTGTCTTTCCATCACCTTTGCCGAGGCATCTCCCTTGTGGGCACAGCCCCCACATTTCTCTTTTGTTCTCCTCTCAGTGAAACTCCCACAAGAGTTTTGTGTTATTACAGTGACCTCACACCTTATATTGAGATGTGATTTAAAAAATCACAAATAAATATCCATTTGAGCACATCTAATTGTTCAGAGCAGGATGCAAAGTGGGGGGAAAAATATTGTGAATGACATTAAGCCAATTGAACTGTGGTTCATGTTCACTGATTTATCTAAGCAGAACTTTGAATTATTTAATCAACTAATTAAAATTGTTTTATTGGCTATTCTCCTTTTAACCATAAGTGCAGACATCACAGGGGATTGTGTAAATGTTGTTCTACATTTTATAAAAATTGATTGATACTAAGACTAAAGCAGCACTTTCTGGAAGGCAATGGGCTGGCTGAAATGATAAATGGTGGCTGTCACTTTCTGACTATTTTTAGGATAGAAAAAATATTGCATGACATCATATTAGTGACCAAGACTTGCCTTCATGCCAGGATTTCCTGTAGAATTGAATTTTTACCCCATCTTCCAACACATTCTACACACACACACACAAACTTGTCTTGGGTCAGTAAATATCTGCCTTTATTTTATAGGTTACATTGCCAGTGCTAACCAGGTAGGAATGAGGTAGAAAAATAGGAGACAATAGAATAGAAATATTTGACTTTGAATTTGCCCACAATGATCATCTACTCCAAATCCCTCATCAGTCCAGGCCTGACCAGAAGTTAAAGAATGCTAATAAAGGCGTTGTCTAAACCTCCTAAACACTTAAATTTCTGCTGAAAGATGAAACGAAATATTGCATTTGTTTTTCATTCATTTTAAGCTTAGGATCTTTGTGGTTATTAAATTTAAAATAAATATCTCTCCGAATCTGACCCATGGCTGAGTTTGGGATAGATGAGTTCAAACTGTGGAAATATCTTTATTAATTGTAGAAGTTAATCAGAGCAGATATTTCATGCTGCTGCTTCCCCTGATGCTTTAAAGGATGAATTTACAAGGCTTTCAGTAAGTAATGAAATTACAGGAAGCAGCACCTGCATGATATTTGGAGATGGTTCAGAATGCCTGAATGCAGCTTCTCCCACCCCATACTAATTACCCTTCAACCCATTAAGTGCAGGAACAGAACTGGAACTAGATGGGAAGGCAGATTTTTACTGGAATAACAGATTTGTGTTGAATGTTAATGAGCTGGGTCTTACATTTGCAAGATTTATATTTGAAGATAAGTTATTGTAATCCACTGAATCTCAACCATTTATCAGAAAGCCTGTGCAGATCATATTTTCTAAAACATTGAGCAAATTAGTCGTGAAAAGAATGTGTTTCTGTATAAATTAATGAGTTTCTCTTTGTAAATTATTTGAATTGTTGTGATTGATGCAGATCCCTTTGCAGAACTTCGTTACCCAGGTGAAGATCAACACAATGGGACTCTTGGGTGGAAAATCCAGCTCCTTTTCCTGATTTCCAGGGATTTCCTAACCCTCTTCACCAGTGTCAGATGGAAAAAAGTCCTGCCTGGAAGCCCTCTCCTGCTGAGGAATGAATCTCTGAAATACAGACTGGCTTGCCTGGGAGGAAAATTTGAATTAGAGAATAATTTGGGCTGAAAGGGTCCTCTGGATATAATTTGGTGCAACCCCCTTTAGTTTAATGGGTCAAATGTTTTGTGAAAGGAAGAGAGTGGCAGCTCTGACCTCCCAGTTCCCTGAGCTTGTACTGGTTTTATAAAATGATTGCTCTCCCTCCAGTTACATCCAAAGTTTTGAGTCTAATTAAATCCAGTTTAGGTCAATGCCTCTGAACCCAGGCACCTATGTCCAGAGGATATTTGCATCTGAGTATTTTCCTTTTTGTCCTAATTTCTACATTTTCCACTGCATTTCGTTTCCCACTGCATTTTCTGCCACACACAGTTTTTATAATGATGGGCTCAGCAATAAAAGCTTGTTGGTGATTGTGGCAATCAGTGCCTCGAGTGACTCTTGCACAGTCTGTTGCAGAGACTGTTTCCACCCTGCTCTCCAAGAAGGGGCTGGAATCTCTCCAGAGATGGGAATTAGTAAAAAAACTCCTCTTTCTGCACTACTTGTGTGTACAGCTTTTGCTTTCCCTAACCAATTATCATTTTCTTAATCCACAATTTTGCTCACCTTCTGTTTTTCTTATCATCCTGCAGGTCCAGAAACTTGAATTTACAGTTCTTAAGTGACAAGGTCAAAGCCATGTCACAGAAGGACAGGATTCAGCTGTCTGGAGATGCCTGAGACTCCTGAACCAGGATCCCAAATACCAGGTGGAACCCAGTGCTCTGATGGAACCTCAGTGTGGCATTAGATGATGGGTTTGGCAACAAAATCCCATCCTAGGGCTCCAGAATTCCATTTTAAAATGGAGTTCAGACCACCCTTGTGGCTGTACCAGCCTTGCTCACAGTTTTTAGAGGGAAAGCAAGCTCTGCAACAGCTGGGCTGTACAGCAGAAGGAAAGAGGAAAGGAAAGGAAAGGAAAGGAAAGGAAAGGAAAGGAAAGGAAAGGAAAGGAAAGGAAAGGAAAGGAAAGGAAAGGGGAAAGGGGAAAGGGGAAAGGGGAAAGGGGAAGAAAAGAAACAAAGTGTGAGTTCTGGCCTATGATCATGGAAGGGAAATCAGCCCCTCCAGACTCTGCTCACTGACTGCAGCACAGCACAGCTTGGAAGGACATAGCAGCTGGGGATCTGAGAGGAGGCAGCCATGAGAGTGCTGAGAAGAGAATTAGTATGTGAATGCACAAAAAAGAAAAATCAAGG
>VXBR01001030.1:34582-59855 GCA_013400215.1 Cisticola juncidis
CTGCAGGAGGGCCTGACTGGGCTGGTACCAGCACCCTGAGCAACAGGGAGTCAGGCT
Source organism: Cisticola juncidis (assembly GCA_013400215.1). Classification (NCBI taxonomy): domain Eukaryota; kingdom Metazoa; phylum Chordata; class Aves; order Passeriformes; family Cisticolidae; genus Cisticola; species Cisticola juncidis. Next base: position 34,640 of record VXBR01001030.1, read on the forward strand.
GTGCTCTGACCCTGACAGTATTTTCTTTTTTGTTGTTGTTTGTTTGGTTTTTTGTACTGCTACATTTTTATTTTTAATATTCCTACCAAAGAATTGTTATTCCTCTTCCTATTCTCTTCACCTGAAAGCTCCTTAATTGCAAAATGATGACAATTCAGAGGGAGGGGGTTTACATTTTCCATTCCAAGGGAAGCTCTGGCTTTCCCTGGCAGACACCTGTCTTTCCAAACCAAGACAAGCCCACAGATCACAGAACCATCCATCTGTTAAATAAAAACAACCAGACCTGGAAGGAAAAGTACCGAGGCCAGGCCATGACAGGAAACCATCAGCATTCCCCCACTGCCTTTGGTGATGATTTAGGGATATTAACTGACCATCAGCTCAGCAGTGCATTAAATCAGTGTTCCATAGGAGCAAAATTATTCCCCCACAACATTCCCACTGAACAATCATGCGGAACACAGTGTGTGTGCTGCTCACTTTGGTCCCCAGCCCCAGTTCTGCTTTAGGTTTGGTTTTTTCCACCCCAGGATTGTGTGTGTCCAACATTCCAGCCTCTTGCCAACACACCCATGATTTGGGTTTGGCCTGCTCTTTACTGCTGGGCTGTTGTTTATGGGATTTAGGGATATAAACAACACTGATTGCATTGACAGAAATGTAACAACTGCATGCACAAAGCACAGGGCTGTATTTTTAGCATTTGCCAGGATTTTTTAGGTTTAGTTTGTTTTTTGCAAATAGGATACGTGTTTAGTTTATGAAATTAAAAACACCGACTTTCCAGAATTTGGGATTAAACATGCAAGTCCTGGATTTAAAATCTGAGGGGGTTTTTACTGATGGGGCTTCATAGTTTCAACCTTTAATTCTGCATTGGTGCTCCACAGCTGTTTTTGTAAATGCGACTGAACTAACCAGAAATTGGTATATTTTTGAGTCCTCACCCATCCCAGGAATTTGGTAAAAACTCTGAACCATCAGTCCTTGGCCACCACCCTCAATATCTCTGCACAGCTGTCCCTGCTGAAATGCCAAATCTGGGAGAAGGGAAGGGAAGGGAAGGGAAGGGAAGGGAAGGGGATTTCCATTGAATTCTGCCTTTATTTCTTTTCATTTCTCAGTGCAAGTATTGAAATCCCAGGAAATCAGGGTATTTTATCAAAAGATATCTTCATTTTAATGAGCAAACCTATTTGAAATTCTAATGTTCTTCAGCCAACAGTGGATTACACATAATAAAATTTAACTTTTATTGGCTCTACTGAATACCAGTTTTGTATTTTTTAAGGTGAGTGGGTGAGATGAATAATTTTTTTCTGCTGAAGGTCTATGTATTTTGCTGTTAATTTAAATGATGATTTTTTTTCCTTTTAAAAACCCATGGCAGCCTTTTTCCACCCTCATCTTACCCAGTGCTGTGATAAATGTTTAGAAAAGTCATAAGAGAACGGATCCTGATGTAAATTTGGGGGCTCCTGGGACTTGCATTCAAACAAACCCATTCACAGCATCCAGCTCTCCTAGGGATATAAGAATTTACTCATCCTGGAGAGGAGAAGGCTCCAAGGAGACCTGAGAGCCTTTTCCAGTGCCTAAAGGGGGTTCAAGAGAGCTGGAGAGGGATTGAAGGATGGCAGCCTCTGGCACAGCTGTTAGCACTGAAAAATGAGGCCTTGGGCTAGAAATTCTCATGGAAATGTCAATTCAGCAGAAGCATCAATCAAAAAAACCAAATTAAATTTGGGATATTCTAGGGAAATAAAGAAGAAAATGGAAGGTGATTTTCTGTCTTTATAGGTAATGCCCTCACATCTGGAAAATTGTGTGTGGTTCTGGTCATGATATAATAATTCTGTGAAAACTTCATGGAAAATCCATCACTGAAGGGATGATCCATCATGGATTGATGGCATTGGAATAAAGAGAAAATGGACAGGTTGGAATCCAGCCTGGCAGTGGGATGACTGAGGAAGGGATGATGGACACCTGCAGAATCCAGGGTGATGTGAGCAGAGGCTGAGAAGATGAAAAAGCAGCAAACGCTGTTCTTGTGCAGTAATTACTCCACCATAAATCCAGTTAGTGAGTGCCCAGCTCAAAACAAACAGAGGAAGTGCCAGAAAAAAGGATGTTGAACTGTGGAACCCTCTGAAGCAGCTCGGAGCAAAAGGTCAGACAAGTTCAAAAAACGATTGGAGATTATCAAAAAGGAAAATCCATAAACCAGGCAAACACACCTCAGGATGTTCTCCAAGCCTCCACTCACTGGAATTCCTGGCTCTTTCTTGCTCTAAGGTCAGGGAGAATAAAACTCAGGAGATGTTTTTAAAATCTCACTCTGAAATTTATTATCTTTTTCTATTACAAACTCACAAGATGTGAGTTCTCTTCAACAAGCTGAGAAAGTGAGCTAAAATAGAGTCTATTCAAGGTTATTTATGCACTTAGTGTCTAATAATAAACTGGCATCTATATTATTTATGTTTGTATCCAATTATGATCACCCAAAACTCAAAATGCAGGCTTCTTTCACTCAATTACTTTCATGAAGTAATTCAAATTCACCCAAATTCATGAAGAAAGAAGAAAGTAAAGAAGAAAGATGTAACACCCACAGCCCTCCATCTTGACTCACATGTATTACTATACACTAAAACCCCAAATCCCAAGTTTCTAAAACTCCAACATCCATTCACATCCAAGTCTGATCCTGAGGGAATTTAAGAGAATACATGAAAAAAACCTCTCATACTCCAATATCTGTCCCTGGGGAGATGCTTTGGACATATTGAGGACAGGATATCCATCTGGGGACTGATCATAATGATGTTTTTATAGGTTTTACCCCCTCACTTAACATATTTTTAATTTATTGGGGTTTTTTCTGCACAGAGCAGCCTGAGAGTAGGAAGTGAGTACACGAACATGTCTGGAAGGTGAAATAAATAAAGTGAAGTGTGGGGAAAACAACTTATCAATATTCCTTGGCTGAGGGTGTGCTGGCAGATCATCAACAGCACCTAAGAAGTCTGTCATTCTAAATAAATAATGACAGGGGGAAAATATAAATAAAAAAAATTATTGATTGAAAGATATCTGTTTTTCAACTCAAAGATTTAATTGCTAGAGAGGGCAAGAGGTCTTAAGGAGGGAGGATGAGCCAGTGGTGGAACACAGGGCTGGAAACCCTTGGAATTCTGTCTTCTCCCTCAAGCTACTGAGAGTTTTTGTGTCAGGTCCTTTATTTGTTCAATCTCTGTTTTTCACAACTCGATAACTAAGTCTTATTTTCTTTGCAGTGTCAAAAAAATCCCACCAGAAATATGGAAAAGAAATTACTTGGGTCAGCTCCCAAAAACTGATTTCTTAATGAACTTAAAAGGGGGAAAGTTATTTTGTGGCAACCAATTCATTCATCCTAATTAACCCTCATCTTAATTATTCTCTTTTATGAAGAATAATTTTTTAATAACATCCTGTTCAAAATCAGCAATGCAACATTATAAGACCATTCAAAGGTATCAGCTTCTTATTTTTTAAATTTTTTAACTGTACAGGAACATCCACAATCCTTTAACTGACAGATTTAAAAAAATATATTCTTTGTGAAAAAGGGTTTGTGCAAAAAGAAAATTTTTAGCTCTATTGGAAACAACATAAGCCAAAATTATGTCTCATAATGAGTTTGTACTACACTAAGCATAATTATGTGCTTGTAACCGGTGCTGATTCTAGAATAATAATTACCAAAATTTTAAGCACATTTGTGAATTTTACCTAAACCTTCTAATTACATTGAGATTATCCACAGAAATGAGCTGCTAAATGAGAATCTGATTGAGCAGCTGTGGGGATAAAAATAACTCCAACCTGCCCATCTTGTCTGCTTGTCCCAGCCACTGGTGCCAGCCTCAGAAAATACAGAAAATGTAAAAAATGAAGGTGGGTTGGACTAAACACCAGCAGAGTATTTTTACCTCCTCCAAGGGCTGGGTCCTGATGTGGGTCAAGGTTTTTGCCTCTGAGAGAAACCACTTGGAAAAATGAGATTTCTCAGCTCACTTTCCAAACTCATTTATTGATACCAGACTTGAGACCAATCCAAAATCCTGAATCTCTCACTGCTGGCACCATTAAAAATCACAATAAACCCTTCAGCCTTTTAACCTCACCCCCTGATCCCTTCACAGAAGATAACCATTAACCAGTGCTCCATTTTCCAGGTTTTCTGCCCTCAGAGCACTAAGCCATGTTTTTCCTGCTATCCCAGATTTATGTTTACGTGACTCCTCCCTGCCCTGTGTATTTTGGGATTATAAACTTTCTCAAATGAGTAAAATGTGATGGGAAAAGCAGCAAAGCTTTCCCAATGTTCCCTTTTCTCCCCTCACAGGGCTGATGCCCTCCACAGATTTCTTTGTAGCAAATGCAGACTCTTCCTAGCTGGGCATGATAATCCAAAAATATCACTTCATAATTAAGGATCCCGTGTGTTTTGCATGTTAATGACCATGGCTGAGCTTGCTGGACTAAGAACACCAATGTGAGCTGGAGAGAGATGACAAATCTTCACCCACAGTATCCAAATGCCCTTTGAGCTTCCATGGCTTCTCAGCAGATGATTTCTTTCACCCAAGTGGTTTCAGGAGGCAAATAAAAAAATTCCTCCTGCCTTTAAATTTGATTCCAGCCTTACTGGCTGGCATTAAGGTCTGCTGTAGGTTATACCCAGTGTTAGGTAAAAAAAAACAAATGTAATTAGCTTGTGTCCAGCATCACTACATTTCAAAATATTAAAGCTAAAGTGGTTTAAAAAAATGCACAGCTTGAAGCACCATCCCAGCCAAAAAGCTACAGCTCTAAAAAGCTGTATGGGGGAAAGGAGAAAAAGAGGAATAAAAAGAAAGGACTGAGTCCTCCCTAAAAAGAGAGAACTGAGTGTAAACATGAGACTTTTCTCCATGTACTCAGCACCCACAGAATTTAGGTGGGGATTCTCTGGCTTCCTAAAAAACAAGAATCTCATCCAAGAAGTTAAACATTAATGTTTTCAGTGTTAAATGATTAATTTTGATGTTAATGGTGTTCCTTACAGCCCTTTGGGACCAGCTCACACATCACCTTCAGATTTTATGAGTCCAGCCAGTTGACTTTTAACAGAGCCCCATAACAATCCCAGGAAAGAGGCAGGGTTGGATGGGATTTAGGGTAGGAATTGTTCCCTGTGAGGGTGGGCAGGTCCTGGCACAGGTGCCCCAAGAAGCTGTGGCTGCCCCTGAATCCCTGGCAAGGCCCAAGGCTGGGTTGGACAGGGCTTGGAGCAGCCTGGGACAGTGGGAGGTGTCCCTGTCCATGGATGGGGGTGGAAATAAACCCCCTTCAACCCAAACCATTGCAGGATTCTATGCTGTGGTTTGCTGTCTGGATGAAGGACCTACCAGGGTGAACTCTTACACTGGGGTCACGACTGAACACACCAAGGCCAAGTGACAACAGCTAAGATTTATTGATTTATTGCCCTCTTTTAGAGGGGGTTCAAAATTCCCACTCTTACACACCTGATTAGTCTTAACACCACCTTAATCCTGAACCTACATCCAGGATTAAATGAGATTGGCTGTGGCCCTTGTTTAAATTTGAATCCAACTTATCATTTCTTATCCAAGAACTTATTTACTTCTAAGCTGGTTGAGTTAGGGTTCTGTTATAGCCAATTTTATCTGTGCAGCTTACAGTGAACCTCAGGGGATTTAGGTTTTTCAGCAAATAAAAAAAAATAGTTCTCTCCTGTCATGCAGAACCTCTAACCCAGCAGTTCTCAGGATTTTCTCAGCTCTTCTCTCTGCCATTAACATAATATTCCTTCCACTTACACCTCCAGGATGGCCACTCTACTTGTGCCTCTGGTTTGGCTAAAACAGGATGAAATATTTGCTGGTTTGGATAAGGATTACAATAATCCTGCCCATCCCACCTTCAGCTCAGCCCTGAGCCTCTTCCTCCAGGGCAGCCCTTTCCACGACCAGTTCACTTATTAAAGTTGATACTGTGATATTGTGTCCCTGCAGTTATATTGCCTGGGTTTGTTTTTTGGGGTTTTTTGGGGTTTTTTTGGAGGTGGTTCAATTCCCATTCCAGATGGGAACACCCTGGAGCTAATAAAAAGGAAGTGACTCCCTGCTGGGTATCCTGGTTCTGTATTTCTGTGTTATCTGTATTTCTTCAAGTAGTTGTTAGGCACATTGTTCTCTCTTTCAGCTGGTTGAGAATGTGAATTTCTTCAGCTGGTAGTGCCTCCTTCCACCCTTTTTAGAGTCTTTTCTCTCTCAAGAAGACACTGATGTGCTTTGTCCTCCTTCTTCCCATGAGGGCAGCTGGCACAGCCATCAAACAGCATCTCTGATGGACAAAAAACTGTCTCCAAAACACAACTGGGTCATCAGCACCAAAACCTCTCACCTTGTGCTTTCCTCTGGAGGAGAGCACAAAATTCCCTGCAGGATGAGGATTATCAGCACCACCCTGCAGAGGGGAAAAGCTGAGTTCAGCCAAACTCTACCCTGAGACCCAGCAGACTCCCAGCTCTGTCACTCCTCTGGGATTATCCTCCCAGCAGAGCTGGGGAAAATGAGTGTGTGAGCTCTCATAAACCACTCCAGGGTGAAGTTCAGGAGCTGAGTTCTCATAAATCACCACAGGGTGAAGTTCGGGAGTCGAGCCCTCATAAATCACTTCAGGGTGAAGGTCAGGAGCTGATCTTCAGCCTTTTCTACCTCGGGCACACAGAGCCCTCTGTGCAGTCCATAAGTGCCACCAAGGCACCAGGGACAGGGCTGGTCCTGGATCTGGAGTGGGCAGGACAGATGGACAGGCTGCTGCTGGCTCCTTGCACTCCTGGAAAACCACAGGGACCCTACAAGGTGACATCCTGCAGTTATTCCACCTATCCCCCAAATTTTGCATCCATTTCATCCTGGATCTGCCCTGCAGCTCTGAGTCCTCTGTGCCAGGACCTCTCTGCAGACACTGCCAACCTTCCCCAGCTCCCTCCAAGGGAAAGCCCTCACTCCTGAAGGGTCCAACTGCATCTCCAGTCCCTCCTTCCCTGCGAACAGCACAGGATAAATCCCTCCTGCCAGAGGAGAGGTGACATTACCCAGTGTGACTCAGCTGGCACATTCAGGATTAATCCAGCCTAACGTGTCCCAGGGGAGGCCGAGTCAGACGTTGGTGTCTGGAGCTGGGAATGAATCTCATCCTCGTGTTCCAAATTTATCTCCAGGGCTGCTGCACCAGCCCTCCCATGAGGATTCCTGTTCACATCCAGGGAGTTTGTGCATCCCAACCCTGCAGGGGAGTCAGCTCCTGATGGTTTGGGAGCAGAATCCTCTTTGGGCTCCCAACACCTTTAATCCCATCTGAACATTTCCCTGACACCATTAAAACCTCAGTCTTGGGGGGAGTTGCCTACAGCACATTCCAGGGAGATCGTGGAACAGGGAAAAGAGAGATTCAGCTCTGGACATAGGAATTATCCACTTCATCCATTAAAAACAGGAAAAAGAGGCATTTCAATAAAAATCTCACTCCTCTCCATGAATCTTTTAGCAATTCTCTTTGGGTAAATCCAGTCCAAAGTTTCTCACTGGAGCCATCCACACTGGCTGCCAATTGAAAGCATCTAAATGGATACACTTAATTTACCTTCTTGTAGTTTCCGGTGCTAAAAGAGATCTGAGGCAGACAACATCAGAGGGGATTACTCATGTGTCCCGAAGAAAATACATCCCTTAAAGGAATGAAAAAATCTCTTTGTGACTACCTTTTGGAAAATTCATGGGGAGTTATTCAAGGGATCATAAGAGACCAAAACACTGTTACAAATAATCAGAATATATTCTTTTTTTATCTGAGTCAGAGCTTACGAGGAACGACACAAAAACAGCTGCTGCAATTTAAGGAAGGGACTGAAGTAATCCTGTACCTTTTAACCTCTTTCCTCAGTGTTTGAACCATCAGTGTTTCTACTTTAGAGCTTCACTACACTGATTGAATCCCCCTGGCACCCCGGAATGACGGGGCAAACACTGAATTCCCACGGAATCAGACATCAGCGCCAAAGATCAATTTTCTGCTCTTGTTGCTCCTTTTCTTGTCACTCCACAGGTGAATCCATGAATGAGAACAAGACACTAATGAGGTTGCAGAGGATCATTTTGAAAACATATCGAGTCCAGAGGCGTGACTGGTCTCTGTTAATGAATCTTCATGTTCCAGTTGTTCTCAGCTCAGCGTGGTGAATCGATGGTGCATGCTGTGACAGCACCCAGGCGAAATCAAAAGTGCCAAGTGCTCAGCATCACACAAACAAGCCTGAAAAGAACCTCAAAATGGGATTTAATCCATTCCTACTCCATGCCAGCCAAGCCCAGGCATGAGAAACATTCCTTTAACCTGGGCAGAGCTCATCATTCCACACTCTCAGGGTGCTGGGTATGACTCACAAAACTCAGCATAACCACACAAACACCATGAGCTGATCTGGAATATAACCCCAACCTCCTGCTTGCTTTTTTTTTTTTTAATTCCCTGAGGGTGTGTCCCTATGACAAAGTGCAAACCTGTGCAGGTGGGTGTGGGAAAATCCCATGGATCAGTACAAATTGGGAATTTCCTGGCTGGCAGGGCCAGGGTGTTGTGCTGTGTCCCCGATAATTTTGGTAGCCCTTTTCCCAATCATTTTTATTTTGTTCACATCCCTCTTGGGCTGGAAGGGGTGGGGAGAGCAGGAGGGTGTATAGGGTGTCAGGAGTGACCCCAGAAGTGCTGAACAGGGGAAGGATACCAGCTGGATTTATCTGCAGGCCACCCTGGCCCTCATGAATATTGATTATATCTCATTCCATATCCAAAAAAACAGCTTGGACCAGTGATTAGGGTGAGGGACCAGGATTTAACTACACCGTCCTTTACAAACTACTTGGATTATTTCAGATAAATCCTTAAAGGATCTAACCAGACCACCTCTTATAGGTACTCAACTCTGAGTTACAAATCCCACAGACTTTTTGATCAAGAGAGAAAAGCCCATGACTCAGAGTTGAGGGTTTCTATTTCCATTTAACAGTGCAGTCAATGAAGAGGGTTAGACACGGTGTCTGAATTAATGTATATATATATATATATATATGAACGTATATTCTTTACTTTTTCCCTGGTTATTCCTTGTTCGTGTCATTAATTTCAAGTCAAGAAGTGTCATAAAAATATCTTCATTGGGGCTGTAAAGTGGCAGAGAAGAATCAGTTTCACAACTCTGGCTCAAGCACTGACCAATGCTGCTTTTTTCAGAAGAAATTGCCTTCTGATCCTTCTAACTTTTCTTTGGTCTGTACCCTGTCATTGTCATCAGTGTTACTCTGAAGCAGGAGCTGTTTGTTCTGCTGATGTCTCCTTTTATCCAGTGATTTTCAGTGGAACATGGCCATCCCCAAATGCCACCCCAGATAAGAACTGTCCCTCCAAAACATATGTTTGACTTTGAGTTTATCCCAGCACAATTAATTATTCAGGTTATTTCTTGGGTATGTAATTAAATAAGCTTGGTTTTACTGATTTTAAATTAGCCATCATTCACTTTTATCAGTCTTCTTGTTTCAGTACCAGAGTGTTTCTGTGTGTTGGGTTTGGGAGGCCAGGCTTTGATAGCAGGGGACTTAAGGGGTGGCTTCTGTGAGAAGCTCCCCCCATGTCCAAGGGAGGCAATTCCAGCCAGGACCAGAGACTTCAGGAGTGAGGCTGAGCCCAAGAAGAAGGGAGGGGTTAGAGGAAGGTGTCTTATGATTCAGTTTGCATTTCTCATTACCCTGCTCTGATTTTATTGGTAATACATTAAATTATTCTTTTCTTCCTAAATCAAGCCTGCTTTTCCCTTGGCAGCAACTGCTGAGAGATCTCTCCCTGTCCTTGCATCGACCCAAAACTTTTTCTTTGTGTTTCCTCTCTCCTGCCCAGCTGAGGAGGGGAATGATGGAGTGGCTTTGGTGGGAACCTGGTGTCTGGCTGAGGTCAGCTCACCACAGCCTGGTTCCTCTGAACAAACCTTTTCCCAACACTCCTTTTCTCTCCCTCTGCCCCTTGCAGAACCCTTTCCCTGTCATTACCATCACCTAACCCTGAAGATCTCTGCTCTTTTGGGGTGTGAGGCAGCCAACAAGACGGAATGGAGATGGATTGATGGATTCACCACAGTGCAAGCTGTGTATCCTGCCCTGAGCCACTTACACAGCATTCCCTTAGAACCAGTATCAATCCAGCCACTCACACCTTTGGAGTTTGGTTTCTCATACCAAGGACCATAAATCAGGAGCACAAGAAGGAAAAGAAGTGGATTCTCCATTTCTTGACACTTTCAGGCACAAACTGCTGACATTCCTCAGCCAGAGATTGGATGGTGAACTCAGACCACAGCCCCAGTAATTCACACATCCAAATCTATCACAGGAAAGAATGAATTACCCTGTGAAAGAAATGATCCTTCTCCATTGACTGCAAAAGGAGCAGAGGGAGGACAGCTCATTTTGGCACAGGTATTTTATCTCTGACTTCATCCCTTAAATAACTGTGAGGTGAATCCCATCCCACACACCGTGTGAGAGATCAAGGTGAGTGAGCTAATGATCCCATCTGGCCCTTAAATCTGTGAAAATCACTGAAATATGAGCTGATTCCAGGGACTCCTTTCCCACACAGCCGAGGTAAACAATTCCTGCAAAAAAACCTGAAGCCAGCCAAGATTTGAAAAACACATGTAGTGTTAAATATTATGGTTTGAAAATACTGAAAGGTTTGGGGTGGGAGGGAGGATTTACATTCTCTGCTCCAGAGATAAAACAACCAAGAAATGGGGATTAGGAAGAAAGCACCCATGTGATTAAATTATCCCAGAGCTGGCAGCCTCAAGACTCCTTCTGCTGACAACCAAACCAGACCTGTCCCATTTTATGCTGGAATCACAAGGCTCTAAAATTTCCTGTAACACTGAAAATCTGACCTGAGGCCATGTGCATCACATAAAGAGCTGTCCCTGTCCATGGAGCAGCCCAGGGTGCATCTTCCATCAGTTTTTCCTAACTGGGAAGATCTTGTCACTGTCACAGGCAGCCCAAAGGGCCAGAGAGATCATTATTTCATCCAGAATAGTAATATATTATTCCAATTTTACTCAGACAGCTCTAATTGAAATGGAGTCTCTTCACAAGGCAAATTTCCATGTTGGGTGTATTTTTCAAGTCCACCATCAGAGGAGAATGTTCAACACAAAGACTACTAAATTAGTCTGAGAAATGAATCCAGGGACACAGTCTAACATTCCTCCTCTCAAATGAGGATGTAATTAAAGATTCTTTTTGCATTTTGGTAATTTCAGTCAGCTTCAAGCCTTAGGGCTGTATTCTGAAGTGGAAGATTGATTTTATATTGAATTTGATGAAAAAGTGGCTGTATTTTTGAAATTCATTCCATTTCTGGGCTGTGTCTGAGTGAGATTCATCCCCCTTGTGATTCCAGGGCTTCACTGGGGATTGATGTGAATTAAATATGATTAGTGGGGGCTCATGAATTTCCAGTTACACGTGTAGTAAGGGGTTCTGTGTGGTTACAGGACCTGTGGGTTTGGATGTATCAATATCCAGAGATATTGCAGGCTGCAGGTTCACTGTTGGAGGACAGTGGGGATTTGAAGGTGGCCACAAGGTGTTTATCAGAATGTTTTAAGAGCAGCCCTGAAGAAAATGAATTGTGAGTGTCCATGGCTCAGAAAGGTGAATTCACAGACTGAATTCTGGGCTGCAGGAAAAAACAGTGACCAGCAAACTGATGGAGGAGATTTTCCTCTCTTCTCTGCTGCATCCAGCACTGGGTATTAGGAATAAATTCTTCCCTGTGAGGGTGGGGAGGCCCAGGGTGCCCACAGAAGCTGTGGCTGCCCCTGGATCCCTGGAAGTGCCCAAGGCCAAGTTTGGAGCAACCTGGGATGGTGGGAGGTGTCCCTGCCCATGGAAGGCTGGAATGAGATGATCTTCAAGGTCTTTTCCATCCCAAACCATTCCAGGATTCTGTGATCACAACTGGTTTGAAATGGCACAAAAATACACCTCAAACACAACCAGAGATACCTAAAACATTGCCAGGCAAAAGATGGTATAAGAAAAAAACTGATCACATCAACGAGTGTGATGTGCCCAAGTTAATTAGGCAACTAGATTATTAATTAATTAATTGCTAGGAGCTGCATGCTTCTCTCATGTTCTCATGCCATTCTACAGGCCTGATCTACTCACAACTTCCCAAATTATCTCTGCAGACACTACACAGAGACAAAACCTGGAGGTGTTTGGCAGCCAAGGAAGAGCACGGTCTCACATGCTCAGATCAAACCAGGCTCATCCTCCAGGGGCTGATCCAGCTCACTGTGTGTGAAATTCATCCTCCTCTGAGCAGGCAAACTGGGTTCCCTCTAGTCTGGCCAGGTTTGGAGGCTGGGCCCTGCTTTGGATTCCTCTCTCATGCTGCTGGTGTGAGTTTCCCTGGTGCCTCTGCTGCAATCAATCCTCTTTGTCTGCTGATGCAGCTCCTGATGCGACACCCTCATGAATAATGACCCTATAAATAGTGAGCTGATTGAGCCAGCACTGGAACGGTGGCTGTGCCCTCAGGATGGTTCAGCTTCCCTTCAATTCCATACAATGCCTTCCCCAAACCACCCTCTGTGAAAATCCAAAGGATTTGGAGTTTTCCTGCAGTGCTGGAGCCCAACCTGGCAGGATTCCCTGGCCAGCACACTCCTGATGTGCCCCATGAATGATTTTTTTTTTAGCCAGAAATCAAGCCCTGAGCATTGTGACCATGTTGAATAACAGATCTGGAAGTCACTCAGGGATATTCAAAATATTTTGCCACGTAGAACTCATTAAAGCACAGGCAGAGAAGCTGCCTCAAGCTCTCCATCCATATCTCTGCAATGTCATCACTGATAGGAGATGTATGTGAAAGGGGATCACGGGGACGGAGCATGTAAAGGTTTTATTGCTTAGCCTCTGTAAATATCCTTCAGGTTGCCTCCATAATGTGATTGCTAATAGAACCCTGACTGGGTAAAAAAATGAATTTTTTTAAATCCTTCTAATGAAAATTGTGGGGTTTTAAAGCCATCTGGTTTTATTTTCCCCACTTTTTAAGCAGTGGATGAATAGAGAAGTCTTGATAAACTTTGGAGGTGAATGGACTCTAAAGGGTTAAATGAATGGCATCTAAAGGGTTAAACGAATGGAATCTAAAGGGTTAAACATTCAGGATAGTTTGTAATTTTTAATTACGTACCAAAATCAAAGTAGCACTGGATCTCACACTGATAACCATTCTCTGCAGGAGCCCACAGGTCACTGCTCCCGTTCCCAACTCAAAACAGGATCCAGGCGAAGCAAATAATTTCAGCTCAGGTTGTTATTGTTTGTATAACCATTGCCCTTAAAAGGTTTTACAGCTTGAACAAATAACCCAAAACTGAACCAAACTGAGGGGAAAACAGAAGTGTCAACGTCTGAAAGAGCAGAAAAGCAGCTTTGAATTTGGTTCTCAGGTTGTGTCAGAAACTCTCAACAGCACAATGCCTGGGAGCATCCCAGCACCAAGGTTTCCATTCATTCCATGATTTTAATGCCTGGAGGGACTTGGGACCTGACCAAACCCAGAGCACAGGGCACACCTGGGGAGACATCAGCAGCCCTGAGCCCTCCCAGATCAGAACACTGCCAAGGAAAAGGGGCCAGGACAAGAGGGTCCCACAGGTTTTCTGCTGACCCAATCACATCTGGATACAACAAAGCCCTGAATCCCAGTGAAATCTGTCACCCAAAAATTCACAGTCTGGGCTTCTACACCTGAACTTGTCAGCCCTGAGCCCTGCTGCTGCTGAAGAACAGAATAAGCTAATTTTGAAGGGGGTTTGTCTGACATCTTTCCGATGTTCTCATCAGGATTCTCTCCATCTTTCCATGGTGATTAAACTCCCAATGATTGTTAAAAACCTGAGGAGATAAATTAACACCCTTTAACGTGGTGCTCCACAGCTCAAAACCACAACCACAATTTGAAGGAGCTCTTCTGACACAGCACCCACATCTTCCCACCCTGCAAAGCACAGATGTGCTGCAGATCCTGCCCCATGAGAGAGAATCACAAATAACTTTGCTTTTTGCCTGTGTTTAAGCAAACAAATCCCACCCAGAAATCCCAACAAAGAGGTTGTACAAGGGAGCAGTGCTCTCGTTTTATGTGCAGAAGAACTGACGGCTCCAGTAAAGTCAGATTATCTGAAGATGCAAACTGGGGTGCACTGTGATAACACTTCACTATTTACAGGCTGCCTCTTGACAGGGAGTGTGTTTGCTTTTGGGGCCACAGCTGAAGAAACTCATGTAAATACTGGATTTTATTGCAGGGCTCTTTTGCTGTCCAGGAACAGAGCAAGGCTTGAACAGCATGAAAGGCACAGGTTGGGCAGTGCTGAGTTGGGTTATCTTGGCCACCCCAAGAGATCTCCACTGGGATTAATTTCCCTGGAAATCAATGTGGTGGGTGGCACTGAGATTGTCCTGCAGTGAAACTCATCCTGCTTGTTCCTAATGTGATGTTTGAGTCTGGGTCCAAATGGTTGCTCTAACACACAATCCTAATTATTTGCTCTGGAATAGTTTTGACCCAGCTCAGGAAAATCCTGAATAAGTTCCCATATAGGAAATAGTTTCAACAGACATTTAGTTTTCAGCTCTAACTGCAACTTCCCCAACTTCAACAAGATTTGAGTAAACTAAAATTTAGATACTATAACATCCCCAACTTCAGTAGACTTGAGTAAACTCAAATTTAGACACTATAACCTCCCCAACTTCAACAGGATTTGAATAAACTGAAATCTAAACCAAGTCTTCAGTGGTTTTTTTCCTTGATTGTGGATAATTTCTTAAAGTGAAGCCTTAGCTGATTATAACTCCCAATTCAGAGATTCCTTGTTATCTTGGCATTGTCTAAAACTATAATTACTATTTTCTCACTTGTAAGTTAACTGAAAGACTGAATTTCATCTTGGGCTTTATTACAGGCTTCTGTTTTGTAGTCATCCATGATATTCACAATAACAGGAAGCCTTGGGTCGACCTGAGCATGGATAAATGGTAAAGGCAGAACATCTCTGGTTTTGCAAATTGTGTGTGCGTGCCTGATGCTTTGTGCTGTGGTCTCCATCCTTTCTTCTGGAAAATTTTGATGGGAAGTGTGGAGCCTTGGTGCAGTGGGACTCCAGGGCCCCATCATCGACCAGAAATGCCTGGAACACACAAATAAACAAATGAAAATTGGTGAAGCTGCAGTTAAAGAGACGGGGATGACTCACTGTGCAGAGAGTCCAGCCCACTCACCTCCCCAGGCAGAGGAGATGTGGCACAGCTGCCCAAATTCCCCCTCAGAGAACCATTCCCATTAAAGAGGGGACAGACACGCCAAGTTTTCCAGCCCAGCTGCTCCCAGCAATGCTTTACAGTGAAAACACCTCCACCACCCCCGGATCCTCCTGGGAATCCTGCTGGGAATGCCTGAGGGACCTTAGTGTGGTCATGCTTTAAAAATGTCTCACCTGCCCCCAAAAAATCTGTCTGCCTGAGAGCAAAAACCCCACAGGCACATCCAGGAGTGCCTGGTGCTGCTCTCAGTGCTGGCACTGGAATGTTTTTCCCTGTGCCAGCTGCACACAGCCCCGTTCCCAGGCTAACCCAGGGCACAGATGCCACTCCCACCCTGCGTGGAGCTGTGGGGCAGGAGTGGCTGCTCTTTGCCATCCCCAGCCAAAGTTCATCTGTGTCGAAAGGACAGAGAACATCACACTCCTCCCCATTAGTGGGTGCAATGTTTTGCTGATATGTAGTGGGGATGCTTCTTTTGCTTGCATAGATCTGTCACAAAACACAGATCATGTTTAACCCCTTATACTCTGTTCATCTCCAGAGCTTATCAAGACTTCTCTATTCACCCACTGTTGAAAAACTGGGGAAAATAAAGCCAGATTGTTTTAAAAAGCCATAATTTTCATTGGAAGGATTGTGATGGTTTGAGTGAACCATTGTGATGGTTTACTAGAATTCTGCTGTGAGATAAGATTAGGAGAAAAGCAAGCAGGCCCAACTTAAAGTCTGCAAAGATAGATGTATTAACACATACTAAAAGAAGAAAATAAGAATCAAAATGAAATTTTCAGAATGCTCCTCATCCCCCACAAACTGTTCACTTTCCCACAACAATATAAAGAGACAAAACCTGTGATTTTCAGTCAGTTTCACCATTTTAAAAATTCCTCTTTTTTTACCTAATCAGGGTTCTATTAACAATGACATCATGGAGGCAACCTGAGGAACATTTGCAGAGGCTAAGCCATAAAAAGTGCCCCAGGCAAAGACACAAAAGTGAAAAAGCCGCCCTGTTCCGAAGGGATTGCCAGCCAAGGGGGGAGCACAGGGGAGAAAAAGCTGTAAAAACACAGAGGGCTGAGAGTAAACAGAGAGATAAGGTAGCGTTCAAGAGAAGATGAATGTTACAAATGCCAAGGGTCATATTTTCTGTTAAAACAAATAAAGCTTCGCTGAGCCCCGGTGAACTTCCCTGGGGCTGTGCCAAGCCTTTGATAGGTGAGGAGCGAGTTCAAGGCAGCAGGCTGGAGGCAAAATCCAGCCCCAAACTCTCCTGTCCTTCAGAAAGGTCGCTCACCTCTCTGTGAAATCCCTTTCAGAGGCACCAGGTAACACGGGAGGCACCAGCACAGAGCCTGCATGTCAGGAAAGCTCATTAAATTCAATTATCTTAACTCAAAAGCACTGGAGCCTGATGCTTCACTTCCCTCAATTATTCCCTCCGTTATGGTATCCCCTTGGAAAATGTTTAGCTCTCCATGGGAAGAATGTCTTTAAATGCCTGAATTTTTCTAGTTGACTACAGCAGCATCCACAGTTTTAACATCTCCTTTTTCCTTGAAAAATCCAGTGCCAAACTTCCCGGAGAGGCTCACAATTCACAGGTGTCAGAGTAACACCACACACTTCAGCTCCTTCACTCATCCACCTCTTGATACAGAAAAAGAGAATGGGATTTTTTAGGATATCAATATTCCATTGCCATTTGCACTATAGGAAATGGATGGGAAACATGGAAAATCAGTCATTGTCAATCTGGTTAAATCTAACACGATTTAGCCCGGATTAGGAGAGGGTTTCCCTGATTTCTACAGTCAGCCTGGCAGATTGTGGGCATGAAACTATCTTTTGCTTACAAAGAAAGAAGAGTTGTCAGGGAAAAATAAAAAAAACACATCAAAATTATCTGGAAAATCACATTTATGTGAGGCAAATCCTTCCCAGACAGCATTAATTCAAGAGAATGTGCTGTCATTTCTTATTCCCCCCAAGAAACAGTTTTATTTTTCATGTGTGTTGAAAGGGCCTAGAACATAACACTTCCCTCCATTAGTGGATGTAATGTTTTGCTGACATATAGTGAGGATGCCTAATTTGCTTGCACAAATCTATCCTGGAGGCAGCAGATATGTAAGGAATGCATCAGGCAAGGGAATCAAATGAGCAGCACAAACCCTGGGAAATTCATCAGCTCAATCAAGAGAAATGAATTGCAGCAGCCAGAAAGGCTGGCTTTAAATCTGATTCATAATAAAGAGGAATGGAGGAAGAACTCCCAGCCCTAATACCTGGTTGGATTCTTTCTCTCTGAGAGATTTTAGCTGAGGGAGAAGGAAAAGCAGGGCTGCTCTCATTGCTTTGTGCTAGGAGGATTTTGAGGAGCAGGTTTGAGCTGGAAATGAGGGATATCCCAGCTAAACAAACAGCAGGAAAATCAGTAATCTCACAAGGAGTGTTCACTGCCTGCCAAAAACAAAAGCAGGCAGAGGCAGAAATTGATTCTTTACAGTGGCATTGGTTTGTTTGGGGTGTGAGAGAATGAGCTCACAGGGGAGCCCTCAAACAGGCAGATGCCTTCACATCAACCACACACAGAGCCTCTGACTTAATCTTTTTTCCTGTAGAAACAACCAGATTTAGGATGTGTGATAGACAACCAGCAAGTTTCAGGCTCAGGTGCTTTCCTACCAAGCTGCAAAATAAATCCCTTTATTTGGGGGAAAGAGGGGGGTTTATTCCCTTCTCCCTCCTCTCCATCACCGTGTCTGAGCCCTGGCATTGTGATTTTTGTGTTGTTTTCCTGCCTGATGCCTGCAGGAGTCTCAGCACTGCTGGGATAACCTGGCATGGTCCAGGAATGGAGCAGGGCTGCCCCTGGCTTGGACAGAGCTGAACAGACCAAGGCTGTTGTGAGCTGAGATGGAAAATCTCCTTCTCTGCAGGCAGGAGAGGAAAGGAGGCAGCCTGGGCTTGCTGTTCAGTTCAGAAGAGGAAAATAACAGAGAAAAACTCACAGGAGCTCCTGTGACTGATAAATCCCAAAGAGTGTCCTGGTGTATGTCCAGTGCTTTGGATCTCAGCCTTTCATTTGGCTTAGAAAAGAGAAAGTAACAGCTCAGCCCAGCAGGTGGGAAAAATGGGATCATGTTCCACAATGTGGCCAAAAATGCTTTGCTGGGCATTTTCTCTGTGATTCCACCTTTTTCCCAGTGTCTGGCCCTCCACAGATCAGAGCCACTGTCCCCAGGGCTCTTCACATCCCAGCAGCCACAGAGATAAACCTGGATGGATCAGGCAGATCCTCGTTAACAGCACAAATTCCATGACCATGCTGATTTCTGAAATGTGGATTTTCCTCTTTAATCCTTCCTGAAATGATCGTGGCAGCTCAGGCTTCTCCAGACTGGTTTCTGTAAGCTCAGGCACATCCAGTCTCAGAGGGTCAGGAGGATTTTGTCCGTGGTGAAGCCAAAGGTGGATAAAAGATTAGATCATGGAGAACAATAGATTTACAGAATCTTGGAATTTTTAGCTTGGTAAAGACTTCTAAGATCGAATCCAGCCATTAACCCTGCACTACCAAATCCACCAACAAACCCTGTCCCAGAGTGCCACCAGCAAGTCCAAACAGACACCTTGGGAAGAGCCCTGAATTTTTTATTCACTGCTTATTGCACTTATCAGTTTATATCAAGCCTCACAACATTTATCACAAAAATTATTGAGATTCTAGAAATTCCACTTTCCAGCTGCTGGGGTCTTAAAAACAGTTCATTATTTGAACAACAGAGATTCTCATCACCCAGCCAGAAGAAACTGGGGCTTGTTCTGTGGACACCAGCAGCCAATCCTCTGTGTGCAGAGCAGCTCCGGGGTGCTTTTGGCCAGGTTGTGTAAAATGTTCTATTTCCTACCCCCTACACAAAAGCATCAGGTGGATAAGGATAAGCATAATGTGAAAAATGGGAAATGATTAATTCATGTTCTTATGGATAATTATGAAATGGAAACTGTAATATATTGTATATGTGTGTATGGAGTTAAAATGTAGAATGTAATTCATGTTATAACTTCCTGTATATGTGTATGTGGGACAGGGATACGTGAGTCTCAGCACGTAGTGTAACAGTTGGTTGGAACAAAAGGCAGGAACCCATCCCAAAATAGACAAAGAATGAATGGGGATTGCTGGAGAAGAGACATCAAGAGAAGGAGGAAGAGTCATCAATGCAGAGGGCAACACCCTCCTCATCATCAGAGCATCGTTATCCAGGTCATGGGACATTAATCAACCAAGAGGTCTGCTGAGACTCGAAGTTAACACCAAGCAGGACAGAAATAAACTCCTTTTCAGCACAACCGGAGACTCCCCTGAATTTGAATAGCCAGCCGGGACTAAATAGAAAATATGGGGAAATATTGCCGAGGGTGGAATAAAGGGTATAAGAACTGAGCCTCCAAACAGGCAAATTTGTGAACTCAGGGGGAGACAGCAGACACAGCCAGGTCTGTGTCTCAGAGCTCACCCTTGGCCTTTTTCTGGGTAAAACCATCAAGTATTTTTCGCTGTTGGTGGGGGTTTTTACCGAAATTCTGTGATTCGATCTTTTGATACCAAAATTCTGTGATTCAATTTTGTCTTAATAAACTAAATTATTATTTTAATTGGAATATTGGACTTGGCATTTATAACAATTTGGATAAGGTGGAGGCTTTCTCTCCCTCTCTAGAGCATGTTGTAGCTTTTATTTAGCTTGTGTAACCTCTGATGTCAGTCACCGTGTTGGTTTCCCTGCTTCTTGTGCCTTCTGCTGCCAAACGACTCTCAGGAGGGTTAGAGGAGATAAAAATCTCTCAGCAGGGAGGCTAAAATGTTTCTCAATGGTGGCCACGACCTGGGGCAGAACCTGCACTCTTATTTTAAGAAATGTGGTTGTGGCCATGCTGAGGACTGTGCTGGGCAGATTTCTGCCCTCACAGCCCTGCCCTGTGTCCTCCTGGGCTCTGCAGAGCCCCAAGGAGAAAGGAAGGAGAGGAGCCCTGCTTGCCCTGTGCCTTTGGCACGTGCTGTGCCCTGGAGCACTTCCAGTGTTCCCAGTGTAAACAGCTCTGCTTTAATAATGCATTAAATTCTACTCACCTGAATTCATTCCATCCCTGCCATCCCGAGCTTGGAGAAAGTCCATGCTCATTAGCTTGTTTGCATACATTATTATTATTTTTTTTTAAATTTATTTTTACTTTTATTTATTTTTTATTTTTATTTTTATTTTTATTTTTATTTTTATTTTTATTTTTANTCTTCCCGAACCCCAAGATTTTCTCTTTTTCTGCCCAAACGCAAGCAAGATTTTTTTTTTTTTCAATTATTTTTAAGAAAACTGTTTTTAACCAAGCATTTTACAAGGGGATAGCCCACTGTGGGTGTGTAGTAGTAATTGTAAAGCTTTTTTTTTTTTTTCTGCTCCCAGGGGTTTTGATTGTGTGAAAATAAATGTTGAGTACTATGAAGCAATTAATCCTCAGCTCTCGTGGGAGCTGGGTGGGTAATTATTGCTATCTTTAGCTTACAGAGTGAGGTGAGCATCAGGAACTGGGTAATTTGCCCTTGCCCCAGAGATCAAGGAGAAGATTTTAGCCTGCTTGTATCAGGTAGATCCTTTTAATTGAAATATCCCACTCCTGCTCTTCAGATATTCCGTGTTCTGCACTGACATATCCACCTCTGCTGCCCTCAGAGTTTTGGTCATGGAGCAGGTGGAGATTTCCAGGAGAATTTCACTGGAAAACTTTTGGGGACAGCCTGGGGACAGAAAGAGAAGAAAGTCTGAGCTTTCAGCCCTGCTGGGTTGTGGTCAACCCACTTCAGGTTTTCAGGGTCACTTTTGTGTTTCCACCCAAGAAATAAGGGGCTTAAACCACAGGAAAGCTCCAATTGTTTGTGCTTCTTTTTGCAAATCATGAAGTCCTGTAGGAGGCTGAAATCTGTCCTGTTTGCAAAACACCCCAGCCAGTGTTTGCCTGCCTCTAATCCCCGGTGCAAATAATGCACAGGAATTTATTTTTGCAGCTCGTTTATGGGATGTGATGCTATTACTGCATTCAAATGCAGTCACACGGTGGAAAGCAGAACAGACTCATTGTGCTGGCTTTGGAGAGGAAGCTAAATGGGGAACATAACCCCAAGGGCACAGAACAGCAAATCCAGCCTTCAGCAAACTGCTGCATGAATCAGCCCTCAAATATTGTCCTTCTAGACACCACTGCTTGAGTCTTTGTATTTCTGATTGCCAGAGGCACAGAGGAAAAAAAAAAAAAAAAAACATGGGCAGGGAACAAGAGTGGTTGCTTTTATTTACCTCTGCCATTAGCATCCACCAAAATTTCTTACATTCCTATGACATTTCCCCAAGCAGCTCTCAGTGAGATAGAGTATTTTGTGAAGGGTGCACAGCACAAATGTTAAATACCTCTGAGAAGAGGAGTAAATAATGGTAATGAAGAAAAGCAGGCACACAGATGCACCAGCCCAAGACAGTGATCACTGAGGTGACTGTGCTGCTATTGGTGTGAAGAGGAATTGGATCAAGGCTTTTTGGAATTGTCACCACTGAGATTTGGGGGAAAATCACCTTCTAGGCTGCAATATCAATTTATTAGCAGAGAGCCTGTCCAACACCAAGTGCTGCCACCCTCCTGAAGCTCAGGAAAGGCTTTTGCAGGGAGGTGTTGGATGGAATCTCAGTGAGGTGAGCACCAAGCTCCCACCAGCAGGGAGAAATGGAAGCTGAGCTGCAGCAGCTTAAAACAGAACCATGTTTTGGGGGAAATTCCTCTTGGAATGGTAATACATGAGCATTTCAGTTTAATACCTGGGAATTCTCCTTCCCCCACCCACCCAAGGCAAAAATGAGGGTTTAAATCATGACCAGCACAATAAAACCCCAGTGCACCAACATTGTGAATTCTTCAGGCTCTCATTGTTGTTTTAAAGTGGATACACAGGGATAAGGAAAGGGCAAAAAAGGTTGCCAAAGGCAGGGCATGGACTCCAAGCACCTGGCCCCAGAGTTTGGGGTTTTTCAGCCTGCACTGACACAAAGCCTTTAGACCCTGGAGAAGGGAATGTGATTTCACTGGTACTGGCAGGGTAATGTTTGGGGCATGGGATGAAATGAGCAGGGGGTGGCTTGAAATCAGACAAACAGATTTCTCCTGACTCTGAGGAGTTCACTCACTGCCTTGTAAGAAATTATCAGATTTTTTTAGAGAGTTATCTGAATTTGGTGAAGAATTGATGAGAAAAACATGAGCTTGTCCCTCTTTTATCTTGCACCTGGCCCAAGCAAGGAATAATAGGATGATGTCTGGAGGGAGGCAGAGGTCCCACAGCCTGATGTTGTTTCACTGAGGCACAGAAAGGTGGAGAAGGACCAAAGGGTTTATTTAACGTCTTGTATTCACTGTAAATTCGAACAGAAAGTAGCCACGCCCCTCATTAATACTCATTTGCATATTAACTTTCACACCTCTGGGGGTGCAAATGAAGGCAACATGCCTCACATGGAGAGTGCAGACAACAAAACCCCACCTGTAACACGGGATTGTTCCACTTCTGGCAAGGCCAAAAATTATAGTATAGGAGGAGTCTGGATAAACTTAAATATGAAGAAGAAAGAAAAAAAAATAAGGGAGGAAGGGATGGAGGAAGGAAGGAGGGAAGGAAGGAGGCAAGGAAGGAAGGAAGGAAGGAGAGAGAAAGAGAGAAAGAGAGAGAAAGAGAGAGAGAGAGAAAGAAAAAGAAAGAAAGAAAGAAAGAAAGAAAGAAAGAAAGAAAGAAAGAAAGAAAATAGCTGTGTTTGCTCAGGATCAGTTAATAGACTGTCTCTCCTTCATTGAATCAGATGAATGATGTTGAAATCAGATTTATGGTGTTGAAAACAAACTCTTTGTGAATGTGTGGAAGTTCTTGTTGAACAGGACAAGACTTGAGAGCTGAATTGGTTTTAATCAAGAATTAAACCCAGCTGCACCCAGCCCTTCTGATCCCTGAGGACCAGCACGATCACAAGAGGGTGATTTTCTGCCAAATTCCTGGGTCGATTTTGGGGGGGTTTAGGGGTTCTTGGGTGGATTTTTAGGGTATCTGGGGGATGCCTGGTTTAATTTTGGGGGGATTTGGTGTCCCTGGGCGTATTTTGAGGGTCCCTGGGTGTATTTAGGGTGGATTTGGGGGTCCCTGGGTGGATTTTGAGGGTCCCTGCGTGGATTTTGGGGGGATTTGGGGTTCCTGGGTGTATTTTTGTGGATTTGGGGTGATTTTGAAGGGATTTACAGGGTCTGGAGGCTTTACACAGAAAATCCACTGGACACCTGATGAGCTGCACCTCGATCCAGCACAGTCCACAGGGCAAAACCTGCTTCAGACTTTTCCTGTAAAATCACAAATCCTTCAGATTTACTCTCTGCAAAGAACCCAAAAAGCAGCACCTGCCAATACCTTGCTTTCCCTCCTCCTTCCCCCCAAAATTTATCCTTAACAGGCCACTTGAAAACATTCAGGCTGCATTAATAAATGAAATAAGGAAAGCCAGAGTGGCTGTAATTAGTGGGGGGATGCAGTGACCAGCTCTGCCCCTCTCATTTCAGGATCCAAACTGAGCTTTATATAGCTTTGCTGGGTGCTCAAACTTCTGTACAACTAATTGAGGTAATTAACATCTTGTCCCTCTTTTTACACTGGCAATTATAGGCCATCATCAGGCCTATGATGAGAAACAAGGGAGAGGATTGGGATTTTTCATATCAAATGCAAAAAAAAAAAAAAAAAAAAGGAAAAAGTATTTTCAATATTAGTAAATTCATTTCTTTCCAAAAAAGTGGGGAAAAAAGACACTAAACTGATTTTCTCTCACCCTTTGCAGGTTATCTTTAAAAAGTGGAAGGTTTAGTGATTTGTTAACAAGAGCTAAAGACTGGATATAACTTTGGATTTTTAACCTTTAGGTCTTTTCCCTAAAACTGGCATCCTTCTTGCTTGTGTCAGTAAATTGAAGAGACTGGAATTAGGGAGCTGCCTCCAAGGCCTCCCAAGCATGAGGATTTTGTTTTGTTTCTTTGGCAGTTGGTTTACAAGACAACAAATCTGTCCATCTGTCGGAGCTTGAAAATCTAGAGGGGCTGGGGAGAAAGGAACAGCGAGGAGGGTATTATTTTCCTTATTTTTCCCTTTTTTATAGGGCTTGTTTGGATTTCTACACTAAAGCAAGCTTAGACCTGAGTCTTGTCTTCAATTGAAAGGAACATTTCCCTCAATATTAAATTAAGTGCTGCCCAGTGTGCTGGAAAGGGGAAAGATTTCTACATTTTTTGTTGAAAAATGAAGGTCAGCCTGGTCTTGAGCTGTTCTGAGAAATCCAGAAATTCCATGTCAGTGACCTACAGCATGGAATTGCTCTGCCTTTTTCTGGGGAAAATATACACACAAATCACAGAATTGGGATTTTTGGCCCATTTAACCACTTCTTAGCCAGCAGCTCTTTCAGAGGAAGACAAATGCCTCAACCAATCATTCCTTTCCTTCCCAACAGTGCTGGGTCACATTCCAAAAGGGGAAAGGTGAGAAGTTAAGAAAAAAGAAGAAAAGGGAAAGGGGAAAGGGGAAAGGAAAAGGGAAAGGAGGAGGGGGGAAG
>VXBR01001030.1:60181-82393 GCA_013400215.1 Cisticola juncidis
CTCCCGGCGGAGCGGAGCGGGCTCGGAGCCGCTGCCTCCTCCTGCTGCCGCCGCTCCTCTGCCTCCTCCTCCTCCTCCTCCTCCTGCCGCCGTGCCCGCTGCCGCTGGATGCGCCGGGATCCGGAGCGGCGCGGGGCCGGGGCGGGACGCGGGGCTCGGGAAGGATGCGGAGCTCGGGAAGGATGCGGAGCCCGGGCCGGACGCGGGGCTCGGTGCTGCGGGGAGCTGTGCCGCTGCTCGGCTGCCTCCTGGCCGCGGTGAGTGACCGGGAAAACTTCGGGAACTTTGGGAGCGCCGGCGGGGCACGGCAGGGGGATCGGCCCCTTTCCCTGGGTTTGCCTTTCCCTGGTTTTGCCTTTCCCTGGGTTTGCCTTTAGATTCAGGTGCGCGTCCCCTTCGGGAGCGAGAGGAGCCCTTTGAGCTGGAGGGTTTCCCTTCGGGATTTCAGCGTTTTTATTCCCGGAGCGGCTCCCGGTTTCGCTGCCGTTCGGGTTTCGCTGCCTTTCGGTTCGCTTTGGTTTGGGCTCAGGAGCTCGGTGGGTCCTTGCGATGCTCTCGGCGAGCCCCGGGATAACAGGATGGGATTTCCCGGAGGGGCGGGGGGCTCTGCTGGGGTCTCCCCGCAGCGGGGGATATGCCTGGGCTGCCCTGGCCCTCCTGGTCCGGGGCAGGCTGAGCCCGGGATTTGTTTCTCCTGGAGCTTTGTGTGCACACGCACAGCGAGCCACACGTGCCAGCGGGCACAGGGCACTGTGGGCACGGCTCCTGCAGCTCATCCGAGCTCCCCGCTCCAGGGAAAGCCGTCCCAGCCCGTGCAGGGGGTAGAACGGGAGCATCCTTAAGGTCCCTTCCAGCCCAGACTATCCAGGGTGTCTGCAGTTTTCTGAAGCTTTGCTCTCAGCTCGTTTCCTCACGGTGTTTGATTTACAGCGAGACTGGCGTTGATTTAGCAGGCTGGGCTTGGGGGGAGATTTGGTGCTGGCTGGGGCTGAGTTTCCCTGTCACTTGTAACCTTCTGCCAGAGCGGTTTTCTCTCTGGAGGGTGAGGTTGCCCACCAGGACTTGGGTTGTGCCACCTTGGTTGTGAGTCCCCCGTGTTTGCTCTGCTGGGCTGGTGGCAGGGCTGTGGTCACAGAAGCATCATAGAATTGTAGAATGGTTGGAAATAAATATCTGATTCCAAAGCCCAGTGGACAGGACAGTTTTCAGTAGACCAGTTGCTCAGAGCATCATCCAGCGTAGTCTTAAATCAGAGCCAGACCAGCCAAGCTGAGCCTCAGGGAGTGGAAGTTAACCCAGATGTGTCAGTGCATCACTTGTTTCCCTTTTCTTCACCCCTTTCTTCTCCCCTTGTCCCACAAGAAATGAAACAAGTGGATTTAATTGCAATTTTTTTTTGCTGTCATCACGAGCCACCTACCCATCTGCATTGCCAAAGACTTTCTTAGAGGATGAACAGGTTGTGAAAATGGATTAAAGTACGAAAAAAAAAATGACCAAGCAAATCAGTTCTTAGAATTCTACAGAGCTTGCTTTAGGGAAGATCCAAAATAGCCCACGTGTCCAGGGCTGGAGCTGGGGAAGGGAGAAGGGGACAGCACTCTGCTCAGCTGCTGGAGCTGCTCCAACTCTTGCTTCCACTGAAGCCCTTGGCAAAATTCCCATTTCTTTAAAGATCTTTGGCATGAGGAGCTCCTCTGGGGCCAGGTCCTGCAGAGGGTGAGGTCACAGGGCTGCTGCAGTTCACCCTGCAGGATGAGGCAGTGGGTGATGCTCTGGGGTTGCCATCAATGAGCACAAACCCCGAAAGCTTTGGAGCAGCACAAGGCACAGACCGGGTACAATCCCATAGCTGCTCCCTTTCCAGCCCTTTTATTATTCTGTTGCTAATGTTCCTGGGATCTGGTTCACGCTGGTGGGTTAAAAGGATTCACATGTTCCTTATCAGCACTGATCTGCAAGGTGACTAATACTGAACTGCCTCAGCGCTGCAGAAAACCCAGGTTTGTTTCTCAGCTTAAACCTGGGATTTGGTGCTGATTTTTCAAGCAAAAGTAGCTCTGCAATCATAACCTGGCTCTGGGACCCTGTGATGCTCTGCAGAGCTTGGTTGGTTTGGGTTTCTTTAGTATAATTTATTGTAATAATTTTTATCAGCACGTCCTTGGGGTGGAAAAAAAAAAAAGTTCTGGGCAAGTGGCTGATCAACAAGTTCAGCTCCATAAAACTGCAGCAGCCGTGTGGTTTCTAATTGCTGTTATAAACTTTCACCTCTCATCAAGCACGCTGTGGAGAAGAGGGAATGGGGCAGATCTCATTTACTGCAGTTCACAAGGCCATGTTCACCAAAGTCCTGCCCTCCTGCCGGAGCTAGCTTTGAAAAGTTGGGATAAAAGCGTTAATGCTGGTGGTGTAAATGCACAATAATCCCTTTTAGCTTCTTCTGTGTTGGTTTTAGGGGTGTAATTAAGATAATTTGGCCTGAAGAGCTACAAATTAGACACTTTTTTTCCCCCCAGTGTGTGTCTAGAACATGAGATGTGGATAATTTGAAGCAGTTGGTGGGTTCCACGTGCCTTCAGACTCCGAGCTCCCTGAATTAGCCAAATCTGCCCATCTGGTGTAATTTGTGCTTTTCTTCAGAGCTTTGCTCTGTTCCAGCCTTGAAGTGAGTTTGTGACAGAAAAGAATAAAACAACTCAGATCTGATGCTGGGAATGTGATCAGTGTGGAAAATCAGTGAAATCTGAGCTCATGGGACACCAACTTCAGTTGTGTCTGCATCTCCTTCCTCCTGTCATTGATTGAGAATCTGTGAAGTGACATCAACACACTTTAAACTAAACAATCCCTGCTTTTGGCCAAAAGACCTGGAATCCTCCAGCCCAGTTCCTGCACCCAGCACAAAGATCCTTTAGCAGTAACATGTGTTTAACAAAGGCCTTGCCACAAATCCTCAGTGTATCACTGGGTGTATGATTTATTCCATTTATGCTTGTATAAATGCATGACTGACTTTATTCAGGAGAACCAGTTGCCCAACCCTGTGTCTGGGTAGCTCAGAAAGCCTCTCTGCCTCTCTATAACGCTAAAAGTTTTCAGAGAAGACACATAACCAATAATAATGATATTGTGGGAGCTCTTATTTAGGGCATTAAAAGGCAAAGGTGTAAAATAGGGAGGGAAACAGTATCTGAGGGGGAAAAAACGTGCTAATGAATATATTTAAAGCTGTTTCGAGCTGGTTTTTACTCCAGCTCAGCAGCACATCAGCAGGGACATTCACACCATCATTATCACATCCTCCCCACAACCCAGGGCTCTCTCTCCAGCAGGGAAACTCCGGACATCCAGCCAGGAACTGTGATGGGCAGTAAAACCAGAGTCCACCAGGGAGTCACTGGAAAAAAGGGATTTTTAGCAGACACTCAGCATCAGGAGAAACCATGGACAGGGAAAGCCACCCGGGTTGCAAATTTTGGGTGTGGAGGTGCATTTCCCCCGTTTTTACAGCACTTTAAAAATGTTTTGTTTCCAACCCTCGCTGTTGTAAGGGCACTGAGAGGTGTGAGAGGCACAGGATTGCTCCAGATAGAAATGCAAATCCAGGTGCATTTTGCCCTGTGGTGGCTGGCAAAACCTGACAAAACATTTTATTCTCCTCAGTGTTTCACATTGGCTTTGTTGGGTGGGTTTTTTGTCTCCTCACTCTTGGATTTCCAAGGGGGGATGCAGAGCAGGGGGATGCTCTGCATGCTTGGCAAAAGGGAAAGTGGAGAATGAGTGAGTGAATGAGTGAGTGAGTGGTGGGACCATGGTAGGACAGAGGTGTTTCAGGTGTGAGGATGCCTTAGAAATGGCAAAGATGCAGAGTTTATAGTCATTTCCAGAAAAAAAAAAAGGAAAAAAGAAAAAAAGAAAGAAAAAGGCTTTTTTTGCCTTTACCAGATGGTCTCCAGCAGAAACAACTGGAGAGACTGGTGACTTGTCAAAATCAATCTTCCACATGATTTGCTGACAGTCTGGGAGGACTGGGAATTTTCTGGTGTTTGGGCCAGAATGTGGACACAGATCTGTGTTGGAACAGAGGGAGGAGGGACAGGAGGATCTCTCCCTGCTCAGGATCAGGGGTCCCATTTTTTGGCAGCCTGGGGAAGGGCACCAGGCACTGTGGAGATCCACGGGACCCCAGATGTGATGATCCTTTTCAAAGTCAGACCTGAGAGCTCTTGGAGGGGATTTGTCACACCCTGAGAGGCTGAAATTCAGGAAAGGGCTCAGATTATCTGTGCAGAATAGAGACTCGAGGTCAGGCTTTGGTGGGGAGCAGGATTCAGCTGGGTTTTAGGTCTCAGGAGGTGACACTGCCCTCAGACCTGGTCAGCACCAGTGTGGCAGTGTCACCTCTGGGCTGCAAATGGGTCCCTGCTGCATCACCCTGCCTCAGGGGACGTGGATCTGTGGTTTTCCCATGCCTGGGAAAGGCTGTGGGGTTAAACACAGCCCCACTCCCCGCTGGCATCAACCTTCTCTCCTCTCTGTTGGAAAGAAGAGGAAAGTCCTTAGCGAGAATCAAAATCTAGGAAATGCAGCCAAGAAAAAAATCTCAAGTCAGGGACCAAAACCACAGCCCAAATGAGCTGTAGGTGACTGGAGAGCCCAGAGCAGGAGGGGTTGGAGCTGTGACCCAGCAGGATGGACAGACACACAGACACACTGCTATGGCATGGGTCTGTCCTTCTGTCCTGCCCTGTGCAGCCGGGCTGGTTTCCCTCTGCGAGGGCTGGGAGCAGCTGCTCCTTTGCTCCCTCCCCTCCACACTCCAGATGTTTTCCAGAGGTCACAACTCCCAAAGTTCAGCTGGATGGGGCCTGAGCCAAGAGGGGAGACGCTTTTGCCTTCAAAAATGAGACCTCAGAGGGCAGCAGTGGAAGAAAACCCAAATTTTTTGGCTCATGAGAGGGCCAGGGATGAGATGCCAACCCTCAGACTGGCACCCACCCAGACTCCCACACTCCTGCCACGGCTGCAGGAGGCTGTCCCCACCTGAGCAGCATTTTTGTCACCATTCCCCTTTGGAGAGCCTGCAGCAGGCTTGGCTGGCTGCCTGAGCACAGGCATTTCTCTGGGCTGATTCATCTCTCTGGGCATAACCTTCACCCTTCCCGGGTGCAGGGAAAGTTCATTCATGAGCACGAAGGAAGTGCCTGGGGGAAGGTTTGGAGGAGGAGATTTTTGGGGAGGGGATGAGCTCCCCATTGGATGCTCCTCACATCCTCATAAAACCCATTTATTTGTTAAATGGGCCAAGGCCAGGCTGCTTCAGCGCTGCTAGAAAACATGAAAGCTCCTGAAGATGTAAAAAACCCCCCAAAAAATAAAAGCTCCTGAAGATGTAAAAAAACCCCCAAAACTAAAAGGTCCTGAAGATGTAAAAACCCCCCAAAACTAAAAGCTCCTGAAGATGTAAAAAACCTCTAAAACCTAAAAGATGTAAAAAAAAAGATGCAATTTTCCTTCTGATGAGGATGCAGCACAAATATTTTCCATCCCAAACCTCCAGCTTTGTTAGGAGCATCCCCTTGGCCGCAGCTTTGCCACAAATCCCTTTGAACCAGCTCGGCCTCATGCATAAACCCTAATAAGGAGAAGAGCTCTAATAGCAAAGCACTTATGTTTAATAATTGCCAATCTGCACAAATATAAATATCCCCTGGGAATGAGGCCTGACCCGCTGGGAGCGAGCAGGTGAGGTGAAGAGGAGCCAGCAGATGGGAGATTTCCTCTCTCTCCCAGCCCTTTTCTCTGCTATTTTTGCCCCCAGTGCTGTGGGTGCCAGGCAGATGCAGAGCCCCGAGGTGACATCAGCTCTCAGCTGGGTGATTATTTGGATTATTTAGAGCTGGCTGGGTGGGGAAGTGAATTTTGGGATGTTTTTGTGAGCAGGGATGTGTGCTGTGGGTTGCTCAAGGCTGCAGAGCTCGCATTAGTGCTGCTTTGCTGGCACTTTAGTGGGGCAGATCTTATCTCCAGCACTGTTATATATATATAAATATATATATATATTTTTTTAATATTTTTATATATATGTATTATGTATATATATGTATATGTAATATACATATGTAATATGTATATTTATATATATATATNATATGGAGATATATATGTATATATGGATATGTATATAGGATTTCCAGGGTGTAAAGGCCTGTTCCTCTATAGGAATTTTAGAGACCCTGATGTATTTTAAATTAGCCCAGTCACTTTTTCAGTCAACTGCACCAGTGGCTATCAACATCTTTAAATTCCTCCATTAGTCCTATTAGGTGGGGTTTTCCCAGTATGGAAATACTAGAAATATATCTATATATAATATATAGACTAATATCTATAATATAATAATCTTGGTATAGATGATGTATGTATAAGCAGTGTTATATATGAGAAAGTGTGTATGTGTATATATGGAGATATATATGTATATATGGATATGTATATAGGATTTCCAGGGTGTAAAGGCCTGTTCCTCTATAGGAATTTTAGAGACCCTGATGTATTTTAAATTATCCCAGTCACTTTTTCATCCAACTGCACCAGTGGCTTCTAACAGCTTTAAATTCCTCCCTTAGGTGGGTTTTCCCCTCCTAGGGCAGTCCCTAACTCTCCATTTCACTGTTTGCATTGCTGGGAGCTGGAGATTCACACTTCTGTAAATCTGCCTGGCATTTAAATCCCAGTGTTTGCACGGATCTGTGATGATTTTCTAATTCAGAACCAAACTGGGACTATTTACTTATACATTTCCCTATCAAGTTGGACAAACAGGGTGGGTGATGTGCTTTTGATAAACTCTGCTGGCTGTCATGGTTTGGCTCCATTGGTTTGCATCAATTTAAAGTGGAGAAGAGGCCAAAGGAATTGAATCCAGAGATCCCAGCTCTGTCTGCTGAGCCACCACCTCCATGATCCTGTTCTTTTTTCAGCAGGGGTGAGCTCCACAGGCTTTTTTTTTCATCCTCATCCCAGTCATCTCATCAAGAGAGGGAAAAAAATCTATTTAAATACAATTCTTGTCTGGAGGGTAAAATATCAATACTCAGTGTCTCGTTTTGAAGGCTGAAATCTGTTGGGTGTTTTTTGCAGGGACTTTGAGGCTCCAGCCTGGGTTCTGTGTTTAACAGAGGTTTCAGTTCATCCCTGGTGATCTGGAACACCCCAAGCTACATCTGAGCAGTGTCCCCAGTGCCCTCACAGATGTCACTGCTGTCACAGAGCCTGGCAGGTCAGGACACCCCAATTTTGGCATTTCCCTGTGGGTGCCAGGGTGAGCAGGAGGGTCTGAGCTCCTGTGGGGTCAGCACTGAAGGCAGGCTCGGTGCTGCCACTTCCAGGGACAGAAAAATCTCCCCAAACCATCCCTTTGCAGAGAGTGGAGTGCCTGAAGATGCTCTGGGGCAGCAGGATTGGAAGGAAATGATCTTTAAGGTCCCTCTCAACCCAAATAATTGTAGGATTCTGGGACTCTGTGATGCTGTGAGCACCAAAATTAAATTTACCTCATCCTGCAGCTTCCCAGACCTCACAGACAGAGGGGCACTTCAGTCCTTTGGCAGACACCTCTCTTCAGAGATCTTAAGCCTCAAACTGGTTTCTTGTGCTGTGTAAGAGTGAAAAAAAAATAAAAATGAAGGGAATTTGCTCCATGCTGAGCTTTTCCCTGCAGCCTGCTTTATTCCTTACCCAAGAACAGGTTTTATTTCATCTCTCCCAAGAGGCAGCTCAGACTTTGAGGAACACATTCCCTTGCCAGGCAGGAAGGGAATGAAATCAAATTAAATGTGCTGGTTGTGATGACCACCAGCCCCCCCAAAAAAGGATCCACAACAATTCTGCACATTTGCAACAAAATTTAAAGCAGCCTCAAGGCTGACCCTCAGCTTGGAAATGGCCAGGATCCAAACCCTGCTGGGGATTCCACCTCTGCCACCTTTATTTTGCCATAGCCAGAGAGTGGACTCATTTTAAGTGGACGTGGTGATTTTTGTTAAATCTTCTACCCCATCCATTTGTCAGGGGAGAGGGGAACTCCTTCATCCTGCACATGGCTACGTGGGACACATGTACCTGCTTATTTTTACTTTTATTTTTACTTTTATNGTCACCTTTCACTACCCTCCAGAGTTTCCTGAGTGGAGATTAAACCTGTGCCTGGTTCAAAGTGGTTAAAGCCATTTCCTCCTCCTCACCATCACTGGCTGGGCTCACTCCTGAGCTGTGCCTGGTATTTTTTTGGCTGTTTTTTTCCCATATAATTTGGAATAATCCAGCAGGGAATGATGTTGCTGCTTTGCTTCCCTTGCTGAGTGTGCTGGGAATTCTGTGGAGGGGTGAGGGAGCTTTGGGATTCCCTCCCTGAGAGTCCAAGGGCTTTTCCTGTTGCCCTGGGCTCATTCCAAAGCAAAATGCAAATGGCAAAAGAGCCAACACTGAGCCAATTCATTTGTTTCCTTCCACATCTGCACCCACCTATTTGTTTTTTTACCATTTTCATCTTGCCCTTTAAGAATATTTAGGTTTTTCCAGCTCATTTTCACCATAGGAACAGGCTGTCTTTTTGCTTGACATCCTCAGAGGCAGAGAAAAACACTGCAGAGAGAATTCCCAGCTCTCCAGGGCACCAAGAGGAATTTCTGATGTGCCCCAGTGTCAGCTGCAAGGCTGAGTGCATTTTTTGGGTTTTATGATATTAAACACCTCTACAGAGCCATGCACTTCACTCCACTGATCCCTCTCAAGGAAATTTTCCACCCTTTCTGCTCTTTTCTGCTCCCTGCCTCTCCTTGGGCTGCTTTTTGCAGAATTTCTCTGTGCAAAGCTTTTTTTTTTTCACCTGCTGGAGGTGATTCTTTGTGGTTGGGGCTCAGGAATTGCTCCAACAGTTCTGTTTTCAGCAGCATCTCCAGCAAAATTAAACTTTGCTCCTCTCTCTGCTGCCTTTCCAGGGAATTCACTCAGCACAGGGTGTATCAAAGGCTGTTAGTGTGCAATGCAGATGAGGAAAGGGTTTATCAAGAGAAATAACAGCTTAGAGTGGAACCACTGAAATAAATATTTATGTGTATGTGTGTATATTTATGCTTACAAAAATGCGTGCTTTCAGGTATGGCAATGTTTTCTGAGGGATAAAAGAGGGGAAAATAAAGAAAAAAAAATAAGGAAAATAAGGAAAAAAAAAGGAAAAAAGAAAAAAGGGGGAAAAGGAAAAAATAAAAAAGGGAAAAAAGGAGAAAAAAAGGGAAAAAAAGGAAAAAAGGAAAAAATAAAAAGAATAAAAGAAAAAAAGGAAAAAAAGGAAGGAAAACAGGAAAAAAAGGGGGGAAAAGGAAAAAAAGGAAAAAAAAGGGAAAAAAAAGAAAAAATAAAAAGAAAAAAGGGAAAAAAGAAAGGAAAAAAAAGGAAAAAAAGGGGGGAAAGGAAAAAAGGAAAAAATAAAAAGAAAAAAAGAAAAAAAGGAAGAAAAAAAGGAAAAAAAAAAGAAAAGAAAAAAGAAAAGAAAGGGGGAAAAAAGCAAAGCTGAGTAGCCATTGCTGTGGATTTAGCCTGAAAATGTTTGGGATAACACGAAATTAGTGCTGGTTGTGGTGGGTGTCCTGTGGAAAATCCATGGCTCCTTCATGACACAGACCTTCAGCTGAGCTCCCAAATCAACATTCATGGCCCTTCTGGGCATTAAACCCCTCATACTCTGTGGAAATTTGGATTTTTATGTCGTGCCACAGTTTCCTTCCCACCTGCTTGCTCTGTGCTGCCACAGAGGTGATAACTCTTCACATCCCCCAGCCCCACAAAGCTCTTTTTTCTTGTTATTTCCACAATTATTTTTATTTCTGTAATTAACCAACTTGGCAGAACTCAGAACAGATTTTTTTCAGACCCATGAAATGCAAAGCTGGAAGTTCCCTCACTGTGTTCCAGGGGTAAAGAGCTTTGAGAACTTTTTTTCTGCCTCTATCTGTGCTAGTCAGTCAAATAAAAAATACCTTGTGTCATATATCAGATATATCAGCAGTCACTCATGGCTATAAGAGCACTTCATAAACTCTGCTTTGAGATGTTGCTTTTACAGATGCATTAATCTTGGTCCCTCTGCTTTTGGAGATGGTTCATTGGTGTCTGCCAGAGGATGAAGGTGCTCTGGAAGTGTGTGATCTACACAATAATTCAATTTATACACCACGAGGAGGAGACTCCTGGTGTTGGTGTGTGTGTTGTGCCTCCCACCTCTGCTGTTTTCATTGGAATCTTACAAAGTTGGGGATATAAAGCAGGAAAAAAATTTCTGTCTCCTTAAATTTTCTGCCAACTCAGGGCTCCCATTTTAACCATACAGTTATTTACCTTCATTTTCTTAGAATCCACCTTTTTTGCTGCTTTCACTGTTCCCAGAGCCAGACATCTCTGGTGGTTACAGTGTTAGCCAAGCCCTGATGGTTTTGTAGACAGAAAAGGAAATTAGAGGTGGAGCTCACTGCCATGGGTCTACTCGGCCTGAGCCTCAGAAATGCCTTAAGGGACCAAGAAAATATCTGGAAATATTTTTAAACCCATCTATAAAGCTGAAGCTTTGGTTTGTCTGTGAAAATTTTTTTGCTGAGTGTTGTTGTCACAGGGAGGTGGAACAAAGGCAGGATTTATTGAGGGGTCATCTTCTAAATTGTTCAGTTGAGTTGTGGAAGAAGAGCAAAGTAAAAAAAAAGCTGTTTTTTCCCTGAAGGGAAGCCCCCTCATGACTCAACAGTGCTGTCCCTGCTCTTTGGAAAGAGAGATGGGAAGGGAAAAAGTCCATGGGACTGCTGCAGGCTGTGGTGGAGGAGCTGCGATCCCAGCATGGAATTCCCTGGGGATGCAGGATGAGGGGGAGGATGGAGGCTGTGGGGAGCCTTGGGCAGGAGCCCCAAACCTGCAGAGGGGCTGGGAAGCAGCCCCTGGGGAGATCCAGTGCAGAATGAGCACAGATCTGAGCTGAATCCTGGGTGGGATGAGCCCTGGCTCTGCTGATCCCACCTGGTGGGACTGGACTCTGAGGAGACAACATTGAAGTCTCCCAGTACTTAAAGGAGGTTTATAAAAAAAAGGGAGAATGATTTTTCACGTGGGCAGATAGACAGAGGACAGGAGAATGGTTCTAAACTCAGAGGAGAAATTTATTAGATGTCAAGAAGAAAATCACTGTGAGAATGGTGAGACTCTGGCACAGGGCGCCCAGAGAAGCTGTGGCTGCCCCTGGATCCCTGGAAGTGTCCAGGAGAAGGCTGGACAGGGCTTGGAGCACCCTGGGACAGTGGAAGGTGTCCCTGCCCAGGACAAGAGGTGGAATGGGAGGTTCTAAGATCCTTTCCAAGCCTCCAGTGCTCCCAGGGACATTCCCTGTGCTGGGAATGCTGAGCAGCCCATGTGCACTTCCCTCTCCTGGGCTGCCTTTTTCCAGCCTGGGCTTTTCTTTCCTTGCAAATTGCTCTAATTGTGTATCCCCCTCCTGTTCCTCTCTGCTGGAGATCTGACAGGATTTATTATTGCACAATGAAGCCATCATCATCACCATCATCATCCCCATCAAACAGCAACTGGGTTTTGATTTTTGCTTCCTTCCCCACTATGGGAGTGCTGAGGAGTCAAGCCTCTCTTTCCAGAAGGGGAGTGAAAGTGCTTGGCAGGTTGATGCCCCTTCTCTTTTATAATGATTTTTCATGTGTGCCCGTTCACCACTCAAACTTCCTGGGCTGGCAGCTCTGAAAACAAGTATTAAATATATATTGCAGCCCTGGGAGGAGAGCCCAACCAGTCAGAGAGCAATGGACCTAAAAATAAAGGCTGATTTCCCTTGCAGAGTAGCCTGGGGAAAAGTACAGGCAAGGAACAGCATCCACTGGGGCAACCAGCAGGAGAAGGAGATGAACCAATAAATTCAGCTACAGATGGAGAGTTCAGGATAAAGCTGGGAAGCTCAGCTCAGTTCCAGACTCTGAAAATGAACTTTCTGCTGGGGGTGGTGTTGTGGCTGAATGCCTAAACCCAACCTGGAAATGAGACTTACTTTTCCTTGTTTCTTTTCATTGTTTGTCTGCTTACATCCTAAAGGCATTGTAATTAACATTTGGCTAGATTAACATTGCTAATTGATATCCTGGGAATGGAAGCATCTTTTTCCTCATGGAAGTGTTAGGAAAAATTCCTTCTCTGGATGTGTTTGTCAAGCTTTGGGACAGGCTGCTCCTGTTGGAGGTGGAATCACCCTCCCTGAATGTGTTCAAAAAATGTGTGAAGGTGGTGCTTGGGGGCATGGAATAGTGGTGGAGATGGCAGTGCTGGGTTTATGATTGGGCTCAGTGAGCTCAGAGAGGCCTTTCCAGATTTAAGGATTTTATGATTCTGAAGTGAAGTTTCAGTGGTGGTGCAGGAGGGTTTTATGCTCAATGGGATTGGATTTAGCTGGATGTGGAAAGGTTTGCAGCAGTCAGGGAGTGAGATGTGATCCTGTTCCCTGTGCTGTGCTCACCCTCCTGCTCTTCTGTCAGGAAAAAAATGACCAAGGCAGGACCATTTTGGCAGGAGCAAAGCCTTGGTGCAGTTATGGATCCACCTGGCAGTGCAGGAGGGGAGCCTGGTGAAGCTTGGAGCTGGATCTGTGCTTGGCTTTCAGCCAGGTGAGAGCAGGAGATGGGAACAGGTCATCCTGCAAAGAGGAACATTCCTTCTGGTTTAGAAATTAAAATCCAGTGTAGAAATCCAGTGTGGTTTATTGGGAGATGGGCAGGTCCTCTCAAGGGGTTTGTGTGATCTTCACAGAGTACGGGAATGGTTTGGCTTGAAAAGGATTTTAAAATCATCCCATCCCGCCCCTGCCATGGCAGGGACACCTTCCCCTGTCCCAGGGGGCTCCAAGCCCTGTCCAAACTCATCCTGGACACTCCCAGGGATCCAGGGGCAGCCACAGCTGCTCTGGGCACCTGTGCCAGGGCCTCACCATTCTCACAGTGGAGATTTTCTTCTTGACATCTAATAAATTTCTCCTCTGAGTTTAGAACCATTCTCCTGTCCTCTGTCTATCTGCCCACGTGAAAAATCATTCTCCCTTTTTTTTATAAACCTCCTTTAAGTACTGGGAGACTTCAGTGACGTCTCCTCAGAGTCAGTTCAGTGCTGTGTGTTTGCCAGATCCCTGGGGAAGGATCCAAGTGATGATTCCTCTTTGGACAATCTTCCTCCAGGCTCTTTATTTTGGATTTTGTGTGAGTGTGTGTGGACACGCTGGGGATGTGTCTGTGTGGCAGAAGCTCAAAGCCAAGTGGACAACTCTGCTCCACGTGTGACAGGGCTCACTGCCCTCTCCCAAAATCACCTCTTGTTCTGAGGGATCCATTTCTGTGCCAGCCAGGTGTCCTGGGGATCGTGGCCATAAAGGGAAGGGAACAGAGCCCTTGTTTTGTTAGGGAGCAGAGCCAGGGAATGGTTTCCATCAGGGTGGCACAGACCATGTGCTCAGTGGTCACACAGGACATGGGGGACAGTCCCAGTGTGGTGTTTCACCCTGCAGATGTGGTCTGTTTCCTGTAAAATAACTGGAATGCAGAGGAAGATGAATATTTTTGATTGTTCTCGTACGAGCAATGGAGAGTCTCAACCAGACTCTGCACACTGTGCTAAAATAACAACAGCAAAATTCAAAATTATGCCTCACACCAGAAAAGGTGAAGTGACCCCCTCCAGCCCCACACACACAGGGACATGAGCTTCTTGTCCTCCACCAAAACACCCTGAACCTCAAACACCACTCCCTGAACCTGACCTTGAGCTGAAGCTTCTCTGACCAATTTTCAAGCCCATCCCTCCTAGGAATTCCCTTAATCCTTATCTCAGTAACATTCCCAGCCCTCCTACAACCCTCCCGCCCTATCTAAGGCCTATTGCCCTGTCTAGGGATTCCTAAGGAAATGTGCCTGGAAGCTGTGACAGGAGCAATCCCTGGAGGCTGCCACCCATGGGTGACACAGGCAGCACATCCCGGTGACCCCAGGGATGTGGGGGGTGACCCAGCCTTGTCCTTATCCTGGGCTGGGAATTTGGTGGTCCCCATCTGGAAAGGAAGAGGACTCTGGCAGCAAATGTGGGTGATGATGCTTGGGAAGAAAGGGCTCCTTAACCACTGGATTGGGGGGAATCTGCCAGGAATAGGTTCAGCCTTTGGGGCCTCAGGGCCCTTCCAGGACAGTGAGAAATGTTACAGTTGTCTATAAACATAAAAGCACAGCCAAGGAGATGAAATTCAGTGTATGGAGGTTCTTAGCTTAGGAAATTCCCAGGTTTCAGCAAACTGAACTACAGCAAATTCAGGGAATGAGCTTTTGTCTCAGCTTTTACAGGCACTCTGTGTGTCCTACATGACTTTTTCTGATCCATAAATGGGGTGAGGAGAGCTCAGGTGGGGCAGTCTGCAAAGGGTTACACAGGGATCCTTTACATATTTTAGAATTTTTTACATATTTTTACCTTTCAGACCTTTTTTTCTCTTGTGCAGGGAGTTTGAGGCACAGCCTGGCTTGGGGAATGGGGAATGGGATGCCAAAGTTTGCCACGTTCTCTTTGTAATCAATTAAGTGCTCTCTCTCTGATAAGCAAAGTATGATTTTAATTAAAAAGCCATTCCAGCTGGATTTAATTCTTATGCCATTGAAGAGGCAAATTGCTTTGTGTATAAAGAGAAAAAAAGTGTGATTGTCTTCTTGTTCCAAAGAGTTTTAATCCACAGTGGCTTGG
The DNA here is from genome assembly GCA_013400215.1 of Cisticola juncidis. NCBI lineage: Eukaryota > Metazoa > Chordata > Aves > Passeriformes > Cisticolidae > Cisticola > Cisticola juncidis. The sequence goes on from VXBR01001030.1 coordinate 74,999, forward strand.
ATCCCAGGTCAGGGATAATTTCCCTGCTTCTCGGAAGAAATGTGATTTTTTTTTTTTATTTTTCTCTCCCATCTTTATGACATCCCTGCTCTGACTCCACTTTTTAAGGAGTTCATTGTGCTCTCCCAGGGGGATGCTGCACTCTGGGGAGCCAAACTTGATTTTTTTGGTTCTAAATGAAGGCTTCTCAGAGAAGATTTGCACTTTTTGCTGTACTTTGATGCTGAGGAAAGCACTTCCCTCTATTTCCTATCCTGTATTTAATTTTTTGGAGCAAAATCTGGAGCTGGTGCTCAGCTGAATCTAGAGGTTTTCTGGTAGAAAATGTGTGTTCACTAAGGAGAAAATAAAGATGTTATTTTGCTCTTTACATTGCCCAGCCTCACCTGGTCTGGGTTTAGCTGTGGCATGAGATGCTGCTGTCAAATACCTCCAGAAAAATAAAAAAAAACCCTGCCAGAAATCAACTTGTGTCACCGAGGAGATGAATGACACAAATCTCCCCCAAAAGCTGACATACAGAAAAGAGCAGAAATACTGCAAGGGGATGACTATAAACTCAACCAGAACTCCTAAAATTTTGCAGATGAAAAGAAAATAATTAAAAAATTATTCACTTATTTTGTTTATTCACCCACGAGAATATTTCCAGGCTGTGTAACCACAGCCATGGTCTGCAGTGCCACTGTAAATCAGTGGGGCAGGGTTGCTGAGTTTGATTTTCCTCAAGCTCTGTGCAAGGCTCAGTTCTGGGTGTGCTGGGAGCTGTGGATGGGTGAGCTCCATGCCCAGGTTGGGAAAGCTGAGGAAGGAGAAGTTTCCTTCCCTTTCTGCAGCCCTGTGAGCATGGAAAGCACATCCATTACCAGGGACAGTAAGCACAGCTATAATTACAGCAATAACAGGATTTACATCAGCACACACAGACTTGTAAAAAAGTATTAATGATTTCAGGCTTTTGATTTTAGGCTTTGTTGCTTCTCCTCTTCCCTCACCCTGTTCTGCTGCTGCTGTGCCTTCTGTGTGATTCCCTGAAGCCCAAGGCTGGGAATTTAAGAGTGAAATTAAGGGGCAAAGCTGCATTTCCACACTTGGAGGAGCCAATTTCTCCCAGAAATGCTCACAGCCTGATAAACCTGTGAGGGATGCACGAGGCACAGCTGGATCCTCCTGCTGGTTTGGCTTTAAAAGTTTAAAAGTGGTTTAAAAATGCCATAAATTCTCACCTGCAAAATCTGGTCCTCAATAAGGTGTGCAGAGGTGGGAATGGGATGTTCTGGACAGGAAGCAACCTGGATCCTCCTGCTGGTTTGGCTTTAAAAGTTTAAAAGTTTAAAAGTGGTTTAAAAATGCCATAAATTCTCACCTGCAAAATCTGGTCCTCAATAAGGTGTGCAGAGGTGGGAATGGGATGTTCTGGACAGGAAGCAACCTGGATCCTCCTGCTGGTTTGGCTTTAAAAGTTTAAAAGTGGTTTAAAAATGCCATAAATTCTCACCTGCAAAATCTGGTCCTCAATAAGGTGTGCAGAGGTGGGAATGGGATATTCTGGGCAGGGCAACCCCTGGGGGCAGAAAACCCAGAAAAGGAAATTAATGGCAGGAACCAGATGATGGTGAACAGATTTTCACTGCAGTGGGCAAAGCACAGGCTGTGCAACAGAAAATCCTCATTTTTCACTGGTCTGGCTGGTGGGCCATGGAGCTGGGAAGAGTTTCTGAAGGATTTCTGGCCTTAAAAACAGTTTTCCTTCTTCTCTGAAAGGTTTTCCCTTGCTGGACCCATCTCTGCCATGGCAGAGAGCTTGTGCCACTGAGAGGCATTTTCAAAAATGCCTCTCAGAGCTTGTGCCACTGAGGCATTTTCAAAAATGCCTCTCAGAGCTTGTGCCACTGAGGCATTTTCAGCTCTGAGGACCCTCAGGGAAAAGGCTGAACTCTTCCAGAAGAGTAAAACAATTGGGTTGTGAAATCCCAGCCCTTTTTAGGTCCCTGCTCCCAGGTTAAGACCCAGCTGAGTCTGACAAACCATGTGCAGTGCAATTCTCTTTCAGGTGATGGGGCACCTCAGGCAGCAGGAGGGTTAAAGAGGGATCCCACAGCACATCTGCAGAAATAGGGATTGCACAATCCACTGGCTTTTGTAACATCCAGAAAGTTCCAGAGGGGCAGGTGCAGCCAGAGTTCACTGTGTCCCCAGCCCCAGGCTGGGTCTGTGGGGTCCAGCAAGCCCAGAAGGGATGACAGGGATGTTCTTGCTTTGAATTACAAAAAACAGCCAAAATAATAATTAAAAAGAAAAAAAATGGAGTAGGAAAGGTGTCTCTTCCCTGGAATTGCAGCACATCTCCTTCACTCAAGATGGATTTCTTTCCTCCACACATAGAACAGAGGAAGATGTTATGCATAGGACAGGACATCTTTCATTTTTTAGTAAAAATAGGATCAGATCCTCCTTTTGTCCTGTGAGAACATCCCCAGGGTGGGACTGGATTGCAGATTAAGATGTCAAACTCTGCTTCTGAGGTCACTGGAGCTTTGAGAGTGGATTTATCTGCCCCCAGGTACAATCAAGTGCCAGTTCAGGAAGCTGAGGGATGCAGAGGGATCAGAACCTTTTCTAGGACCATGGGTTCTCCCAGCTCTCGAGAAATTCACCTGGGACTTGGGCAGCAAACTCCAGGCAAAGGAATTCTGCCTTGGGATGCAATTTCAATTGCCTGGAGTTCAATTTCTCTGTCTCCTCCTGCATGCATAGGGACCAGTTTAATATCATTGGTCTGCACTGGTGAAATACCAATAGCTCCTGGTCACTTTTGGCAACCCCAAAAACCCAGCAAAACCAGCAACAAAAATTGTGAAATTATTCAAAAAAGAAAAAACACACACAGACACACACACAAAAAAAAAAAAAAAAAGAAAGAAAAAAAAAACCCAGAAAAAAACCCCACACTTGAATTTGTCATTCATTTATCATCTGGATTACAGAGGTTTGGCATCTTTCTTCTCTGTGCCACCAAGGTGGATGAAGGCTGCTGCTCCTCCTCTGTTGTCTGGGATCACAGAATCATGGAATGGCTTTGGTGGGAAGAAATCTAGAAATCTTAAAGTTCATCTCATTCCAAGCTCCTGCTCTCAGCAGGGGCACCTTCCACTACACCAGGATGTACTGACCATGAAAAAAAAGAAAATACTGCAAATTTCCTGATGAAACTTTGCAAACTGACACACCTGTGGCTCCAGAAGGAAAAATATGATTTTTCTTTGCCTCTTCTTGCTCCATGACATGGATGGTTAGATCCTGACCTGGCTTTTTCCAACCCAAAATTGTTAATCAAAGAGAAGTGTCCCTAAAATGGAGTTTTCAAGGACATCTGAGCAGCATTTCCTCCTCTTACAGTTAAGAACACTGTTGAAAATTCATTATTTAAATGTTCTTTTTTCCCAAACAAGACCAAGTGGGCTTTCATGAGTGGAAGCCAGCAGCCACTTGGGAAAGTCCAAGGAAAATGTAACATCTCAGTGCCTGGGCCAAAATCTGACATCAAACCCCAGGAAGTCTGTGCAGTTGGAACTATATTAAGATTAGAGTAATCCCTGATGGGAAGGATAGATTATTTTATTTGGCAAGATATTAAAAGCAGCTGATTTTCACCAGTTACCTCCAGTAAGTCCAGTCCAACAACCTGTTTCTGATAAAATGTAACTCGTGCTCTGCTGAACTCTTCTTTTTAAGGGGCTGAGATGGGCAGCCCAACACATTTCCCCTGGTTTTTGCTGTTATTGGAGATAATCTGGAGAGGATTCTGGATTTTCAGAGGTTTTCAGTTGAGGTCCCACTGAGCTTTGCTCTGCTAGATTGAATTTTCTGATAGCAAAGGGCCTCTGAGCACATTCAGCACCTGGTGAAGCTGAGCTTGAACAGGCTCCCAGTGGGTACTGAGATAACCTGAGGGCATCCAGGAGGATGCAGAGCTGCTCCACTTCCTTTTGTGCTTCCTTACCACACCCTCCTTGGGTTTTTATTGGCCTCTTAAAATCCTTGACGCGGTGTCACGGGACAGATGTGTAAAAAAAGAGAATTTTCTTCTTGTCCTTCCTCTCTGCTCAGTTTATCCAGCAAACACTCGTGTTTGCCTTTTCCCAGCAGCACAGGGAGGTCAAGTGGAATTATTTACCTCTTTTAATCCCCAAATTCTCTGCCACATCACTTCTTTCCCAAAATCCAGGCTGCCAAACTGGTCTGAGCTGAGCCTGTTCTTTCTCGAGTCCAGCTTGGCAGAGTTCAAGCAGATCTTCTCAGCCAGCTTTTACAAATGCTCTTAGGTGCAAGTTATCCAGGCCTGCTAATTTTAAATGTTTATATTGTTTAACATCTGCCTTTGTTATTAATGAGCTGGAAAAAGCTTCTCCATCATCATCAGGGCCATGCATGTTGCCCTGCTACTCACCAAACACAGATCAGAATTATTACATGTTGAGCTTTCCTCTGCTGGAGTGCACAGTCTGTAAAATTTTGTTTGTTGTAATGTTTTTGTTAAAAAAAAGAAAACAATTCCAACCCCAAAAAACTCCAAGGAGACCAAACTCAAAAACATCAAATTAAAAAAAAAAAAAACACAAAAAACAACAACAAAACAAAACCAAAAAGACCCTAAAAAAACCAAAACAAAACAAAAAAACCAAACAAACAAGCAAAAAACCCCAAAAAATCCCCCACCAAACCTCCCCCCAAAAAACCCAAAAAAACCAAAAAAAACCCAAAAAAAACCCCACCCTTCCAAAAATACTAACTTTTCATTAATCTGATATCTTTACCAGCTGCAGAGTTTTCCTGATGCCTTCAGGTTCTCATGTAATGCTTCTAAACTTTTCATGATGCTTTGTTTGTATTTCTTCATCTCTATCTGCCTCAGTTTAGTAAACACTGGGTTGTTGGTTCACTTATTTATTTTCACTTCCACTTCCCCACTTTTTAATTTGTGATTGAGCTGGGATGAAGTTTTTACTCGCAAGTTAATCATTCCCATTGGGAAACTGTGACTGGATTGGTTCACCCTCCTGCCAGGAGAATTTGGGTACAAAAAATAACCAGGTCTGGTGGGAGGTGTGAGGGCTGGAATGAGAGGAGTTTTAAGGTCCCTTCCAACCAGAGCATTCCAGAATTCCATGATTTCATAATGAGATCAATCAAGAGGAGGAGGTGAAGGAGATTCTCCATCCTCAGGTTGCTGCCTGGTCATGAGGAGGAGGAAGTTTTTTATCAGGATGCAGAGATTAAGGGAGGAAGATGGGTTTTACTAGAGAAGCACCATTTTGGGGACAGGAGGGATATTTTAATAGGCTCCTAAAACCTTCTGGTGTTGCTTTCTGGAAGACAGGGATGGCATTTTGGCAGTGGGAATAGGATAATGTCACCCTAAAGGCATTGTTGGGATGGTGCTCCCTGGAAAGGTGCAGAGGATCAACAGAGCAGAGCAGGGATCAATTCTCTACAATAATTGTTTACTCAAATTACTGTAATAAACACTCTAATCAGCACAGGGAAATTGCCCTCAGTCCACAGAGAGGACCTGAGAGGGGAACCTCATTCATTTCACAGGGGGGTGGTTTTAATGTTGTTATGAATCATTTAAGTGCAGTTTCATTAACAGATTTACACTTGGTGGGATTAAAAAACCCAAAGAGAAAAGATTGTGCTGTATATTTAACTCAGGTTTCAGTCAGTAGAACACAGGCAAAGGGGGATCTCCTGTTTGGTGTCTGTGTTTAGAAATTATAATAATAGAAATTATTCCTCTTCATGGGGCATGGATGGCAGCTGAAGAACTTGGCTGGGTTTTGTCAGTTAATGTTTTTAGAAAATTCTTGGGCTGTGTTTGTTTCATGTCCATGCTTGAAATGTTCTTGTGGTGGATGCCTTCTGTGGGAAATCTGGAATTTCCAGGAATGTGTGATGTGGCCAAGAAAACTTGGCTCAGAGTCAAACTCTGGAGAGAAGAGAGGTTGGATTTCTTAATTGTTATTATTTTTATTCTTTAATGAAGCACCTTAATCCTTTAGGACGGGTTTTGTGGTTATTTCCTCTAAGGCATTTTGTGATTAGAAACTTTGATGGCAGCTCAAGCTGTTGCAGGAGGAGTTCTAAAGTTTTTAATCTGCTTGTGCAATTTCACCCCTGCATCCACAGAATGACAGAAATGTTTAGATTGGAAAAGACCTCAAAGATCACCAAGCCCAACCCTTAACCCTGCCATCTCCACCCTTCAACCAGTCCAGACCATTTTGAAGCCATGAGATTTGTCCTTCTTGAATGGTAAATTTGGCTGGATTCATTGTGAGTGTCACCTTATTTCCAGTTGCATCCTGAATTTCCTGACATTCCTGAATTTCCTGACAGGACATTGCTGCTGGCTGGGGATTGCAGGGGGTGATCTTACCCTGGTTGCTTTTCAGGTGCCATGGGGACATAGTTTGGTGGTGGATTCCACAGTGCTGGGTTAATCACAGAATTCACAGAATCACAGAATCACCAGGTTGGAAGAGACTTCCAAGATCATCGAGTCCAACCCAGCCCCAACACCTCAACTAATCCATGGCACCAGTGCCACATCCAGGCTTTGTTTAAACACATCCAGGGATGGTGACGGCACCACCTCCCCAGGCAGACCATTGCAGTGCTTTATTACTCTTCCTATAAAACACTTTTCCCTAATGTCCAACCTATATTGCCCTTGGTGCTGCTTGAGGCTGTGTCCTCTCCTTCTGTCAGTGCTGCCTGGAGAAAGAGCCCAACCCCACCNTGCTGGCTCATGTCCAGCTGCTGTCACCACAACCCCCAGGTCCCTTTGTGCCTGGGCACTGTCCAGCCACACTGTCCCCAGCTTAGAGTATTGCAGGGTTTGTTGTGGCCAAAATGCAGGACCTGGCACTTGGACTTAGTGAACTTCATCCCACTGGACTCTGCCCATCCATCCAACCCTCCCAGGTCTCTCTGCAGAGCCCTCCTGCCTTCCAACAGATCCACACACACTCCCATGTTAGTGTCACCCACAAATTTATTAATGAAAGACTCAATAATGGTTGGACTCAATGGTCTTAAAGGTCTTTCCAACCTAAATTATTCTGTAATGTCAGGGTCTGGTGTTTGACTGGTCCTGTCAGCTGTACAAGCCCCCAGAGAAAAATAAAGCCAGAGTAGACTGATTGTGTGATTTCCTGATTACCTTCATTTCTTCAATGTCCAAACTTCCTGATGTTTGAGTACAATTCCCTAATTAAAGTGGGAATTCTCAGGAATTTGTGAAATTGGGGTTCACCCCTGTGTGTGTGAGCTGCTGGGCTGCATGAATGGACAGAAACTAAAATGAGGAAATGGCTTTTTTTTTTTTTTTTT
>VXBR01001030.1:101379-131468 GCA_013400215.1 Cisticola juncidis
ATCCCATCCCATCCCATCCCATCCCATCCCATCCCATCCCATCCCATCCCATCCCATCCCATCCTGTTCTGCAGCAGAGCTGTCAGAACCCCAAATTGAGGCTTCCAGTTGGATCTCTCCCCCTCCAAATGCCCCTCCCAAGTTCCCAGCCCTGTGTCTGTCAGTAAAGGGTGTGTAGGGACCCAGGTGAGACTGCCAGGATCCAAAAAAAAGGGATCATTGTGCTGGGAAAAGGGCTGGGAAGATGAATCTCAAATCTTGCTTGGGATTTACATCCCTCCTCCCAAAAGAGGGAAAAGTGGAAGAGGAAATTCTCCCCTGGCAATGTTTGCAGCCAGGCCACAGACCGAAGGGCTGTTCTGGTGGAACAGAATCCTGGGACAAGCTGATCCCAGGAGAAGCCTCACTGGAGGCCAGGAAGGTTTTGGCCCCTGCTTTTATCTACTAAGGGATGGTTGTCTTTGATTTGGAAGCTTTTTCAAGTGTCCCTGTGCAGTTAAATGGAGCCTTTTGAAGAAAGGTTCTTCTGGAATCCAGTAAAGGGAGAACTCAGGGTGGATAAAAGCCTTCATCTCAGAGCCAGCTAAATGCTTCATTTCCTTTTCATGGATATTTAAAGAAATTAAATTAAATACAATACATGAAAAGGAAAATAAATAGTTGAAGTGATAACACTTTTTTCTGCTTTTGCAGAATGATTTTTCTCATTGCAAAGTTTAATCCAAAACAGCTGTTTTTTTTTTTTTCTTTTTCCCTCTGTAACAACAGAACTAAACCAGTGCAAGGATTTTCCCCAGTTTTGAAGTAAAGACACACAGCCATGTTGCAAGTCATTAATGCCCAAAGCAAGTACACAGAAATCCTTTGGAGGGTTTTTTCCCTTATGGAATGCTGGGATAAATCTGCATTTCCTCCAGTCACTACTGATGAATTGAACTGATTCAGAAATTACAGTTTTGAGCACAGGAAAATGGTTTTGTCCATGGAGGCAGTACTGGAACTGGAGTGATGGAATGAGGAATGGCTTCAAACTGAAAGAGAGCAGGTTTAGTTTGGATATTAGGAAGAAATTCTTTCCTGAGAGGGTGGTGAGGCTTGGCACAGGTTTCCAGAGAAGCTGTGGCTTCTCCATCCCTGGAAGCGTCCAAGGGAAGGCTGGCCAGGGCTTGGAATAACCTGGGACAGTGGAAGGTGTCCCTGCCCATCACGGGGGTGGAAGGAGATGATTTTAAGGTCCTTTCCTTTGTGAAAAGCAGTTGACATCCATTTACCCCAAAACATCAGCAGGTATTTAGGACCACAATACCTGACTTTATTATCCAGACACTCACAACTGCCCTGGAGGCAACAGAAAAATCAGAATTTTTGGCTCTCATATGGATGACTGTGGATGAGAGTGAGGAGAACTCTGTCATGTGCTGCGTGGACAGGTAATTCCCAAGTGCCTACATGGGATGTGTTTCCCCTTCAGGGTGATCCCAGCGTGTGAGCACAAGTAGGTCAAAGAATATGTGTTTTTCTGGAGTGGGGCTCCATAACTCAATAAATGTGGCTGAGCTGTAAAATCAAACTTTGGACTTTGACGGTTGGGGGAGAGGGGGAAGTTTGTTAGAGAGAAATCTCATGAGGGTGATGATGTGAGAGCGTATGAAGGTGATGACTGTTTCATCTGAGTGTTGCTGGAAAGAGAAATCCTAGTAAAACTCTGAGGAAAAATGTAATTTTAACCCAGTTCCATCCCCCAGAACAGGTGGCTGGAAAGCCAGTGAAGCTCCCTGTGATCTGCAGTGCCAAACTTTGGTTTATGGCCAGGTAGTTGTGTTGCCTTCTGCACTTCCCACACCTTTTCAGGAAAAGGAGAATCACTTGAGGTTTAATGAGTGATTTGTCATCCTTTCTAATCAGATGAGTGGAAATAAACACAGTGTCTCTGCACATTCTGGAAAGAAAGCTTTGTTTAGGAGCCATTATCAATTGTATTGATCAGAGGGGTTTAATCAGAGCTGTGATTTGATGTGTCAGGCAGATTAGTCACTTGTTAAGTGCACTTGATGGTGGTGCTGGGGTTAAGCAGGTAGATTTCCACTGATAAACAATAATAATCCTTCTTAATGCTATTTTTTTGTCTTCAAGCCCCTTCCTCACAGGGGCTGAACATGCATGAATTTCAGGTTTCAGATTAAACTTCTTCCATCCCTAGAAGTGTCCAAGGCCATGTTGGACAGGGCTTGGAGCACCCTGGGATAGAAGAAGGTGACCCTGCCCATGGAAGGAGATGATCCATGTGGATCCCTCTGTTCCCTGTTAGGAGTGTGGTTCAATATCAGTGGATTTACCCAAATTTGAGGAGATTTGACAGCTGAACTTGATAATTTTAAAGGTCTCATCCAACCCTGATGGTTCTGTGGTTCTACCCAGGGGTCACTAAATATTGCCCAACTCTGGATCTTGGTTCAGTTTGTTTCCAGCACAGGAAAGGCTGCAGAGGATGCAGCCAGGGGGAAATCCACAGGGAAAAGCAGCTGAAGCTGGCAGTGTGCACAGAGGAGAAGCAAACTGCAGCAAGACCAAAGTCTGAGCTTTTAAGGAACTTTGTAACCATCAGGGGACACCCAACAGCCTCTCTGCAGGTCTGCAGGAAGGAGAGATTTATGGACTTGGTGGCAGAGGCTGCCCAGTTCCTGGAAGGGTGTGTGGGATGCAGGACAGGGCTGGATTTTGTGAGCAGGACTGGCCTTGCCCTCCTGTGCCCTGGGATTGCCTCCATGCTTAAATAACTAAAAAAGACATCAAAGGATACATGTGATTCAACACAGGACTGTTGAATTCTCTGCCATTAAAACCAGGAATAGGCAGACTGAGACCAGATTCACACAGCCATGGCATGGGAATGACTTTTGGAGAGGGATTTCCACTTGGTTTTGGGTATCTCCGGTGTGTTCTGGCCAGGTGCAAGCATCTCTTTCAGGATGTGGTGAATCCTGCTCAGATTGTCTCAGATGTTGTCAAAATATTTAAAATTAGGGGGATCTTGATGTGCAGGAAAAATCCACATTTCACAGTTAATCTCAGTGCAGATGTTCACTGCCTTGGAGGGGGTTTGGCCAGGTGAGGTGAAATCATGGTAAGGGGGTTGAACAAGACCTTTAAAGGTCCTTTTCAACCCAAACTAGTCCATGATTCTGTGTCTCAGAAGTGAGGAATGCAATCCCAGCCTCACTAAAAAATGGGATTTGTCTCCAGATGCTTTTCCAGCCAGGACATAGGTGTGCAACACAGCAGCTGCTCAGCTCACAATGCACTGGGCAGCAGTAGGGAAGCTCTCCCAAGGGCTGGGAAAAGGGGATTTGCTTCCCAGACTCACAGACAGAGGCAAATCCCTCTCTGTGAAGTGTGGCTGAGCTCCTGAAGGCTGCAAGGCAGGAATCACCACTGCACTGCTTCCTGCTGACTTTCACTTCCCTCCTTCATGTGGTGGTCCCAGAGCACCCAGAGGAGATTTTCTGGGTGTGTTTTGAGAAAGCTTCGCTTCTCCATGGTTGTAATTTACACACAGCTCAGCTTAAACTGAAGCACACAAATGAAATGATAATAAATAAAAAGAAGTATCTCTTTCTTTGTTAAAAGGGCAGGAAAATCAATCAGGTCTAGGTCGGCTGGCTCAGCTCATTATCTGTTTATCGCATTACTGCTAATTAATTTGCTCTGCAATCAGATACTCTTTCAGAAGCAGGAGAGTTATTTAGGGATAAGAGCTGAATAAGGAACCATGGCTCGTGTCTGGGTGGGAGGAGCAGCTCTGGAGACCCAAGAGCTGTGCAGGGAGCTTGGAATCACAGAATCATGGAATGGTTTGGGTTGGAAGGGACCTTAAAGCTCATTCCCATTCCACTCCCTGCCATGACAGGGACACCTTCCACTATCCCAGATTGCTCCAAGTCCTGTCCAACCTGACTCCCCTAGTCCTTCAACACTTCATTTTTCTTTGTTTGCTCTCTAACCCTGTCTTGGAAACAGAATAAATCCCAATAAAAAACTCTAAAAATGGAAATCATGGGGAAAAAGTAGTGCCATTCCCAATACCTGTTCACATCTGCTTAACTAGCACATGCCTCACCCTTGTTGTGACATAGAGATGAGTCCTGCAAGCTCATCATCACCATTGTCACATGAAAAAAAAAATCCAGGTGGGAAAGGGCCCGTGCTGTTTAAACTCTGAATATTGCTTTTGCTGGCTTGAAAATCCAAATTTGGAGCCTGGGGTGGGGGGGAGTCTCTGTCAATCCCCCCCTAAAGAAGTCAAAGCAAGTTTGATGGGAGGAGAAGCTGTGAGCATATGGAAATTAAAAATCAAGCTGGAAAAAAAACATTGATGAAGTTTAAATTAGGAGCCTGTTTATTCATCACCATCTGTTTATAGTGCAAGAAGATAAGAAATAATTAATAGTTCCTTGCTTGGAAAAGTTCAAGTGAATTCTCACCTCCCAGTTGCACGAGCCCTGCTGGGGTAGATGAGGTCTCAGTGGGATTTGTGGGACAATCCTGTTATCAGCAGAGGTGCTGGAGGAGGCACCACATGGCTGGTCCAGCTCAAGAACTCCAGGGAGTGCCCAAAGTTGGGTGGGGAAATCTGTGGATGTGGCACTTGGGGACATGCATCAGTGGGGGATGTGGTGGGGCTGGGTTGGTGGTTGGATTTGGTGACCTTAGGGGTCTTTCCCAACCTCAAAGATTCTGGGATTCTGCCATTTCAGAGTTGTGCACAGCTCTCATAAATCTTGTACCATATCCATCAACCTCTTAAAAACTCCTGGAACAACAGGAATAGCATTAAATAACAGCTGTTGTTCTGCTAAATAAAACCCCAAATCAAACCTCTGTCAATACATACAGAAAACACAAAAAATACAAAATACACTCAAAAAAACCAGTTTAGCTCAGCCTGAAATCTGTTTGATCTCAATGGTCTCTCTAAAGGCAAGAGCACCTGCTGGACTTTTTGTCATGTTCTCTTTTGTTAATTTTTAATTTACTTTTTCCCCATTACTCCAGCCTAGGTGATACAAAGGGTATCTTAGTTCTATTCTTGCTCTGCCCAGCAGCACTGGGCAATGCCCAGATATGGCATCAGTCTCCTCCATTCCTTGACAGGGTGGCCTCTCCTACAACAGCAGAAAATTCAGCCATGGGACACCAAGACCTTGAACCCCAGACTCTCATGTAGGATCAGTACCAAAGTCAAGCTCCCTTTCATTTAGCAGGATTTTTTCTCCAAGTTCTTTGGCAAAGGTCACGATACACAGTAGGACAGGTCTTTCTAAATGGCCTTCTGTGGGTTTGTTATCTTCTTTTCTTCTGTTGTTAGAGCTGGGATTAAATGCTTGGGAGATGCAGTTTTCGTGTTTGGACTCAGTAGTTTATTAATTCTTATCTATGTTACAGTCTCACAAGCTCTGAGTTCTAGCTAAGAAGGTGAAAAATGGCTCTGTCTCTATCTCTTTCCATGGTCTTTTAAGCATAAATTGTCCAATTAAGAAATGACACCTAAATTATTTTTATTTTAACCCAATACCCAACAACCCCTGGCCCGCAATGGGATTTTTCTACCCAATCACAAAACCCCACCCAGAGCTGTGGAGAAGAAGCTGAAAAAGCAGGACTGGGCTCTGCCCTAAACCCTCCCCCTTGCTTTATATCCCTTCCTGTATCCTAAACCCTCAAACTCTGAGTTTCCCACCCTGTGCTGTCACACACTGCTACCCAAACTCCACACCCACAATCCCAGCGCTGTCACTCAATTTTGGGAGCCTTTTCCAAGCCTCAGGTCAGTGCAGGGTTTGCCTGGGGGTCAGTGCCTGGCAGCACAGAGAGCCTGGAATTCTCAGTGCCCAGGGCTCCAACAATCTTCCTTCACCATTCCCTCCTCTCTCTGGGACTCTTCCCAAACACACCTTCATGCTGCAGCTCATGGAAACTCTAAATAAAGAAATCTGCCTTGGATTTTTCAGAGGCAAACCTCTGCAGTCTCTGCTGTGAAAGCTGAAACATGAGGAGGGAGAGGTGCCCAATGCTTTTCTTCCGGATCAGGAGTTTTTTTCTGAGGAAACAGTAATCAGCAAAACTTGCCCTCAAAATCGTTCTTTTTCTGTCCATCCTTGCTCCGTGACCCCCTGCCCACCTCTCCAGTGAGCCCTGCTAATTCCCATTAGAGTTTTGAGGATGTGGTTTACTGGTGAATGCAGTGATGCCAGCCTCAATGGCTTTAAAATGTTTTTCCAACCTTACTGATTCCATGTTTCCAGCAGTGGTCCCTCTGTTGTTTCTCTGAGCCCACCCACCCACTTGAAGTCCCAAACACCCACCAAACCCAGGATGAAATTCCAACACAGACCCACACATCACCTCATCACTCCTCCCTGTGGAGCTCAGAGCTGATTTTTGCCTTGACTTCACCTTTCCACAGATATTAAGACTTTTCAACATCTGTTTTCTGCCTTAAAACACAGCAGGGGTGGAGGCTTTGCTCGGTTTTGCCTGTTGCTGGCTCCTGGCTGGAAGCTCTCTAACAAGCAGCAGGGTTTGTTTGATTTCAGAACAGCTGTCCCGGGGTTTTTTTGGGATTAGCAGCCACTTAGTGGACATAAATCTGTGTTGGAAAAGCCATTTTAGTTTGGAGAATGAGCCACATTTTTAAATGCCAGCAGAGGTTTTGGTTCCTTTTGCTTTTTAGCATGGGATAATAAATAAATGCACACAGCCTTAGCTGTGCAAAGGTTGTAGAAATAAGGAGAAATTGCCATTGCTGCAGGGCAATCAAAAATAAATTCAAAGTATTTTCAAAGCTCTGGATAACAGCTCAGATTAAAGCCATCTATGCAGAGGTTTTCTTTCTGACAGCAGCCTGGGTTTGTCCCTCTCACATCTCATGAGATTTCTGGTTAAAATGCCTCTTTCCTCATCTTTATTTTTTTGTTTTTCTGTTAATACTGACTATACCAGAGCACTGTCATGATGTATTCACACTTACCTGGGATAAGTACACTGGGGAATATTGCATATTCCATAACTGATGCTGGGAAAAGCATTCCCAGAGGCTGAGCCACTCTCCTTCACTATGAATTTCTTTCTGGAGATGTGTCTTGGTTTGGAAAGACAGGTATCTGCCAAGGAAAACTGGATTTTGCCTTGGAATGGAGAATGTAAAAATCCCTCCCTCCAAATTATTATAATTTTGCAATTAAGAGATTTAAGGCAAAAATATGGGGATAGGAATTAATATTCTTTACCAAGAATATTAAAAATACAAATGCAGTAGTACTAAAAAAACAAACTAACTAACAAAAGTCCTAGAAAACCCTGACAGAGTCAGAGATACCACCTGACACCCTGTTGTCAGGGTGTTGGAAGTAGCCCAAATAAATCCTCCTGGAGTGACAGATGTGGTTCTGTTGGAGCAGAGATGATCCTGTAGAAAAACGGGTCCAGTGCTGGTGAGATGGATCCAGCCTTCCTCCAAGAATTCAGTGGAAAACCTGCTGATCTGGGGTCCCTGTGTCCCCATTTTTATCTGGGTAGGAATGGTTGGCTCCTCCCCCTGGGTGTTCCATCTCCCAGTGGATGATGCAATGTGTGATGTCACTGTGACCCTCAATGGCCCATGAACAGAAGATCTCCCCGAGGGTGGGCAGTGGTGACAGAGATCACAAACCCTGCCCCACCTGGTTTAACAGCTGGGCTGGGATCAGAAGGCATCTGCCCCTCTCCTCCTGGAGGTACAAAAGATAAAGAAAAAAAACTAAATAAAAACAAAACAAACCATCCCCCAACTGCTTTCTACAGATGAAATAGAACACACTTTTTTTTTTTTGTTACATAACCCAAGACAAGTCACCAATAAGAGAAAAAAGACATCTAGAAAGGTACCTGAATTCAAAGTCTGATTCTCTATAAATCCAATTGTCTGCAACTCCTGGAAGAGCAGAGGGATTTGAGTGAGGAAACCCTGGAATAATCCTTTCAGCATGCTCTGTGTCAGAGCCCTGGAGATCTTGTTTGGAGGCTGCTGAGGAGATAAGTCATGGTTTTGGCAACACCCTGTGTAAACCTTCATCTTAAATCTTGGATCTTTTCTTTCAGTTTATGTGTTCTGGAGTTAGGCAGAAGGGCTCAGCTCACAGATTTGATTTATGAAAAGGAGGGATTTAAAAAAGTCCAGAGTTTATATAGTTTGTTGGTTAAAAAAGGCTAAAAGATTACAAACTTTTAAAAAAACCCAACAAAATTGTTTCCTAATAGATGTTGTTGATGGAAATTCAAAATTCATCCTCCAGCAACAGTGGCTGGTGATTTCTTTCACGCTGATTAGAATGACTCAATCTGGGGCCTTTAAGGTGAAGTTTCCTTCATGTGTCTTTGAGTCAAATTTCTGCAAACATTTGGGAAGAAAGTTACTTTTTAATATATCCCTAGTGAGTGCATAGACAGCTTCTCCTTGCAGAGGTGTAAAGCAGGTTTTATAGTAATTTATGGTGTTCCTGTTATAGAATCATGGTTAAGGTTAAGGTGGAAAAGACCTTTAAGATCATCAAGTCCAATTTGTACAGAGAAGGAACAATGAAATCAGTCTGTGTCTCGCCACAGATATTGAGGCAAAGTCCAAAGCAAACTCTTTTCACTTATCCTGAATTTTGGGATCCTTTTTTTTGCTTCCTGTGATTTCCCAAATCCCTTTTCTGCTGAATTGGAGCTGCAAATCCCTCAGTGGGCAATGAGCACAGGAGCATCAGAGCACCAGCAGAGCTCAGGGGTGGTGGGAAGGAAATGCCACCACATCAGGGTGACATCCTTTGCATAATTCTGGCTTTCCTTCAGCTGGGTGGATTCTCTGGACTGAGAGAAGGCAGCACAGCAGGCAAGAAATTCAAACAAAAGGCTCTGGAAACCTGGAAGAGAAGCTCTGAGGGGATGGGGTTGACTGCCAGTGGTGACAAAAATAAAAAGGTGATGAGATGGAGCTGGGGGAAGGAGAGATGCCCAAAGGATGCAGGAGTGTGAGTGGGACTGGGGACAGGAGGGCACAGCAGTGGCTTTTTCAGGGAAGAGAGGGAGGATGCATTTAGCAAAACCTCAGAGCCAAGCTAACCCCGGTCAAACCAAATCTGTCACAGAAAAATAGGGGAAAACCCTGCTCTGCAAGCCCAGGGCAGGATGGGGTAGGATTAAAACCACCAAAAATACAGGGGAGAAAGGATAGGGAGCTGTTTCTATGCTGGAAGCTACTAAATAGGCTGGGACACTTCAGCTTGAAAAAGAGATGCCCGAGGAGGGATATTAAAGAGGATTTTATGGGTTTTCTCCCCAGGGAAAGGGATATTGTGGTTGGGCTGTGAGGTTTTTTTGTCTTTGTAAAAGAACTGAGCAATTCCTAGTGAAACCAGCAATGAGCAGGTTCAAGGGGAACTCAGAAAAGGATATAATTTTTCTGTCAGTGGACACTTAAACCATGCAGTGCCTTGGCACAGGAGGCTGTGAATTCTAAAAATTTTCCTGGGTTCAGAATTAGAATTCAATTATGCTTAATTTACAAGTTTTATGGGAGAAAAAGAATCTATCTACACTATTTTTCATTATTTCACACAAGTTTTAAATAGAAAATGATTCCTCATTTGGGAGGTCTCTTCTCCCTGCAGTCTGTGGTGGCAGTGGTGACCCAAGGCTGCTGGTGAATTTTCCTCCCCTGAGATTAAACCCAAACTGCCTGGGTGGTGCTGAGTTCTGGATTGTTGCAGGCACCATTTGGAGCCTTTTTTCCCTCAGTCAGGCAGAGATCAGTGCCCAGCTGGGACAGGGAGATTGATGCAGTGATAATTGGTTGTAATGAGATGTTTGTAACGAGGGAAGCCACTGATGAGCAGCACGGCTGGGCTTGTCAGGGGGACAATAAATGTCACCCCCTGGCTGTGTACAGCCCTGAGAGCTTGGAGCCTGCCTGCTGATATAAACTTGGAGTGGAAATGAGATTTTATTGCACACCAGGCTGTGATGGTGCCCTGGGATAGCTGAGCCTGGCTTGACTGAGCTGTGCCTTTGCTTTGCTCTCATCCCCATGGGTACTGAAAGCTTCTGAGATACCCCGGGCATCAAATGGGCATCTCTGCATCTGAACAGGGATTCCAAGAGCAAAATGTGCAGGAATGTCTTTCAGAAGAGACCTGGAGTAACCCCTCATGCATTAGGGAGAATTTGGCATGAGGGTTTTTGGGGGTGGTGTTCAGTCAAAGGTTGGGCTTGATGCCCTTGGAGGTCTTTTCTAACCTTAATTTTTCCATGATTTAGTTGAAGACTGATGGGCTGAGATGGTTTTTCCCTGAACTGGGAATTCACCTGGCTCCAGAGAGTGCCTGGCACAACCTGCTGCCATTCATTCCTTCCCTCAGCCACACCAAGCCCCATCTCAGGGCTGTGCCAGAGCTCTGGAATTCATCTTTATTCATGAGGGAAGGTCACTCTCTGCTGCCTCCCAGATAAGCTGTGACCAGGATTTGCTGGAAAGTGTAGATATGACTCCAATAAATGGGGTTTTCACGCTCCAGTCTGCCAGTTCTGCAAACCAGTGTGCCTCGAGAGAATTGACCTGTTTTCTGTTTATTAACCTTTCGAAGGGAGAGGAAATGAGAGCTCTGATCCACTTTTAGCAGAGACAGGGGGAAAGGTGTGCTGGGGCCTCCTGATGCCCTGTGTCACTGCTCTTCAGCTGCTTCTGAGCCAGAACCTCTTAGAGGAGGGCTCCAAGTGAGGCTGGTGCAGCCCTGGGCTTGCTGGTGGGGTGTTTGGCTTGCAGAGAGGAAGGCTGAGCTGTGGATAGAGGGATCTGAGCTCCAGCTTCTTTAGAGGCATGAAAGATTTCTCCCTTCAGAAGAAGATATTCAGCTCCAGAGAGCACCTCATGGTCTGGCAAGGAAGGGCAGGCAAAGCTGAGGGAGTGGGAGTCACAGTTAAAATAATTAAAATGGAAAAAAACCCCTCTTCTTCTAAAAATATTTAATTTTTAAAGCTTATTTTTATAATGAGAAGAGTTTAAAGACTGCACCTGAGACACCCAGAGAGGTGGTAAGTGCTGCTTGGGAAAGCCTCACACTCATTTTGTACAGCTCCTGCAGATTCACCTGGGATTCTTCCCAAGGCAGAGCACAGCCCTTGGCAGTGTGCACCCCCTGGATTTTGGGGACAGGCACATGAGCAGAGCAGTCCTTTTGATAGAAATTGAGTGTTTTTAACTCATTGGCACTTGCTGCACTGCGTGAGGATGGATAAACATCCTCCCTGCAGACACTGCAGGGAGAAGACAACATTTATAATTAATTAATGGGCAGAATTTATCAATCCCCAAACATTACATGATCAGGCCAGGCTTGTCATCTTTGCCATATCCAAGTGATGCCACAGGGAAGAGAGGGATTTCCTTCTTCCAAGGCACAGTGCAGCTGTTTCTGCCCTCAGATGATTTTTTTTGCCTGCCAACCCCCTCGATCCCAGCAGTTTTCCAGGGTAAAGTCTGTCAGCTTGAGAGGAATAAATGCATTTTCTGGAAGGCTCCTTGATAAATGAGGCTGTGAATATTTTTGTCTTTGTAAAAGAACTGAGCAATTCCTAGTGAAACCAGCAATGAGCAGGTTCAAGGGGAACTCAGAAAAGGATATAATTTTTCTGTCAGTGGACACTTAAACCATGCAGTGCCTTGGCACAGGAGGCTGTGAATTCTAAAAATTTTCCTGGGTTCAGAATCAAAATCCAATTACATTTAATTAAAAAGATATATGGGAGAAAAGAAATCTATCTATGATATTTTTTCATTATTTCACACAGCTTTTAAATAGAAAATGATCCCTCATTTGGGAAGTCTCTGCTCCCTGCCGTCTGTGGTGGCAGTGGTGACTCAAGGCTCATCGTAGTTTTTTGCCTGCCAGCTCCCCAATCCCAGCAGTTTTCCAGGATAAATTCTATTAGTTTGGGAGGAAGAAATGCATTTTCTGGAAGGCTCCTTGATAAAGGTTGTTTGTGTGCTGGGTGAGATGAAAGGGCACAAAGTTTTACCTGCAGTTGTGATGGGGCGATTACAGCATTGCACTGTGCACATAAAGCATTTTGCAGGTATCAATCTTCAACTGTTCCAATCCTTTAAACTCCAGTTGTTCTCTTCCACTCACTAGAAATTATTGACTCTCCTGAAGTGCAGGGAATTAGCACAAGGAAGACACAGACCTGTCAGAACAGTCCCAGAGAAGCTGTGCCTGCCCCATCCCTGGAAATGTCCAGGCTGGATGGAGCATCCTGGGATAGTGGCAGAGATTTGGAATTAAATCATCTTCAGGATCCATTCCAACCCAAACCATTCCAATCCTGTGGTGACAGGCAGTGCCAGCCAGAGTTCTGGTTTCCATTGCCTCCTTTATTTATTGCAGAAATATTTTCAGCATGTCCAGGGCAGCAATGAGGAAGATTGGCGTTGTAAGAGCTCATGGGCAGGTACAAGGCAATAATTTGTAAAAATACACTTTATGTGTCTTGCAAGGCCAGTTTCGCTTTCTTTTAATCAGAAAAAAAAAAAAGCTTTTGCTACAAAAGTGAGCACCTAAAAGCTTTCTTCACACATCACAGGTGGTGCTGAAAAATGTCAACAGAGAAAAAGATACAGATCACCAAAACTCTCAGTGTGCATAATTCAGGGCATTTAAAAAGCCATCTGATGCTATCAGATGGCTTTTATTTTGTGTTATAACCTATCATGAGGTAATGGCTGCACTGTAATTTACTGCAGTTGGTGGAGGAAAAGATTGTAGATCGTGCAATACTCTGCCATGGAATAATTTTCCATGGAATTTTTAATATCCTGACATTTTTGGAGCTGCTGGCTGTTTGGTGGGAGATAAGGGTGAGTCTATGAGAACTGAGCTGGGCACCTGATACAAGGACCTGAAACCTGACTTTTAATGAGCTCTGCAGGAGAGCTGTGTGAAGGAGATGCCATCAGTTATTCCATTTTCCAGGCTCTGATAGACTCAGCACAGGACTTCATTTGAAAAGTTCAGTTTGTTCATGAAGGAAGAGAGGGGGAAAAAAAAACCTGTAAAATCACTTTGAAAGTGAGCTAAGGGTTCTTTTTCAGCTTCAAAGCATTTCTGTGTGCTCCCTATTGATCTGAGACTGATCTGCCTGGCTCTGTTCTCATCTGGTGATGACACCAGCCCTTTGCTTAGCTTGAGGAGTAAAAGATGATTTAAAGGAGGCATTTCAGAGCAGGGTGTAACTACCAACAAGTGCAGCCTGACAGGGGTTTTTATCACTCCCTTTGCTGGCATGTGAGAAGTATTTCCTCAAAATTTCTCACCACTTTGCTCCTCACATCCCAGTCTCTCCCATGTGGGGCTGTTGACCTCAACAGAGCGTGAGTCACACTTGGGGGAGCATTTCCATCTGATGGGGTGTGACAAATAACAGAACAGAGGTGATGGAAAAGGGAGCTCTGCTGACAACCCATCCATCCCACCCAGGCAGCAGCTGAAGTGCCTGGCTGCTGGAAATATAAAGCAGAGGGGAAAATGTCAAAATCCTGCTAAGAACTCGGAGATGGTAACATATAGACATAAAAAATGTGTTTGGTCCCTTTTCCTTTCTCTATTTTTAATTCAGATCTGCCAACTCCTTTTGGCTTCAGCATTAATGTTACGTGATCCAACAATGCAGCATGCATGGGGTATTATTAATGCCTTTTGAGAAATAAAAGGGCAAACCAGAATGTTTTAAATCTGTGGAAAGGACATGGCATTTTTTCTTTCCACGAAAGCTTTTATTCTACCCAGAAAATCTTCAGCAATGCCTCATTTTGACAAAATGAGTTTTCTGTGTTTTGTCTCTGTGTTGGTTATTCCTTCATTCCTAGCTTGGGTAGCTCAGGATGTGCCACCTTCCCTTCTTCCACAGGGATCATCTCCTGGCCACAGCACCGTCCCTGCTCAGCCTCCAGCAGTGTTTTGTGCCTTTTCCCTTTTTAAGTAGAAAACCACTTCTGGTGAAGGGGTTTTGGTCCTTGATCCCTTGGTTGTCATCCATGTCCCCTTCCTGCTGTGAGAGCTGCACAATAATTGCAATGGCAAGAAAAAGGTGATGGCATTTGGGGGAAACAGAGAAGGAAGGGATCAATGTCTCACAGGTTCAGATCAGGTGTTTTAATGCAACAAAGTGACAAGGGCAAGGAAGAGAGAGATTTAATTAAGAATTTCTGCCTTTTTAACCTAGGACACTGTTCTTGTATCAAGCCTGATTTGCCTTTTTTTTTTTTTTTCCTTATCTGCTGTTCTTTCCATGCTGATTTCTGGAAAATTCTGAATTTTAGGGATTGGGGGAGCTAAAAGCTGCGTGTTTAAAGGAAATATTTCTGTGGGATTTCATTCCAAAGGTTCCTGTGCTGGGATGAGGGGCTCTACACACCTTTGCAGAGCTGCCCTGTTGCCTCCTGAGTGCTCCACCATCTGCTTTTCTCTCTTCCCCAGGCTGCAGGAGGCAGTGGGACAACATCACGTGCTGGCCTGAAGCAGAGGTGGGAGAAGTCGTGGTACGGCCATGCCCCAAGTACTTCAGATTCCTGACCTCCTTCCTGGGTAAGCAAATCCCAAAACAGCCCCAGGCCTCACCCCAGTGGGATTTCTCATCATTCCACAGGGGGAAAAGCTCAATAAAGAGAGAGAAACCACCTCTTACCCCAAGGTAAAGGAGGTTTCTGAGCCATTCATGAATTACCAAACATCAAAACATCCTCCCTGCACTTGCAGCACCACTGCTGTTGTCTTGGTTTGGAAAGACAGGTATCTGTCAGGGAAAACTGGAGTTTCCCTTGGAATGGGGAATGTAAAACCCTCTCCCTCCAAATTATTACAGTTTTGCAATTAGGAGTTTTCAGGCAAAAAAAAAGGGAATGGGAATAACAGTTGTTTACTAGGGATATTAAAAAAAATACAAATGCAGTAGTACAAAAAAACAAACAAGCAAACAAACAAAAGTCCTAGAAAACCCTGACAAAGTCAGAGATACAATCTGACACCCTGTTGTTGTCAGGGTGTTGGAAGCAGTCCAGATAAGTCCTCCTGGAGNCCAAGACAACTATGGATCCTAAGGATGCAAAAATGGCTCCTGGTGAAATCCCATGGTGCAGTGAAAACTGAACCAACCCATGGAACAGTTGTGTTTGTTGGGCAAAGTGAGCAGGATCATTGATTAAGTCTCTGACAGATAATAAACAAGCTGGAACTGTACCTAATAAAGTTGGGTTGGTTTTTTTTTTCTGCTGGAATGTCAAATCTGGCCAGAGGCCAAGGAATTAACCTGACAAATAATGGCCAGGGGAGGTTAATGGAGGAGGCAGCTTAACTCACTCTTCAGGGTGTTCTGAGAAGCTTTAGTTTAAAACTCAGGTCTCGAGGGGCCATGCAGCAGCAGGGCTGATTGTGTATCCTGGTGGTTATGGTTATTTTTCATTATTTTTGTTATAGAAACCTTGCAGGCCTTAACAGAGAATTAAGTTTGCACTGGAGACCCTGAACTTACCTGACCCTCCATTTTTAAAGCCTTGTAGTGCAAACAGACTGGATAAATTAGGAATGGGGGTAGGGACACAACATCATCCCTGTTCAACAGCCCTGGGCACTGCACTCATTAACCAGCACATGCTGATTACACCACTTGCCCAAGGCCACACCAAAATTCTTTGCAGGCACAGAAGGAGAATTCAAACCCCCTGGAGTCCTATCCTAGGGCTGATTTCCTGGTTTCCAAAATTCCCTGGTAGCTCATCAGTCCTGTGTTAACAGCCAGGGAGAAGAGGCAGAAGCTGCTGTGATATCACACATTGCAGGACAAGACCCCTGTGCACTGGACCAGCCAACTGCAATAATTTCAGTTATTTCCTGCTGTTCCTGCTCTGTGCCCTCCCCGGAGCACAGCATTCACTCACTGGGTTTTATACACCAGCAGAGCCAGGGAAACACAAAGAAAAATCTCTTAAAAACCCTTTCTAGTACATCACCCCACCAGAGCTGAGCAAGGAGGAAAATACTGAGTATCTTTGATTATGTAGAGAGGTCAAGCACTGGAACAGGCTGCCCAGGGAAGTGGTGGATTCATTGTCCAGGGAAGTGTTCAAAACCAGGAACATGGTTCAGTGTGGACCTGGCAGTGTTGGGGTTCTTGGTTGGACTTGATGCTCTTAGAGGGCTTTTTAAACCTCAATGACTTTAAGATTCCATTTTATGTAATTTTTTTTCCTTTTAATCTTTGGGACTGTGTTGGACTTAAGCCAAGGAAAGTGGGATATCTTTAATTTTCTTCTAGAATGGGTTTATGAGACTCAATAAAATTGCCTGTTCATGTGCAACTGCTGTTCTCTGAGATGTCCCAGGACATCCTGGTCTCCAAGTTCCCCTGCAGAAAGGTGCAGATCTCCCATAGTTTCTGTGTCATTGGATCTGTCAGGTGCTTCAGAGTACCTCAAAAATCCTTAGGTTGGATGAGGGCTGGGCTCTGCTCCCAGGGAACAAGAGACAGGATAAGAGGAAATGGCCTCAAGCTGTGCCAGGGGACGTTCAGGTTGGATATCAGGATAATTTTTTTTCATTAAAAGGTGGTCAGGTGTTAGAAGGGGCTTCTGTCCAGAGAGATGTTAAGTCCCCATCCCTGGAGGTGTCCAAGGAAGAGCTGGAGGTGGCACTCAGTGCCCTGGGGACAAGGTAGGGATCAGGCACAGGTTGGAATTGGTGACCTTGGAGGTCATTCCCAACCTCAGTGACTTTGTGACTCTGTGCAGTGAATGATTCCCATTCTGGGAGAAGCCCAGACTTCCCTCAGAGCACTCAGAGCATCCCTTGGGCTCTCTGTGCCCTCATCTCAGTGTGCCCAGCCAAGAAGGAGCCTCAGACATGACCCTGACCCTGGGGCCAAGTGAGCTCCTCTGGGACCTCAGCAAATGTCACCCAGCCTTGCAGCTGGCAAGGTCTGCAGCCTCCTGGGGTGATTTCTCTTTGCTTTGGAGGAATTTTCTCTGGTTTAATGTGGTTCTTTGCAGCTCACTCATCCAGGGATTCCAGTCACTGGGAAGCTGGCTGGTTTGTACAAGGGTGTGAAGTGACAGAACAAGAGGAAATGGCTTTAAACTGGCAGAGGGCTGGGTTGGATTAGATTTGAGGAAGAAATTGCACCCTGTGAGGGTGGAGAGGCCCTGGCACAGGGTGCCCAGAGCAGCTGTGGCTGCCCCTCGATCCCTGGAAGTGTCCAAGGCCAGGCTGGACAGGGCTTGGAGCAGCCTGGGATAGTGGAAGATGTCCCTGCCCATGGCAGGGGGTGGGATGGGATGAGCTTTAAGGTCCCTTCTAACCAGCCCATTCCATGATTTTATGATTGTATGGTTTGGTCAGTGATTAATCTCAACTTGAATTAGCCATTTACAGTGATCAGATGAACAACAGCATGAAAATTCCAGTTTGGTAAAGCACAGAGTGAGTTTCTTTGGAGACAGCAGAGTCAGGACTCTCAATTTCTGCTGTCTGTAAAGCAGGGTCTGTACAGGACCCCATTAATGTCCACAGAAATCTGGTCAGCACTGGCTAAAGACCCTGTGGAGGTACCTGAAGGTCCCATGGGCTCTATTGATGAATTTTCTGTTGACTGGAGTAGAGTGCAGGTACTGAACTCACAGAGAGGCACCCACAGCACAGACACTGAGGGCTCCATTCAGCTTTTTAACCATAAACATCTGGTACCATTTGATAAACGTTGGAAGATCTAGTGTTAAGATACCTGCATTCAGGATTTCCAACATGAAATGTTCAAATTTCCAACCTGCAATGGCGTTTGTATCAAGTGATTTTAGAGTTTTCCATAAGTCACCTTATGTCTGAGCTGGTTTTACAGTCAGATGTCAGGAACAGGCTCCTTAGAGCTGTTTTTTTTAAGATTCCCACGCCAGGATGAGTTTAATACCATCCATAAACCACATATTTCTCTCCATTTGCAATCAAAATATTGTGGAGTGGCTCTGGCAGATGGGAATGTCTCCCCACAGGATTGAATTCTGCCTCAGCAGAGCACCAACACAGCAACTGATGCCATTCCCAAAGCAGAAGCAGCAGCTTTGATTCTCTCTGAGTCACATTTTGTACAACCATTAACAAACAGGGAAAGCAGTGATGGTCTCAGATAAAGGGAGGGGGAAATTGCCTCCTGCTTTATAGGATTTGTTGCAAATTTAATGCCATTAAAGGTTGTGAAGCAGCTCTTCCTTTGTAGCAGGGAGTGTCACTGAGCAGATTTCAAGGAACTCAATCATCTGGGGAATGTTTGTGTCTTTGATCCCTTTGCAGGAACGTGAAAGCTTTTATCAAGTTGTGAGCCAGAGAAAATCTTTTTAATGTGTTTGTAGCAGGGAAAGAGTGAAATAGCAGGAAACAAAGAGTTAATGTGATTTTCCTGCCTCATGGAGAATAAGCTCTTCAAATGACTAATATCCCATCTCATGGTCAATAAAGGATAAAATATCTCATGGCATTTTAAAACCTTAAACTGTCCTGATGTCATTTGACATTAATTTTTTATGGCGTTCACAGATCCAGAAAATTTTCATTATTTCATGACGTTCATCAGCACCATGTGAGGGAGATGGATGAAAATATTTTTGGCACCTTTCATTATTAAAGTGCATTGCTTCCCAGCCCTTGACCAGAGTATTCCAGCTCTCTTTCCATACATGGAAGATGTAATTTGGGATAAGGCTTTATGCCTCACAGTTTCTCCAAAAGCAAATTGTCCACCATGCACAAGTGAAATTAGCACTGACAGTTTTAAATTAACTGACCTCAGGGGGTGGGGATGGGCACAACCAAGCTCTGGATCCCCCTCAAGGAGGTGAGATCCATCTGAGTTTCAGGCTTGCCAAACTCCTTTTTTCCTTGGGTGTTCTAAATTTATTTCCCCCGTCCTTTCCCCTCCTTCATGAACAGTTTTTATTCTGCATTGCTTCTGAAACTGGAACAAAAATTGAATAAAATGAGGATAGTGATGAGCAGAGAGCAGCAGATAAGAAGGAGACATCATCACTTCTCTAAAGAACCCCAAAATGAACCATACCCATTATTTATTTGCTAAAATGGTCATTAAAATAGCAAGAATCTGAGTGGTTTTTGTGGAGTTCACTGAGAGCCCTGGACCTGCTCAGGTGCTCTGCTGCCCACATGTGCCTTCATACCAAAAAGGCAAAATTAAGGCAGAAAGGCAAAAAGGATCTGGTGAGAACTTTGTCCTAAAATTTGACATCTCTGTTTTCAGGGTGATAAAACAAATGGTTTACAAAAGGTGCCAAATCAAGGGGAACATTGGTATTGTTAAGAAAGGAGGAAATATCTGTATTTATTAAGGACCAGGATCTTCACTCTTAGGAGTGAAATGTGTAGGAAGGGGAAAGGAAAACAAGGGAAAATTGAGTTTTGCCACAAAAACGGGGTGCAGGAAGTTTCAGGGCATTGGACATGTGGCAGTATTATCTGCAGGCCAAGAGATGTGAAAAACAGCAAAGGAGGAAAACTGAGTCGGTCTTGTTTGATGTGCTGACCCAATGCCACAGGTTCTACAACATGAAGTTATGAGATACAAAAATGTAAAATAACATTAAACACTGGGCAGAAATTGCATTGAAAGAATGACCTTGTGAGACCACGACTGAGGCAGGGAAAGCAAATTGGGAAATTATCCTGTCATGATTTTCCCCCAAGATTTTCCCAGGCCTAAGGACCTCAGCATCCAGCTAAGTGCAAGCTGTCTGCAGGTTCCAAGTGTTTCCCAGGAACAGTGGGGCAGATCAAAAATAAAAATGAAAGTAGAGATGTGCCAGTGGGCTCAGCAGCACCTCAAGAATGGTAAATAATAGAAGTGTCACTGCTTTAATATTTTCTGATTGAAAAAATCGATTTATGCCCATGGAATATGGTGCTAGAGAAGCAGGACTGATTGCTGGGCAGAGCACAGCTTCCCCTCTGCTTTAGAAATTGGTACAGAAAAGGGCAAGGAAAGAAAAAGGGGGGCAAAACCCAACACCCCTGAGCCATGATTGACCCCAGATCTCTTTGTCTGAATTTAAACTCCCATTAAAAGCCAATAAGAAGTTTTTTTCCAAGGAGATCAAAGAGGTAAAACTTCACCTGTAGCATGAACTTTCAGCTCTGTCTCAGAGTTTGAAGGGGGTGTTTGAAACAGATGAGAGGCAGAAAGAAATAAGGTAAGAGGAAAAACTAAAGAGCAAGACACAGACAACAGCTCCTGCATTTATTCTGTTCATCTGTTCAGTGTTTGACTCCTACCCAGATCAAACACCTCTGATAAAGAAAATGTTCTGGTTTTATCTGTGTTCCACAGGCTCCTCCCTCCTCCTCTGCTGTAAATGAATAAATCATGGAAAAAGGAAGGAAATTCCCCTCAGTGGCAACAAGGAGACCTCGTGGGAGGTTCCCTGCCCATGGCACAGGGGTTGGAACTGGACTTTAGGGTCTCTTCTAACCCAAATCATTATATGATGATTTTATGAATTTAAATTCTGAGAAAAGATTTGCTTGTGCAGTCTCCACCCTTAAAGGACTCCAAGAATATCCAGAAGCATCTGGTCATAATTCCATTTTAGGGGACCACACCTGAGCAGGGGTTTTGGGCCAGGTAACCCCTCCAGAGGTCCCTTCCAACCTCAGCCATTCTGGGATGCTATGGAAGCAGGACTGAGCTCTTGCAAGGCATTATGAGGTTATTATTAAAAGAATGAGAGTTAGTTGTGGCTTTTTCTTTTTTTTTTTTTTTTTAATGGAAACCCTCATCTCATTGCCTTTAGGAGGAGATGCAGCAGTTTGACAGTAGTAACATTGATCAAATTAAATAAAAACCCCACAAAAAAAACCCCAGATTATTTTACGGCTTTAACTAATACCACAAGAATGAGGAGATTCTGTTATCTCCAGAATTGGCCTTGCCTCTCATTTTTCCACAACACAGAGGAGAGCCTGGAGCACAAATTGGAATGCTCCCCATCTCTCAGTGAATCTCCTCCACTCTGCATTGCTAATTACATGTGGTTATAAATTCTTGGTCTTCTTTCTCATTAAATCTCCAGGAGTACAGTTTGAAAAATTTTATTCCGGTCTGATGGGGAATGGGAAAATTTGGGAAATCTAGTGAACTTTGAAAGGCTGGAGATAAATTCCAAGTGGAGAAAGTTTGTGTTTTCTGATACTCCAGATTTCAGTGTACTCCAGATTTTCAATGTACTCCATTGGTGCTCATTTTAGGGAGAACTTGTGTTACACAAATTAGTGAGAAACAGCTCTGGCAAATAGCAAATACAATTTCTGGTGCTTTGAAAAATTTGCCTTTCCATTGTCAAATAATTAGATTTTATTACCAAAGTCTGGAAAAACCAAGAGCCAGGGAAGCCACAAGAATTGGCTCATTTTCATCAGGGATCTGTGGCAGAGCTGAGATTTGACCTTGGAACACAAAAATCTGTGTAATACATCAATCTAACCTGAGCCTGTAAACCTCAGAGGAAAGCTGAGCTTGCAGGGCACTTTCCCAAATTTTATGCTCATTTTCAGTAAAGAAAGTGATATTTTAAATAGTAGTAATTAAAATGTTATTTGGTCTGAACAGAGACATCACCCATTACTTGAGCCAGACTGGTGTGATAAAATATTTGTTTTCTAACCTTGTACTTTTTGTACCTCTCAGATGATAGGTGAACATGAGAGGTTTTAGAAAGGTGTCTTGTATCTCACAATGTGTGTGAACTTCACATCTAAAAGTGACATGAGCAGCAAAGGTGGTGGAAAAACTTCTCTGGGAAGTGAGTTTCCCTAATATCAGAGTAATTTTTATTGTTATTTTTTAATCCCACTGATGCTTTGTCATTGTTCTTCCCTCTTGTTTTCCATTTCTGCTAAAGCACTGGGAAAATTTTTGAAAGTATTGAGATGAGGTGAGACTCTTTAAATATTCATAAAATTGTGAGGAAGTGCAGTTCAAAAGAAGAAATAGGAGAAAATTAAGCTGAAAGAAACACACCTTAGCTCACTGAGAACAAGAAACAAAGAATTAAAACCGCTGTGAAATCTTAAGAGAGGAGGAGTTTTGAGCAGGAAATGGGAATCAATGAAGTTCAGATAATGGGATCCATTGTAATGAAGAAGAAATAACAGAAATTGCATAAGTGAACGTACTGAACACGTCCTTGATTTGTTTGCACAAGGTCCTTTATGGTCCCCATATGAACCCAGGTGGAAAGAACTGCAAACAGGGAGAGCCTGGGAGCAGGAGCTGAACCTGCTGCTTCTGGAGCAGCTGTGAAAATGAACAAAGGCACCTTCAGAGCCCTCCTGGGCTCAGATCTCTTGCAAAGACAGGTTAAAGGGGAGGTTTCAGTGCCAAAATCCACTTGTCACAGGACTGGAGGGGTGGCTTCAGACAGGGGAGGGTCTGCTGCAGATTTCAGTGCAGGGCTTGTGGTTGGGAGGAGGCTCAGATGACTCAAGTGTCAGAAATTGCTGGAGGTGATACCCGAATATTTCTGTGACTCAGGGCTGCACAGCTGATTTGCTCCCATTTGCAGGAGTTTTCTCACTCTTGTGTGCAGAGAGCTCTGCTGTTGGAAATGTTTGTGCCATTTTTCACCTTCAGAAGCAAGGCTTGGCTTCTGCTTGTTCATTCTGAGCAGATTTCCAGTTCTGTGAATGGCACCAGGAATGCCCCAGCAATGGGATCTTGGTGGGGTGGGCAGGGTGGGGGCAGAGCAGGAGAATTCACACTGTGCTGTTGGGTGTATTTCTGCTTTGTTACCTTTTAACAAACCCAAATCTTGGCCTTTTAGCCAACAAACCCCTTGGGGTAAGGCTTGTCCTGAGTGCTGGCCTCTCCTCCTTTTGCTGGATTGAGCCCATGTGGGTCTGAGGTCCAGCTGGGCTGGGAAACAGAGATGTTTTACAAAGTGAGAAGTGCTTTGCACTCACAATCCTGCATGGATCAGGCAGTCCTGAGTACCAAAGAGCCACGTGAACTTCAGTTTTGACAGTTTGGCAGAAGGAGTGAGATGTTCTTGTGTTAATTAAAGCTCTTTTTAGCTGGTCAGAGGCCCCAGGCACTCAGTGAGCTTGGCAATCCAGGAAATCTTCCTGCCCTGGAGTACACAAGTTAAAACAGGCAATAAAGGTTGCCCTGTTGTGTGTGGATTTTCTCCCTTCACAGCCAAATTCTGAAGTAGTCTGCTAACAAATAAGAGATCAGTAAATTTCCCAGGAATCACATTTGATCAGGGCTCAGTTGCAGTCAAGGTCTGGGTGTGCAGGACTGGATTTAGTTCCCAAACCCCCAGCCTTATCTGCATTTTGTGAAATAAGCACTTTATCTACCCCTGTCCTGGCTTCTCACAGGCAGAGTGAAAGGCATAAATACTTCACTGCTCTGTTCAGATAAAAATTTTCCAGGAACAAAGTCAATGTGACAATAAAACATTCAAACAATACTGGTGCAGTGCCAGCAGCCAGAGGTCTGGGTACAAGTGGCAGCATGGTACCACTAGAAGAGAAGTTTTGTGTGCACCTCTGTATTAAAATGTACTTTTTAACTGAGGTCTGGACTTTAAACACAATGGATGCCTCCTGTTTATGAGTTATGTGTAATAAAAAAATTAATAACAGGGAAAAAGGATGAGAGTTTTACCCTAAGTGTTACAAGAATTGTGCTTTGGCATTTAGAGCACAAAAGGCAGAAGTTGTTCTAACAGTGAGCTGAGGGTTTCTTTTTAAATCATGTTTTTCTCTTTTATTCCAGGGAATGTGACCAGGAATTGCACAAGCCAGGGCTGGTCAGATGTGTACCCTGCACCCTACGCTGTGGCTTGTGGATATGATTCCAACAGCACTCCTGGGGAAGAGGTTTGTAAACCTGGATGGGTGAACATCAGGGTTTAACAGGGATCAATATCACAACTGTACAACCTTCCCAAGCCAAATTTTTCCCATTGCCCCTCTGATTCCTCAAGAGGAAAGGATGCTCTTGAGGATCCCTGGAAGAAGAGTTCAAGTTTGGTCAAGGAAATTATCTTCCCTTTGATGTCATAGACTCACAGAATTATGGAATGGCTTGGGGTGGAGGGGAACCAAAGGATCATCTCATTCCACACCTTCCATGGGCAGGACACCTTCCACTAGACCAGGTTGTTCCAAAACCTGGCCTTGAACACCTCCAGGGATGGGACATCCAAAATTTCCATCCAAAATCTTCTGGGAAGATCAGACCATTGTCTGTGTGATGCCCACACATAACTTCAGGTATTTTGTTTTCCAAAGTACACTTTGAAACAAGCCCTCCACATTTATATTTATGCTTAAGTAGAAATGGTGACTCCAGTCTTTGTATGGCAAAATAAGCATCAAAAGCTCTAAAGGGATAAAAATTATATTTTACTGCTCTGCAGATCTCAACCAGCTAAATATCTAGATCACTGTAGGGAACACACATTCTCATGAAATTTTACTCAATTTTGATAGAAAATCCAAAAGTTCTCTGGGATATTTTTTTGGCAACAATATTTGTGTATTATATACTGTTTGTGTATAAATTAGCAATTGCTGACCTAGGTATAATTAGCTTTGCAGAGTATTTTCATTCCACAGGAAGGAGTTTGTTACTGGTTTGCTGCATGCTGAGACATGAAGGGTAAAGTCTAAAGAGGATGACAAATGTTAGAAGTGAGATTCACTTCACCTAACTCAAAGTTCAGCATCTAATCTAAACTAATCACCTGTAGCAGTCCCATAGTCAACAAGAAAAAGCTGATGCAAGAAAAGTTATATTTCACTGCAGTCATATGTTGCAGTATTTATATTTTTATGTAATAGATTGATGTGTTTATATTAAACCTCTGCCCATGCTTTTTTTGTTGTTGTTGTTTAAGACCTACCTCAGTGTTAGCCAGTGTTGGACATGGGAATCTCAATCATTAATTAATGTGTTTCCAGTATTTAAGGGGGCTTACAAAAAGGCTGGAGAGGGATTTTTCACAAGAGCATGGAGTGATGGGGCAAGGGGAAATGGTGTTAAACTGAAGGAGGGCAGGTTTAGATGAGATATTGGGAAGAAATTGCTCACTGTAAGGGTGGTGAGGCCCTGGCACAGCTTACCAGAGAAGCTGTGGCTGCCCCATCCATGGAAATGTGTCCAAGGCCAGGTTGGAGAAGGCTGGAAACAACGTGGGACAGTGGAAGGTGTCCCTGCCCAGGACAGGGGGTGGAATGGGGTGATTTTTAAGGTCCTTCCAACCCAATCCATTCTGGGGTTCTGTACTTGATATGGTGAGAGGTCTCTGTGCAGGGTCACACACTGCCAAGGCACTCAGAGAGTTAACAGGGCACCTGAGCAGAACTGAGGCAGCCCTGAGAGTGAAAGAAAAGAGAAAACAGCAAAGGGAGAGGTGCACAAAGAGGAGAGCCTTGCTCTGCCTTGGGGGTCAGCCAGCACTTCACACCCTCGAGTGTCCATCCCTCCGACTGAGCTGCAAAACCCCTGCCCAAAAAAAGGCTCTGGGCTGTGTTCCTGCTGCTCAGGGGATTTGGGAATTCCTGGGACATGCCAGAGTGCCCCGTTGCCAGGAGAACCTCTATTGTGTTCTTTTTAATTCTTTCTTAATTATTTTCCCTTGATTTCCACAGGTTATTTTCTGGCTGTTAAAGTCCAATTTGTGTGAAAGGTGGCTGAGGGGGGTGAACATGCAGTAGCAGCCTGTGAAGAAGAATAGATTTTTGTTTTGTTGTTGTTGAGCTGGCAGTGAGTTTGGGGAGCAAGAAGTAAAGGGAATAGGAAAAATAGGAAAAAAAACCAGCAGGCTGTACAGGACATGAGGTCCAGGAAAGACTGATAAGCTTCCAGGAGTAAAACACTTCATGAACTTTTGGTCTCAGGTCAGAAACAACCAGAAAAAAAAATCAAAAAAATAAATAAGGTTAGTGTGTAAGGTTTTAGCTGTGAATTCTGGCAGTCCCTAAATTATCAGATGATGTGGGCACCAAAGTGCTGCTCTTGGGGTCCACGCAGGGATGATGATGATGATGATATGATGATGATGATGATGATGATGATGATGATATGATGATGATGATGATGATGAGCTTCCTTCTCCAAGCTGACCCTTCAAAGTGATGCATTGGCAAATGGGGAGTGGGGTTGTTACCCTGCTCCTCTGTCAGATGGGATGCTCTGGTCCCTTGTGTGCTCCCATCTGCTCCAGGGGCCACCCCAGGGTCTCTGTGGGTTCTGCCTGAAGATGGTGAAACAAAGACACCTCCAGAGGTCAACTGAGCCCACATTTCTCTCCAAAGAAATTTCATTTACTCTCGAGGGAACCCAAATGACTTTAGGCTGGATGTCATGAACCCCAAAACACGTGGCTCCTGAAAGACTTTATATCATTATGTCTTTTCTTTTTCTCTCAAAATTGTAAATGTTTCCTATTGCCAACAACAAGGGACAAATGTTGAGGTTACTGAATAGAAACCAAGGAAAATAAATCTCAGTTAATCTCAATTTAGAACCTAGCTCAAATAGTTGTTATTATCACACTCGTGTGAAATTAAGCAGAAGCTTTTATAAGTCAAAGAGACAATGATGGAGTTGCCTGAATTCATTTTATGAATCAGTTGGGCATCCTGGCATGCATTGCCTTCACTTATCTACATCCCTTTCTTTCCTAATAAGAATATTTTATAATCTGGACCCCGAGTGAAATTTCAATTCCATTTATGATCTTGGGTCAAATTCTCTGCTTTGATATCTCTAGAACAGGAACCAATTGTCATTATCAAGTGCAGTGAAGAGTGAGAGGCCATTATGAGCTGTTTCCAGAGCAGAGATGACCCCACACCCTGCATTAAAGCTGGGTGCAGAACCATCCCTGTCTGCACCACCAAGATTGGTCACCTCATAAAATATGAGGGGACAAAGCAGGGAATTGCTTGTTGAACAACACCAGGAGCTTTCTGTGCATAACTTGCTCCTGGGAATAACTCTGAGAAGCAGAAGGCTTTTTCTCTGCTCTCCTAAATGAAGTGTGGGACAACCTCTTCCTCCTGCAGTCCCCTACCAGGAGCTCCTTCCCTCTGCTGGCCAAGCCTTTCCTGAACAGTTCTGCTCTGGTGCCACCAAAAATGGAGATAACAGAGAGAGATTAAATCAACATGAGGGATGTTGACTGCTTCAATTAGAAAAGTCAGAGCTGCCTTTGGGATCCTGAACTCCAGGAAGGCTGGAAAGAAGATTTGATCTTGGGGGTGCTGGTGGATGAGAGGCTGGACTGTGCTGACCTGTAGCCCAGAAATCCAATTGTATCCTGGGCTGATCCCACAGCCTGGGCAGCAGAGAAAGAGGGGATTCTGCCCCTCTGCCCCCCTCAGGGGAAACCCCACCTGCAGAGCTTTATCTGGGCAAGATCAGGCAGATAAATTGTCCTGAAACCCTTGAATTATCTGCTCCTGAAACCCTTGAATTATCTGCTCAGAGTGACTCAAAGCTCTTGGTGATGTGGCTGTAAGGATACAGAGCTGAGATCTGTGAAGATATGGCCATGTTATCTCTGAAAACTCTCCTGTTTTAACAACCCTCCAAGCTGGCTTCTGCAAATGCTAAAGGATTGCAACTCATCCCAGCCCCACTGGTTCTGCAAAGTACCAAATACTTGTCAAAGCCTGTGAAAATAGCACATAAAAATGTCAGCTCTCAATGTTATGGAAGAATTATTTCTCCAAACAAGGTTGGGTTTAGATTTTCTGTCTAACCTGCTCTTTGTGGTTTTGGTTGTTTGGGTTGTTTATAGAAGATGGTGACAAGGAGGGCAGAGGAGGGTCAGTCAAGAGCTGGAAAAAAAATTTCCATAAACTGAGATAGAGTCTCGTAAAAACTTAAATTATTTTTTAATTGATACATGTCTAAATAATTTTACCTCTTGATTTTTTTCTTTTTTTTTTTTTTAAGATGAAAAATCAAAATCTATTGATTTAGAGTGTTGCTAGAGAGCTTTGGAGAGCTTATTTGCCCATTTTATTTAGACTGGGATTCCCTGTTGCATCCAAGCCCTGTGGTGCCCCATGCTCAGAGATTCCTCTGTGTGCAAAGAGAAAAACCATGAAATGATTTCCAACTTAACACCTATTTCTGAGTTAACAGTGAGAATGTTTTACGTTTTTACTTGCCTAAAACAGTGTAAATTCCACAAAAGCAAACAAATTTCCCAGACAGCTCTGCCCCCAGATCTCCTAAATAAAATCAGTCTCACCGCACTCACCACACAATCTTTAGCTGAACGTTGGTCACTCCTGTTCCACGAGGTTTTAGGCTGCAGCTGTCCCTGCAGGTGCCAAATCAGCCTCCTTCCAGCAGGAACCTTCTCCCTGTGTAACTTTAACCTGGGTTTGGGGTGTTCCAAGCCCTGCTGCAGCCAGATGTGTTCTCCACACTCACACCGGAGTGTTTGAGTCACGTGCGCTGCTGGATGAGATTTTAAAGGGTGAAGGAGTCAGAGATGTTTTAAAAGAATGGAGAAGGATGATTTCCTGTCCCAGCAGAGTGATGCTGTGTTCAGTGTGCATTTTGGACCTCTCTGAAAGCCCTGTTCTCCCTCTTTCACCAGCAAACAGCGTTCTATGGGACGGTCAAGACCGGCTACACCATCGGACACACCTTGTCCCTCATCGCCCTCACAGCTGCCATGATCATTCTGTGTCTCTTCAGGTAAGACCAGCAGCAGAAAAAGGCACAGGGAAGGTGTTTGCAAAGACAGGTGTCTGCCAGGGAAAGCTGGACATTCCATTGGAATGGAAAATGTAAAACCCCTCCCTCTGAATCATTATAATTTTAAAATTAAGGAGCTATCAGGCAAAGATATGGGAATAGAAATAACAGTTCTTTAATAGGAAAATTAAAATTAAAATGTAGTAGTACAAAAAAGGCAAACAAACAAACAAAAAACAAAAATAGAAAACCCTGACAGGGTCAGAGCACAGCCTGATACCCTGTTGCTCAGGGTGCTGGTACCAGTCCAGTCCAGCCCTCCTGCAGTGGCAGATGTGGCTCTGTTGGAGCAGAGATGATCCTGGAGCAGGGACAGTTTCCTCTGAAGGTCNGAGGATGGGTCCTGGAAGGGATAAAGAACCCTGCCCCAGCTGGGTTTAAGTCTGTCCCATTAACAGAAGTTCCCCCCCTGGAGTTATCAGGGATGGATTATACAAGAGATAAAGAAAAAAACACCTCCCCAACTGGTTTCAAGAGATGGCAAATAGAAGACACCCTTTTGGTTCCATATTGCAACCCAAGACAAAATTATATTTGAACTGTATTGTTTTCATACTGACCCTACATAAGAAATTTGAAACAAGCACCTATTGTTAAATATAAGTTATAGGTGTAGTTTTAATGATTGGTTTATGCAGATGTCTATAAGCTTTTAACAATTTGCTATTGGGCAGAAAACTTTTAGAAGACCTTGTAACACAGAGAATTTCAGCTGCTGTTGGCAGGACATGAGCTGCTGCCATCTTCCAGTTGTCTCACCCTGTTCTGAGGCTGATTTTACAATAAAAACTCGAGGAACATCTCCCAGCAGTCCATTCAGAAACATTAATATCCAACAGGGACACGTGCAAATTGCCTCCACAAGGTACAAGGTGCCAGCCAGGCTGGTGAAACCCTTGAGGATCCTGCTTTTCCTTGGTGGGGAACAGCTAAACTTGACTTTCCTCTGTCTGCAGGCACAGAGGACTCAGCTCAGCCCCATTTTCTTGCTATCACAGGAGATCAGCAGCACAACCTCTGGCATTGCACAGTTAAGAGGTGGTGATTTGTGTTGCTGAGTGAGGTCTGGTGTGGTTCTGGTGTCTACAAAGTACCCATTTCCAGGCTATTAGGCCTTTCACTTTAGCTGATGTAAAGTTTCTCTTGAAAAAAAAAATTAAAAATATATAAAAATATAT
>VXBR01001030.1:153858-164661 GCA_013400215.1 Cisticola juncidis
TGTTGTTGTTTTTAGGTTTCTTTTCTGCTAGTACCAATTGCTCTGTGCTTACCAAACCCCCTCCATCCAGGATGGTGAAGAGCATTGGAGTCCTGATTAATCTTTTCATAGATTTTGATCAGTTTTCATGGTTTCTATAGAATTTCCCTGCAGCAGAGCTCAGTGAAGGAGAAATTAAGAAAATCACCATCCTCCCCCACATTCCCCCTGCCTAACATCATCCAGCTCATTCCAAGGCCAAGGGGAAAAAACTGGCATTACATCTGGGACATCTGGTGTCTACCAGTGCTCACAGCCACTGCAAAGCAACTTTTGGCCCATCCCAGTCCATAAAAATGAGGTTTAAACCTCTTCACACAACCCAGCCTGGCAAAACTTAGCTTTAGGGAAAGCTGAGAGGGTGACAGACCTGTTTGCTTGCTGTGCTTGTTGTTTTAAGTCTGGCTTTGTTTCTTTTTAGGTGCTGGGAGGAAATAGTGGAATCCCCATTCTGGTGGATCATTAAAACTCCTATTTTGGTGTCTATTTTGGTAAAGTATCAGCACATTCTGCTGGCTGCAAAGCCATCTTTAGTCCTAACTGGGGAGGGGTGAAGGGGTGTTAAGAAGTGTCTCATAAATACACGTGGAAAATGCACTGCCAGGTAAAATCCCACAGTATTTTGAGCATTTGCTATAAGAGGAAATTCCTCTTCCAGATAAACACCCTCAGCTGCAGCACTGGCCATGGGAGGAGTTTGAGTGACCAGGTGTGCTGGTTTGAAAGCAAAACCAGTGAGACTCAGTCAGAAATACAATTTAATAGAGAGAAACAAACAATAAGAAAGATAAAAATAAAATAAAATAAAAATAAGACAAATGCAATAGTACAAAGGAGCACTGACAGNACAATATCTCCCAATGGCTTCAACAGATGAAAATAAAATACACATTTTTGGTTACATTTTTCAACCCAAGACACCAGGCCACCAGGGTGGAGCTCACTTGGTGTAGCTTTTACCAGCTCCATCTCCTTGGTGGAGCGGCCACAGGAGGTCAAAGAATGTGGTTGGACACCCAGGAAAGGCTCGTTTTGCCTCAGGAATCTGTGGATGCCTGAATTCCATCAGATGCCCTGTGCTAGGAGTGGGTTTGTTTCTCCCAGCTGGCCAGAATGATTTGTTCAGTTGTAGATGTCAACACTACAAATTCACCTGAGATGAGCCCTGCCATGAATTTCCACTTAGATAAAATGGGAGTAGATTAAATCCCTCAGGAATTTGCCTCTTGCATCCAGTACAGATTTGCATTCCAGCTGCGTATTTTTGGAGTAGGTTCTAGAGGAGCTTGGCTAATTTCCAGAAAAATCAACAGGAGTGTTTTATTTTAATTCTCTGGATATGATCAATCCTGGCCATAGAAACCAGGACACTTCTCAGGAACTCTGGGTCCTCCTGTCCTTGTTGGACATTGCTCTGTTGGGCATGGATCCAAACCTTAAAATCAAATGAACTGGAGTTAGAGTTGTCTTAAATAAAGTCAAGGATGTGGGAAGGGAAGCAAAAAATTGCAACAAGTCAAATCAAATCAAATCAACCTCTTTTAAACAGAAATCTTTCCTTAGACATTCTTCTTATTCCATGTACATCATGACCTTTACAAGAAGAGTTGTTTGTTGGTTTGTTTTTTCTGTAGCATTTATCATGCAGGGATTCCAGACTGAAGGTTTCAATAATGACATCTTGCTCTGTTTATCTCTCTGGAAAGAAATACAATACTTAGATGACACATCTCCAAGTATTTATATCATCCTGGGAAGATACAGATACTATTTTCCCTTTCCTGAGATAAGCTTTCAGTCAAAACCCACACCCTTTTATTCTCCTCGGATCAATGAGTCTGTATTTTATCTTGGCCAATAAATCTTTTCCTCATTGCCAAACAGAATTTACCCAGCAGTTCCTGATTTTCCTTCAGCTGATATTCCATAAATCTGTCCTAAAGGAAAGGCTTGATAGCCACTGGCTGATGAACAGCAGATTTCTCCAAGGGGTAATTCAGCATTTCCTCCAAATCCATGGGGATACAGCTGATATCTCAGTGTAAGCA
The DNA here is from genome assembly GCA_013400215.1 of Cisticola juncidis. Taxonomy (NCBI): domain Eukaryota; kingdom Metazoa; phylum Chordata; class Aves; order Passeriformes; family Cisticolidae; genus Cisticola; species Cisticola juncidis. The sequence goes on from VXBR01001030.1 coordinate 155,946, forward strand.
AGAAATACATTTACAAGATCCATAAGATCTTTAAGGTACATGAGATGTATCTTGTGTAGAAGCACTGGGAACACATTGATTACCTGTGATTATACTCTAGGGATAAAAAAAAAAAAATCTAAACAACTTCTCCAGTATCCTGATTCCTGTATTTTCTGCCATGGAATTCCAAGGTTACACCAAGCCCATATCTCACACTCCACTCTGTGTTTGCTCTTGACCCCTCCAAGCCAACACAGAATTTAGTTTTTCCATTCTTGCCTTCCTTGCAGCAGCTTGTTATCAATGTTATCAATGTTATCAGTGTTATCAATGCTCATTAGTGTAATTGATCTAGATAATACTGGTCTGGACTAATAAATTTCACTTGCCATCAAATCAGACACACAACCTGGATTTTTTTTAGGAAATAAATACAAACAGAAACTGTGATAAATGGCTGAGGATAGGTAAGAAGTGATTAAGAAATGCATCATAACCAAGAAATGCAGTTAATAACCCATCACTCATAGGCTTTGGAAATAGAGTGTCTGTTTGAGAGATGGGCTTCAGTCTGTTTTATTCATCTATTGTTGTGATGAGTGTAGGAATTGCTGGAAGAAATCTTATAATCTATTTTTGCAGGGAATCATTTTGGCTGGTTTAACACAATCCCTTCCAGCTGCTGAGCTGCTAAAAATCAGAATCATTTGCACATTCACTGACCATGAAAGGATAAAGAGAGGGGTTGTGTGCCAAACTAAAACTGAGCTACGTCCCCAGAAATCTGTCACTGCTTTTCTGTTGTCTGTGTTGCATGAGTAACAGGATGACTCAATGCAGAGGACCTTGAACAAAGCAGATTTGCATTCAATTCATGCCATCAGGATTTACCCATTCCTAGCTCTACACCTTTGCTATTAAATAAGGTTCACGTTGGTAGAGCACTGTGAGATTTTGAGGTGAAAAGAACACTTAAAATCTGGGTATCAGCCAGATTGCCCTGGTGTGACATCCCAGGAGGGAACATTCCCTGCTGCCCTGGTGGACAGCCCTGCCTCTATCCCCTGCTGCACGAGGACATGGACAACATGATGCCTTGGAGTGGTGCCCTAAAACAGAGGCTTGACAACATTAAGAGAATAAAAGTGGGTATTTATTAAAGGCCTTCAATAAATACACCTTGGGCAGTCAGGAGATTCTGAGGGGCTACACCCAAGATGGATGAGGGTCACGAGTTTTTCATACAGTTCTAAGTTTGGTCCTTTTACATACCAGGGATTAATCCTCCAATTACAGCTTCAGGTAATGAAGTCATTTACTCCGAATTTTCTCCCCCCAGTTCACTGCTGTTTACATCCCTTGAGGCCTGGGATAGTCAGATGCTCTTGAGTTTCAGGCCCAGAGAGGAATTTTTTTGTCAGAATAAAATGGGAGAACAGCAGCTGACAGGCTATGGAGTTTTAGAGCTATACACTAGAGTAGTACAGGGTCTGAAAAATAAAAAAGCTAAAACCCTATGGCTATTGGAATTCTCCTAGAGCCAGATGTTTTTAGCTCCTCGAGGGTTCAATACACTCTGAGGGTGTCCAGCACTTCTCAGAATGGCTTAGAATAATTTGTGAGACGGCTCCTCAGGTGTGTTTTGTACAGGTTTTAATAAAAGAGAAAATAACAAACAACACAGAAACAAAGCTGAAGCCATGCTCAGGTGCAGGGAAACCCTTACACCCTGCTAAGGCACCCCAAAAAGCATTTGAGCACCTCTGTGCTCCTTTTTCAGGAGGGACAGTGATCAAGGAGGGACAATTTGCTGCCAATAGAAACAGGAAGAGGTTTTAATAAAAGAGAAAATAACAAACAACACAGAAACAAAGCTGAAGCCATGCTCAGGTGCAGGGAAACCCTTACACCCTGCTAAGGCACCCCAAAAAGCATTTGAGCACCTCTGTGCTCCTTTTTAAGCATACAATGATTAAGAAGGGACAGTTTACTGCCAGGGACAATTTGCCAGCTCCAGGTTTTGAGAAACATTTCCAAAGCCCAACCAGTGCCCCTGTGCTGGCCCTGGGCCATCCACGGTGAGAGGGACACAGAAAGTTCCGGAGCTTTTCCATAAAACTCAGGGGTAAAACTGAACCCTCTTTTCCTTACTCAGAAACATCTTAACCATGTCGTGGTGGGGGTGCAGTGACACCAAAGGGGACTGAGCAGAAGCTGGAGTGGATCCTGGTGGTGTTTTGGTGTGGTTTTTCCCTGGCCCAGCGCTCGGCAGGCGTCCCAAGGCTCCTCCCCGCACGCAGCAGGACGACGAGCGGAGCTGTGCTCGATGGGCTTGACATCATCATACTTGGGATGTATGACACGAAGTCCCAAGCAGGCTGATGTCAGGCCCAAGATGCCATCCTGTGTCGGTTCCCCATGTGCTTCCCCCTGGTGGGGCTCTCTGCTCGTGGCTTGCTAAAAGGGCAGCTCGCTCCACAGCAAAAAAATCATTCCAGGGGGAGGAATTCCCCTCTAGTGATGGGCTCTTCTCCCTGGAGAAAAATCCTCATGTTTTACCCCTCTCTTCCCATCTTGACAGGTGAACTTCATCCTCTTCATCTGCATCATCCGTATCTTAGTGCAGAAGCTGCATTCCCCAGATGTCGGGCACAATGAAACCAGCCAATATTCGTAAGTCCCAGAATTTCCAGCCCTATCCTGTGGTTTTTGGTTTTTGGGAAACTGCAGGGTTGCTTGATGGGTCGTTATTGCATCTTGGTTCATGATTGAGTCTGTCTGCCCTGATCAAAATCAATTAATTTTAATGGCTTAAAGCAGATTAGAAATCAGGAAGTGGAGCATTTGCTGAAACAGCTGGGCAGGTTTTATGTCAGTTTGTGGCAGGTGAGAGGGATTTCTCCTGGGATTAATGATGAAGAAATGAAAGTAATAATAATGATCATGAAGCCAAATATAATTTTTCTTTGAATATTTAATATTTATTGGGTTCTGAAGGCAGAAGGACCTTGATGGAAAACAAGAAGTTACTCTCTGCAGTGTACAGGCTTTTTTTCTCCTGGCCCTCAGTTTTAAAGAAGGAGAGATTTAGAAAATGACCATTCAGTAAGATCTATGACAAATTTTCCTTATCCTAAAAGAGATCTCTAAACAAGATTGGATTAACTCAATACATTTCTCTTCTCTGTTGAGAAGGGTCACTGTCTTACAAGTTTTACTTGACTTAATGCTTTTATTCCAGGGATATGAGGTTGACCTTAATGGGGCTTTATATAATGAACAACATGCAAGAGAGATCAACATCTCTCTCAGTGGCCAAGGCTGGTCTCAGCTGCAGTATTCTAAGAGTGAAAGAAATGTCTGTCTGCATGGATTTATTCTGGCTTCGATGCAAACAAAATAAAAGTCCAGACCAGATTATTTTTGACTCTTCCCACTGTTCTGGCTCCACTTTTCAGCTATCCTGAATATTTATTTATTAAACATTTCCTAGGAGAGAATTAAATTAAGAAAGTCCATTGTCTGCACAGACACTGCTTGTAAATCCTTGTCTTCGGAGGGAGCTGTGGTTTGGGTACTCTGAAAAATCTCAGTTCATCTTCCTGCAGGATGGAAAACAGTAACAATATGTTCCTTAAATCCTGCCCAGACACAGCACTGAGACTTTCTCTGTGGTGATGGTGAATTATTCATTTAATCTGCCTCAAGAGATTCTCAGATTCATGAAAGGAAATGCCAGGTTTTGACCTTAATTTTCCTGGCAGCAGCCAAAGCCAATTACCTATTTTTTTTCTGTCATCAAAACACACCAACATTACCAGACCCTGTGCTTTCCACCACCTCCCCTTCTGGTTTTCCAGTTGGGAATTTTATCTTTGCACCTCAGGTTTGCAGCAGGTGCATAGATTAAATCAGCATATTTAAATATGTTCTAGTGCTGAGCAGCATCCTGGCACTGCTGGCTCCTGCTCTCCTCAGAAAAGCTGCTGCCAATGTTCATCTGAAGAGTTTGTCTCTTCAGATTGTCTCAGAGGTCATGCTGGGCTTTGGTTCAGGACACATTTTCCAATGAGGTGGGAGCTGCCAGAAAAGCTCTTTTTGTCTCATAAACAAATGCAGGGCACAGTAAAACACAGAGTTCCCCTCAGTGACCTGCCCAACAGGAGGTTTTGCTGAAGGACAGCTGATCCTGGCACCTGCAGTTCCTTCACCACCTGGAAAGATGGCTCAGTTCCATTAGGGAATGAACCAGCTCCTCACTTCACAGAATCACAGAATCCCTCAAGGGTTTGGGTTGGAAGGGACCCTGAAGCTCATTCAGCTTCAATCCTCTGCCACCAGCAGAGTCACCTTCCACTATCCCAGGCTGCTCAGAGCTCCTTCCAACCTGACCTTAAATTTTTAGGTTTCCAAGCCCATGAGGTGCTTTAGGACACTTCCAAAACATTCATGGACCTGTCACACAGGGCACAGGACCTATGGGACACTTGTCCCCTTGCTCAGTGGCACCTGGCCACCAGCCACATCTGGAAATCTCTGACTGCAGTTGGTACAAGACACCACACTTTACCATAGAAACAAATATTAATTGTCTGAAAACTGAAGGTTAGATCCCACCAAGGCGAGTTCTCAGCGTGGTCCTAAGATTTTTACTTCTAGACAGCAATCTGTGGAACCTTCTGGGGTTGGACTGCAGGACCCAACAGTTCTCAGCAAAAAACTGCTGCTGAAATGTTGAGGGAGCTGGGGGTGTTTATCCTGGAGAAGAGGAGGCTCAGGAAGGCTAAAAGGAGGTTGGAGCCAGGCTCTGCTCCCAGACAGTGACAGGATGAGAGCAAATGGCCTCAAGCTGTGCCTGGAGAGGTCAGGTTGGTCATCAGGAGGAATTTCTTCACCAAAAGGGTTGTGAAGCATTGGCAGAGAGGTTTGGAGTCTTCATCCCTGGAGGTGTCCAGGGAAGACCTGCAGGTGGCACTCAGTGCTCTGGGCTGGGGACAGTCACAGCTTGGACTCGGTGACCTTGGAGGCCTTTCCCAACCCAAAGGACTCTGTGATTCTCTGTGGGTTCCTCTTGCCAAATCTGAGACAAATCTGTTGTAAACCAATAGCATCCTGAGTCTCATCTGCATTTCTCCCTCCTTCTGATGTGTATTTTATACTGTTTATTTTCTACAAACACAGCCTGCTGATGATGTTGTTCAGCTCCAAAAGGGCTGAGTTTAGCTGCAGGCTGGAAGTTCAGGTGATCCTCTCTTTAATGCTGCAGACAGGGAGCTGGGCTTTCATGTACTGGAACCTCTAAAAACGAGTTTTCCAAAAGAGTTTTCTGGAAATGACAGGCACACTTGCAAGATTGGGACAGCAATATTTCAGGCAAATTGAATTTATCTCCTGCCACAGAAAACTTGAGCAAAATTCATCCCTCCATTCTGTCCACGTCAGTGGATCAATATTGTCATCAAAGTCCTCTGAGTAACTTTTCCATGATGATTTCAAGGAGCATGACTGAAGTGTTGGTTCCCTCTTGCCCACCCCCAAGGACAGGAGCAGGTTCCATGCAGGTTAATGGACACGAGTTTTCCCAAAATTTCCTGTCACCACGTGCATCTATCAGAGAGGGGGTTCTAGCAATAAGAATAATGAGGGTTTTGGGGATCCACATCTTCCAGCAGATTTAACCAGCTTTAGACAATTCCCCAGGTTCTGCCTCCTGCACAGCCAGGCCTGAGCTGCCTGGGAGAAATTATGCTGTGACTGGGTGATGATTTCCCTGAGTGCAGTGTTTAGGTGGTGGAGTTTTTAAAAATCACAGAGCCCCTGCCTTGATGCCAAAATAAAATCTAAAACTCGGTATCTGGTGAAGCTCAGTGTTGGGAGCAAGGGATTGATGTAAGTTGGAGGAGGGGGCTCGAGTTTGTCATTTTTGTCCTTTTCACTACCACAGCCCAGCCAGGAGGGAAAATATTGTAATCAAGGCCCCAGTGTTGTCTGCAATGATAGGATAATTTTGTTTTAATCCACTGGAGGTTGCAGACAGCATCTCTGTCAGTGTGGTACACAAAGGTAGCACCACATCTCCTCTCTGATGTTCCTCAGAGACTGGGAAGAGAGGAGAGATCTCTGCAAAGCCATTGTTGATATTCACTGAGCTGTCTGGGAAAGGAGTGACTTTCCCACATGTCAGGAGCTGGGGGGATTTGGGCTTGGTGATTCCACCACGGGTCCCAGAGCTGCTGGGAGGGAGGAGCAGGGAGCACTGATGATCACCAGTGACAGCCCAGGAGAACTCAGAGATCCCTGAGCAGGGATGTGCCTGATGGTGAGGGATGTGGGAAATGCAAACCCCTGTAAAGCTCCTCAGCTTCCTGCAGGCTCTGGTTGTGCCTGGGGTGAGCCACAGCCCCCAGTCACAGCCTCAGTGCTGAGCTGTCTCTGGTCCAGGCCCTGGCAGAGCTTTGGGCTGAGCATCCTCTGCACAGAGCTGCCTCTGCAGCCTCCCAGGGGGCTCCTGCAGGGGACAAATGAGTGAGGATGATCTGAGAGGTCTGAGCCTGATGAGGCTTTGGAGGTGGAGGGGTTGCAGGTGGTAAAATGAATATTTCCAACATCCCAGCCTTGGCTTTGTTTTCTCCAGAAGCCTCTGAGAGAGGGATTGAGTGACACTCACAGGATATGAGTGACCAGGGGAGACAAAACCCCCACAAGCATCCTCAGACCCTTGATTTCATTTTCTTTCTGCCAACTACTTTCCAATAATGATTACATTTAATACATTATCATCTCTTTCTAATTAGGCCCCTGATTACCCAGCATGATGCCATTAAGCACTAATGCTGTTCATCCCCCTCCTTTGGAGACATTCATTGTGCAGTAGCCTGTCATTATTCCCAGCTAAACATACCATTTCTCTCCCAGAAGCTGTAATTTTCAGAAATCCCAGGCAAACAAAGACATTGCTAGATGATGATTTAGCTTGTGGAGATGAAAAAAAGATCTCTGGTGGGAGGGGAAGGAGAGAGGATGGAGAAGAAAATACCTCCAGTGGAGCTAATGTGAATAAAAATGTCACATTTTATGGTGCCATCAGGTCTGAAATCACCAGCCATCTGCAGTCCATGGGACAAGGAGAAATAATAAATTTTTGGGGTTGCACAGGGCTCAGCTGCAGGATTCCTCAGCCTCTTACCCTCTTCCCTTTCCTCTCATGATTGATATTTGTCTTTCCAACAGGAGGCTGGCCAAGTCCACTCTGCTGCTGATCCCTCTCTTTGGCATTCACTACATCATGTTTGCTTTCTTCCCTGACAATTTCAAAGCAGAAGTGAAGCTGGTCTTTGAGCTCGTGGTGGGGTCATTCCAGGTAAGCCACCACTGGGGTCACCAGGTCTGTCACCAGGTCTGTAAGAGCTGGACATGTTTTTTGGTTTTGTTTTTGTTTTTTCCTGGGCGTGCCCCATACTGCTCTTGTACCTTTGGGAAAAATTACTCACTCCAGTGATGAAAGATAAACTTATATTTTGCCTTCCAGAAGGAGATTCTTTTCCCTAATTTCAGGAAATGAAAAGAAAATGTTCCTCTGTACATTGATCCCTCTGTGGTTTTTTTCATACTGAAGGGAGAGAAAATCAGCACAAATTCAGTTTCTGTGTTGTTGATGTGTCCAGGGCCAGGGTGGATGGGGCTTTGAGCAGCAAGTTTCATTCTTGTGAAGTGGTGAATGCTCCACATCCCTGTCTACATCATCTTCACTGCACATCTGGCATCTGGAAGAGCTCAAAAACTGTGCAGATGTGGCACTTGGTGACATGGCTCAGTGTGGACGTGGCTGTGCTGGGGGAATGGTTGGGCTGGATGATTTAGAGGTCTTTTCCAACCTGAACAATTCTGTGATTTTGTGATCTCTCTTTTGAGAGCTGAATGGATCCACACTCTCTCCTTGTCTGCAGTGCTAAAATCCTGTTTTCTCCTTTCCCCAGGGATTTGTGGTAGCTGTGCTGTACTGCTTTCTCAATGGAGAGGTAAGAAACACCAAGAGTGGGTTTTGGTTAATATTTGCAGCTAGGACAGAACACATGAGTGTGGAGAGTGGACTGAGAAGTGTCCCATTCCTGATCCTGATGTTACAATATTGGGGGGAAACATCCAAACCATATCTCTCTCTCTTTCATCAAAATTGAAAACAATTCAGCAATTTGCCTGACAGCTTTCAGCACATTTATAAAAACAATTAATAAACACATCAGGACTTGTGTGTGCACTGTTGGTGCTGAGCCCACCCTTTCCTTTTGAGACAGCATCAGCAGAGCTCCTGTGTGAACCTGCACAATCCCTGACCCCAAAGGGCACCTTCAGCAGGGCAGGATAAATCCCATTTAAGGGCTGTTCATGCCTCCAGGAGCCCTCCCCAGGATCACACCCACTGCTAAAACCAGCACAGGCACTGGTGAGATTTGTTCAGCACAGAGCAGTGCAGGTGGACAATCTTGACTTTCCCATATTATAGTCCTGGCATTCTCATCCTTGGCATTGTGCTGTATGGTTTGGGGTTTTTTTTATTATTTTTATTTTTATTTTTTAATCCAGAGCCCTTTAGACACAGCTGTTTCATCTAATTCATGCTAAAAATAAAAAAAATAGAAAAGATTTTAAAAAAATTAATTAAAAACAAAACAAAAATAAAAAAAAATAAAAAAAACAAAAAAAGTTAATTAAAAAAAAAAAAACAAAAACAAAA
>VXBR01001030.1:164776-176422 GCA_013400215.1 Cisticola juncidis
CAACAACAACAACAAAAAAAAAAAAAAACAAAAAAAAAACAAAAAAAAAAGAAAACTGAAAATGTTACCTAAAAATTTTCACTACAGGAAGGGACAAGGACAGTGGCTAAGTTCATACAGGATTTGAATTGGGACGGCATAAATCAGGTTATTTCTGTAAACTCTCTGAGCAGCAACAAGCAGCTTCTGTGAAGAAAAAAAAAAGCACAGCTGTATTGACAGCATTACAAACAAATCAAAAATAAAATTAAAACCAAAATTAACCCTAAATCATTTCTATTTGGACCAAAAACAGGGCAGTGAAAAAGAAAGCATCTTAATGACACTCACAAAGTGTTGTCACTGAAATTGTGCACCTTGACTGTTTCAGTAAGAAATTCCTTTCTGATGATCTCAGGGGTTTCTGCTCCAGTAATTTACCGACTGGAGTGCCCCCTTTATGTGGGTAAATTATAGTGGTCAGGTTTAGTGGCTTCATGAAGTGATTCGTGGCCCTGTGGAGGGCGGGTTGCTCACACACCCAGGTCAGAACACCATGCAGTGATGCCCTGCCTGCCCTTTGTGTCCTTCCGTGCCCAGGTGCAAGCTGAGCTCAAGAGGAAGTGGCGGAGGTGGCACCTGGAGAGGTTCCTGGGCTCGGACATGAAGTACCACCACCCCTCCCTGGGCAGCAACGGCACCAACTTCAGCACCCAGATCTCCATGCTCACCAAGTGCTCGCCCAAGACGCGCCGCTGCTCCGGCTTCCAGGCTGAGTTCTCTCTGGTGTGACAGGGGGAGGCTCCCCAGGCACTGAGCATCCAGAACTGAGCACGAGGATCCCCTGGGAGCCAGTGATCCTGCCAAAAATCCCTGTGAAATGACCTGCTCCACATGAGCCAACGAGGACACACAACTGGGAGAGCCGCGGGCGTCCAGGATGAGATGGGACGCGCCAAGGGGCAGGGGACATTTCTGCTCTCCCTCTTTTCAGGCCTCTCACTCTTCAGTTTCAGCCCTCAGGGGTTGATAACTCTGAGGAATTGTCCCAGTTGCTTGGAGACAGCCTGGGAGATGCTGATGTGTCATAAATAATGAAGTACTGGGGGTAAGGGAGGGAGAGTCCTCGGTGGCTTTACCAGAACTGGCATCTCTGAAACAGACAAAAATTGCACTTTTTTTTTAAATGAGCCAGTAAAGGAGAGACAGAGGCAGGAACCAGGAAAAAAAAATATGCCAAACATATGAATGTGCCAAAATTCCTGTGGATGAGGTGATGGTTCAGCACCAAAGATGGTGCTGGGGACACGGGGAGAAGGGACAGGAGGAACGTGAGCAGGAAGGGAGAGGCCAGCATGAGGCCCCCACGTTTTTCACAGGTGGAGATGAAGCTGCAGCACCAGGAACGCCCCTCAGAGGATGCCCCAGTGTGTTCTGCCTCCATCCTTGGGAGCAGGAGCTTTCCAGGCACCCTTGGGTGCCCTATGGAGGGGCAGATCTCTGAGCAGGACCAGCATGAGGATGCCCTTCCCTGCACTGTGTTGGTGATGTGGTGTTTGCTTGGTTGTGTTCCATGAACAGGAAACTCTGCATGTATAAAAACCAGGGCCAGATGCCAAAAGAGGAGCATGGCTGTGTTTTTTTCATTCTCTTTAAGTTCTCCCACAGGTCTCTGGATGCACCAGGGATCGTTAGGGATCAGGGGGAAATAATTGGGCTGTAATTCATTTGCACTTGCTTAGCACACACTGTCAGGAAAGGGAAATATAGGGCCCTGTAATCCTTAATTGAATCAGAGCTGCCATAAGGAGCCACTCTCCAGATGAAAAAAAAATTAGCATCACAGCAGCAGGTAAAATTGCCTTCATCAGAGCAAGGTTGTCTCAGCACACAACTGGCACTCCAGGAGGGAGGAAAGAGTAAAGGAGATATTAAATGGATTTCTTCTTCAACTTTTGTGGGAGCTTTCATCTTATGTGAAGGCATTGTTAGATATTTAAGATGTGTGTGTGCATTTTTACCTCTTTCCTGAAGGCCTGGTAGTTTCTATACAGAGGCAATTCCTACTTGAAGGATGCACGTGGATCCCATTAAAACCAAGGGAGTAGGTTTTTTTTAAATTCTTGTTTTCACAGTGGAGTGGCAAAGGAGAAATGTTAAAGCCCAGTCCTGCACATTTGGGCAACCCCACAGTCCCAAACTCAGTCAGAAGACAGAAAACACACAGATACAGATGTTTGTGTCTTGCTCAACTGCATCAAGTGGGGTTGAAAAAGTTTCATGCTGAGGGTGAAAAATCCCTGCCCAGCTCATGTGTACCCTCAGCAATGGGGCTGCTGCCATCCTGCTAAAACCTGTCCTCCTGAAGGAGTGTCTGGGTCACCTGGAGAGGGAGGTGGGCTCCTCTTTTAGAGTTAAAACCTCAGTTCACTGGTTTTACTCCTCCACAATGAAATGCAGGCCACTGGAGGGAAGCACCTGCAGCCTGCTGGGGCTGGGAGGTGTTTGCCTTAAGCAAAGGATGCCAACAAACCCCACTGAGCCCAGGAGGAGCCTTGCAGGTCCTTTCTGGGCCCTGACAGGGCAGTGTTCCATGCCATAACCATTCCCAAAAGCTGTTATCAGAGGAGCTGGAAGATTCCAAAGTCTTTCCCCAGATGTGGGGCTGAGAACAGCATGGGGGGCTGGAGTCAGTGAAGGGGCATGAGAGACTGTGACACACCAAGGACAAACTTGAGTTTGCAGGGAGCCAGCTCCTGTCACAGTGTAGGCACAGCTGTGGGTCTTAAGAGGGCAGGAAGATGTGAAAATTCCTGGGATTACAGTGCTGGTGGCCCCAGGCTGTATGGCTGCTTTACACTGAGCCCACATCAGCAGCAAGGATCCAACTCTGACATGCCATGGGATCATCAAAATGCAGTTCCTGATTCCCAAAATGCAGAGAAAACAAGAGGATGCTCAAAATTTCCCCCCCTTTTTTTTTCATCAAAGCCCTTATGCCTTGACACCCCTCAAACAATATCCCATTGAAATCCACAAGGTTCTCAGGGGCAAAAACCTTTTAAGTCGTGGTCAGAGTTCAAGGAGAGTTTGGACAATGCCCTCAGGCACTTGGTGTGGCTTTTGGGGTTGTCCTGTGCAGGACAAGGAGTTGGACTCGATGATCCTTGTGGGTCCCTTCTAACTCAGGATATCCTGTGATTCTGTGATTCTCTTTGTGTTTGCTGCTTGTGTTGCTCTGCTGAGCATTTTCAGACCTGGACTAGGACTCACCCAGGAAATACTGGAGAAATCCCACCAGTACCACCAGTTCTTCTCCTGTGCCTGCTTCAAAGCAAGGATTTCACCTGCATTTTTCCTTAATGACTAACTTCAAGGAAGCCCAGAAAAAGCAAGGGAAGATTCTGTCTCAGCTTCCAAGCTGTTCCACTTGGTGTAAAATGCTTTTGTCTCACTGGTTCAGTCTGGGTAAGGTTGGATTCATCAGGCTGCAAAGCTATTCCCCCGTTCATCTGTCATGGTAAATATTTATACCCAACAAAGCTGACGGGCTGCACAGGAGCACTGCCCAACCTTGGGAATGCTCCACTGAGGTGCCTGAGGTGTGAACTGGAATTTCAGGTCCCAGACAAGCAGCAGAGGAGCACAGAGCTGTGAGCAGAAGAGCAGCACCGTTGCCAGGAGCCTCCTTTGTGGGATGTGAGGGAATCCCTTCCCATCTGTTCCAGGCAGCCCTGCTGGGGGAAGGCTCGTGAGCCATCAGCACCGAGACACATCGAGCATTTTCCCTTTGCTCTTCACCTTCCCTTTCCCCTCCCTGTGCTCCCTTTTCCTCTCCATTTGCAGGGCTCTCTGCTGTGTGTTTGCAGCTTCTCTTGTGTTCTATCTCTGTGCTAACCCATGCCAGCAGCAGCCAAATGCCAGGAAAGGTTTGGTTTTTGGAGATGTGACAGGGAAAAACCCCAGCTGATTATTCACCCTCACCACAGGCAGCCTATCAGATTCCCCACCAGGTTATTCTGCACAGGAGACTGAAGATGGGATCTTTCCTAAGCTGAGGAGCATCTTTAAAAATTGTGGAGTGCCTCAGCACACCAGAACTGTGTCCCAGGCACCCTGCTCACAATTATTCCATTACCCAACACCCAGCCACGTCCCCTTTCTGCTCTTGGGGATGTTTGAGGATTAAATGGACGTGCTGAAGGTGCCTGCTGTGACAGGCATGGCAGTGCCAGCCCTGCAGAGCTGCCAGCCCAGCTGGGCTGTCCTGGTGTTCCAGGAACGCAGAGGAGCTGGGGGTGAGATCAGAGCTCTTCCCTCTGGGGGAACTGAGCAGCCCAGTGAAGGATGGCACCAGGATCAGCGTTATTCACCCAGCTTAGAGCAGGAATTTGGCTCCATAACTCAGCCTTGTCTACTCTGTTTTCCATCCAACTCATCAGTGAGGTGGAATTCAAGGAATTCAGTGCAGGTGACAACGTGGAGAGAGCTGTCCTGTCCCCAGAGCACACAGCAGAGCCCAGCACTGCTGCACCCCCAGCCCAGGGTGACACCTCAGGACTGACCCCAGCAGGGCAGCTGCATCCATTTCCTCATGAGATCAGAGGTGAGCCTCTTAAAAGGTGACAAAAAATTCTTCTGTTTCTATTAAACTACACAGATATGTTTGAGGATCATAAATTTAGGTTCCAAAACTCTTTATAGAAGTAAAGCCAAATTCGGATCCTGCTTGCACCAATCAGTTCACTGCAGTGACTCCTGAATTATACCAGCATTAAACTGGGATTTGCCTTTGGAATAATTCCTTTTTCTTCATTCTGGAGCTGTTTACTCCCTTTTTTCATCAGGGATAGAGTAAGGCCCTCCTGTTTTATACTTCAGTGATTAAATTATTAAAAATTATTCATAAGTATAAAACAATTAAATATAAACAATAAATTACTGTCTCAAAGTCTAGAAGTACCAGGTTCAATGCTAGCATTAGACTGTAGATATTTCTGCTCATCTGGGACCTGTGTTGCTTTGTGACCCTCTCACAAGCAGCAAGAATTGAGAATATGATCCTGTTTAGGGTTTAGAAAAGAAATTGTTCTGTTGCAGCATTTTATGGACAATTAAATCAAACAAGTTTTTGAAATCAGAGTTATGTGTGCAGCAGCAGCATTACTGCAGCTGTGGAATGAAAAGGGGGAAAGGCCAGAAGATGAAAGATCTGAGCATTTTGTTTTATTTTTGGTTTGTTTGGGGGTTTTGATAGGAAACAAGCTATATTTTTCTGTTTCTGGAGAAAAGATATTTTATACATAACCTAACCATCAGATTTCCTTCTTTCTCTGGATCCCCCTGAGTTCCCATTCATCTCAGAATCAATGAGGGTCATGTCTTTGCCACAGGGCTCCATGGGCAGAGGGATTAACCCCAAATCTCTGCTCCAGTCTGATGGAAATGCTTTCAGAGAGAAATCAGCTCCTGCTGATTAATGAAAGATTGCTGGTAGTGTTTCAAAAGCAAAATGAAGTTCCAAAGAAAGCTCAGGAGTGAACAGCACCACTTGGCTCCATGGCAGGGATTAAAGGGGTTTGGTGGGATCCTTTTGTCTTCATTCCTCCCAGCTTCACCTTGGGGTTTAAATGAGGGGAAAGGAAATACAAAATAATTTCAGACTAAAAGGGAATCTGTGAAACTGGGAAATGCCAATGTGTGTCTTCATTAAACCTATTTTATTCTGACCACACAGGCACATCTTGGTTTGATCAGTGGTCTGTGGGAGCACAGAATCAGAAGCAAGGTCCCTTCCCTGGAAGGTGAATCCATGACAGGAAAAGCCCAAAATAAAAATTCCCCCTGCTGTGTCCCAGCTCCTGCTTTCAGGCTGGGTGTTTGGCACAGCTTCCCTCACAGCCTTGTGCTTCCCCCTGGCATCTCTGCACCCATGAATGTGCCAAACTCCTGGGGACAGGGATGGCAATACTGAAATCCCTGGCTCTCAATGCAAATTTACACTTTTCCCACCCTGATGCTGATGGGGCCAGCAGCACAAAGCTGCTCCCCTGGAGATGAACCTCGAAGAGCAGGGGGTCACACACACCCACATCCACCCAGAAGGATCTGCTGGCATCACTCAGGCACTAAACTGCTGTAAAAAGGAAAAGATTCAAGTCCTTTGAATCAATACCTGGCACGTGGGGTGAGATGTCCCAAAATGTGGATTCCCACCCATTTCCTTTCAGTCACTCAGCTTCTCATCCCCTCTCCAAACCCATTATTTGGATATCAGTCTGAAGAGGGGTAATTACAGTGAGTGACCTCGTTATTTCCCCTGGAGACCTGTGCAGAAGTGAACTATGAATTTTAATCAGGAGTTTCTTGGGACCATCTTTTCCACCTCTTCCTGAATATCTGAATTTGCATGATCCTGAGGAGCCCTGGGTTTGAAAATCTGGTTATTTCTAGAATACTGTGAAATCACAGGGAAGAAAACAAACATTGGGACTGGAGGCTACAGGTCTGTAAGGAAAATAATTCCACTTGTGCTCTGAGGGCCAGACCCTGAGGACACACCCTGGCAGCAGCAGAGCACCAGTGCTTTATACCCAAATTTTGTGGATATTGTACATTTGTATATAGAGGAAATCTGAAGAGCACATTAAAAAAAAAAAAGAGCAAACAACATTTTTGATACTCAAATGATGAATCAAGTTTGAAAAGGCATTTCTGAACTTGAAACTGCATTTTTCAGAGCCTGTTTCAAACACCTCAAGCTGCAAACTCCTCTGCCCTGCCCTCCTGTAAATAGATTTGACAGCAGAGGGTGAGCAGAGTGCTCTCTCTGGCTGTGAGCAGAGAATTTCTGTCTCTGTGCCCTTCCCTGGACCAGGTGCTTGTCCTGTATCCTCCATGCCAGCAGGGACAGGTGAAATCTCTGCCTCGTTTCACGGCCTTTTGCCTGATGTTATTTATTTGGGTCTGACTTTGTACATATGCAACAAAGTGGCTATTTTTGTTTTCTTTTTTTCTTTTTTTTTTCCTTTGTATTTGGTTCACCTCCTTGCTCCAGAGGGGGTTCTTCTCTGTGGTTGAAGCTGCTGAAAACAAGCAATAAAACCATTGTGAAGACATTGTGTTCCACCTGATATTTTAATTTATTCCTCACAGTCCTGGAGGAGACACAGAGAAGGCAAACTAAGAAGGAGGTTGTGAGCTGGAGAGGTTCTTACTTAGAGTTAAATATAATGACCTCATACTTTGAAAGGTTAACCAGATAGACCAAATCACTCTTGAAATCAGAGAATCATGGAAATACTGGGGTTGGAAGGGACCTTTAAAGGCCATTTAGTCCTTGCAGTGAGCAGGGACATCTTCAAGCAGATGGAAGTTCTGGGCAGACCTTCTTTGAGGACACCTGAGCCAGCAGATGAACCAAATCCAACATAAATGACCCCAAAACCTCCACCCCTGCACGAGCTGGGTGCAGGGATGAATTTGGAGACAGGACTGATGCATGAAGGTGACAACCATGAAATTCCAAACATTCTGTCATCGTTTGGTCACAAATTATTCCTGCATTTACAGGAACCTACAACCCAACACAAATACAGGTGTGATGCTGGAATATCCTCCCAAAAATCTTTATTGCTCAGAGCAGAGCACGAGCCTCCCTCTGTGCCTGGCAGAACAAGAGAACAGTAATTGTTGATATCAAGGACACATTATTTGATGCACAGGGATGTCAGGCAGTGAAAATAGGTCCTGACAAGAGGTCAGTGAGCTCTGCCATGTCCATAGGGCCAGTTTGGCCACTCAACCCTTCTTGAACTTCCCACCCTGTGTTCACACTGCTGATAAAGGCCAGACCTACAGCTTGAAATTACAAATCTTGGCTATATTTGTCCCTCTTTCTGCATGGATTAACCATTTTCATTTAAAAGGAGTTGGATGCTCTGAGCCGTTCTGAGAAGCAAAGTTGTTTGTACTGACTTCCAATGGATCTCTCTGTGGGTTAAGCCAGAAATCAGGAAAACAGGTTGTGAGGGGAAAGGGAAAACCAGCCAATTACATTTATTGTGTGTCTGTAGAGGTGAGGATAATCCCATCCTGCCAAAAAAACATGAGCAACTCCAATCACTGCTCAGAAATTAATGTAAGTGGGTTTGATGAAGGTCGCCTGAGAAGTCTGGGAAAAAAATAATCAGCCCAACCCTCTTTGGTCCCAGCTGAGTGTCCTCTGTGTCCTTCCTGACTGGCAAAGAGCAAAACTTGGCTTTTCTCAGGCACACACCATTATTCTGAATTTGATGGGACGTGCAGTCACAGCCTCTGGAAGGTTTTGAGCTTGGCTTTTAGGGCTTCTCTGTGTAAGTTCATGATTTTCAGGACTGCAAAAGCATCTTTCTCTATTAGAAAGAATCATGTTTAAAGGTGGAAAATTACATCCTCTTCCTTTGATCCCCCATGGTTTCCATGGCAAAATACCAGGATGAGGAATTTTGTGATCTCCATGACAATTTCCCACGTAGTGGATCAATGCTGGTGGTTAAATTAATGCTCCACATGCAGTTGGTTGTATCTACACCCTCACTCTGGGGATACAAAGTCTGAACTGGGACTCAGGACAACCCACAGAGGGAATTTGGCTGTTCTCAGCTCAGAAGGATGCTGGGTTGTCCAAGGATCTCAAGGATGTGTGGCACAAAGAGCCCAGGCATGGTGTCAAAATGTGGATTTGTTATCTTCTTTTCTTCTGTTAGAGCCAGGATTAAATTGCTCAGGAGACACATTTCTTTTGTGTTTGGACTCAGATGTTTACTAATTCTTATCTCTAGTACAGTCTCACAAGCTGTGAGTTCTGGCTAACAAGGTGAAAAATGGCTGTGTCTCCCTTTAGAAGGTCTTTTAAGCACAAACGGTCCAATTATGAAATGACACCTAAATTATTTTTATTTTAACCCAATACCCAACCACCCCTGGCCCGCAATGTGGATTTTTCTACCCAATTACAAAACACTACCCAGAGCCGTGGAGAAGAAGGTGATAAAGAAGGATTTAGCCTATAGGCTAAATCCTCCATCTTGCTTTATATATATTACTATTGTCTAAACCTTTAAACTCTGAGTTTTCCACCCTGTGATATCACACACTTCTATCCAAACTCCACACCCACAATCCCAGCGCTGTCACTCATTTTTGGAAGCCTTTTCCACAGTCTCAGGTCAATGCAGTTTTTTTCTTGAGGGTCAGTGCCCATTAGCACAAGCCTAAAATTCTCAGCTTCCAGGGTTCCAACATCACAACTGTAACACTAAACTTTCTGAAAGCCTAAAATCCTCTTCTGACACTGACAGTGCTCACAGAGAAATCACTGCTACTGCAGAACCCCTAATGCATTTACTCCTTTGTTGAACCATGAGAACAAAGGCAATGAGTGGCAATGTCATCTGAAAATGGCTATTTTAAGGTCACAGAATCACAGGATCTCTGAGGCTGACCCTCCAAGGCCATCAAGTCCAGTTTGTGCCTGATCTCCATCCTCTCACCCAGCCCAGAGCACTGAGTGCCACATCCAGCCCTTCCCTGGGCACCTCCAGGGCTGGGGACTGTTTGAATGGCACACAAAACAACAACACAGAGGCAGGAGGTCTGCAGTGAAAAGCTGCTCCCCAAAAAGAGCCTGAGCCTGTTTATTTCTTGCATTTTTATACATTTGTGGGTCTGGTTGGCTTTTGGGGTTGCCGCCCCTTCACCCCACTGGCCAAACCAGCTGTCCACCAATGTTATTTTCAGGCTAGAAATACATAGACAAAGGACAGTGAACAAAAACAAGAGAGGTTGTTTATGTTCCAAAGTGTGAGAAAGTGAAAAACTGACCCTTAATATTGCACAGAAACTAAAGGACTGACTCCATCCTATGAACAAGTACAAGGCTTTAAAGAAACTCAGAAAAACCAAAGCAACAGGGGACTCCACCTGCTCTTGTCAGGCACCTGGATGGGTGTGGAAAGCTCAGAACTGATCTGGCCTTGCCTCCAAAGACCAGAGAGGCAGAATTTTCCTGTACATGGCAACAGATCTCTTTTTAATTATAACTGAGGGTTCTAATTGAGAAACCCTCTCCTGGAGTCCATCCCCACCCACCAATGCTGATTGACCCTCTCCCCTTGGAAGCACCTCCACTCCTCCCAGTCTAGACCAACAGCCTGAATCCCTCCCACACACAGCCTGAGGGGACAGGAAGCAACCTGGAATGCTGAAACCAGCCAATATCACCCCTGCCCTTGGTTTTCAGAGCAAATCTACATAATTATGGTACAATGACTGAGGTAGGGAGAGGAAAAAGTAAGGAAAACATTTGGCTTGTAAGGCTGTGATTTGATGTGCTTGTTGAGGGAGACAGGACTCTCTAAAGCACATTTTGTTGTCCAAATATGAAGAAGAATCATAAAATCAGAATGGTTTGGGTTGGAAGAGACCCCAAAGCTCATTTTGTTCCCCTGGCAATGGGAAGAGACACCTTCCTGGACCAAGTTGCTCCAACCCCCATCCAAACTGGCCATGAACATTTATTCAACTCAACAATTAATTCAACTCAGTATCTAGATAAAGAGGTGTCCTGGGTGACAAACAGGAGTTCTGTCACTTAATATCAGCTCCAAATCAAGTGGCATTTAAAGCCCAGGGATGCCAATACTTGATGTGAAATAAACTAGGGTTGAACCAACACCCACATATTTATCTTTCTCTCCTGAAAAGTGTCTGCATCCTATTGTCATTTTTTACCTGAAACCATTTGTGAAACTTATTTCACAAATGAAATAAAATACCAGCAGCAAGACTCAAACACCAGTTGGGCACTGCTGCCAAGAATCTGCCTCCCCCAGCTCTTGCAGATTTATTGCTCTGGGATATTCAATGGCTGTTTCTTATCAGCCACTTAACTCTGAGCTCTTTGGCATAAAGCCATTAGAATCCATAATATTTCATTATGTCCTATCTGCTCCCAGCTAAAAAAAAATGGGGATCTGGTAGAAATATGACCTCAGTTGGCAGTGATGAAGGAATTTTTTACATGTGATGGATTTATGTGTGTAATGTGATTTTGGGGTTGGAATGCATG
The DNA here is from genome assembly GCA_013400215.1 of Cisticola juncidis. NCBI lineage: Eukaryota > Metazoa > Chordata > Aves > Passeriformes > Cisticolidae > Cisticola > Cisticola juncidis. The sequence goes on from VXBR01001030.1 coordinate 175,866, forward strand.
CAGGTTTTCATTCCATCCCATCAAGTATGTCCCACAAAGGGTGGTCCAGTTGGCCACTAAATTCCAGCTCTCCTGGTGCCCTGTTTAGTTCACAGATAAGGGTCTAAATAGGGGGTTCCAGGAATTCTATGGCTTTTGAGAAAATTCCAGACATGTTAGTCCATGATGGGAGAGGGTCCCTCTTGGCTGAGTCTGAACTCAGCCCTTTCCCAGGTTGTGATGGTCACATTTCCAAGGATCTCTTTGCAAATTACCTGACCTGGAGAAGACTGGATGGTTTTATCCTCCCCTGCCTCCATTACTGGCAAGGAACCCTCAGTTTCAGAGACAATTACTGTGATTTTGGCCAGAACTGGGCAAGGATAAAGCTTGGAATCAAAATTATAAAGTACAACTCAATTCTGGGCTCTCAACAGATGCCCCACCTCCAAGGAAAGATTTGGAATTCATCAGCTGGATCAGTGATTAGGGCTTGTGTGAACAACTAAATGTGTTTGTTTGGCTGCTGGGGAGGGAAGGGAAGGGAAGGGAAGGGAAGGGAAGGGAAGGGAAGGTGT
>VXBR01001030.1:176632-190157 GCA_013400215.1 Cisticola juncidis
GGAAGGGAAGGGAAGGGAAGGGAAGGGAAGGGAAGGGAATATCAACAAAAGATGTATAGAATTCAGCAACTCTCATCATTCAAATCTAATTACAGGGCAAAATGTAAATTAATGCAACATTCTTTGGAGGGCTGCTCACATCCATAGCAATATGCCAGCTCTGGAATTTGCCCAGACCTTGAACAAGAGTGAAATTCTTCAGATTCAACATCAAGTGCTATGGTCTGTTCACAGGGGAAAAGGCATTTTAGGTGTTACTGAGGCAAAGTTAAAAGCAGCAGTTGCTCCAACAAGAGGGAAATTTCCAGGGAGCTTTTGAGAAGGGGTCCCACACACACAGAGCTAGAAGACATTTATTTTCAGGAGGTAAACAGGTCCTTGAGGAGCCAAGGGCTGGAAAGGTGCTGGAGAAATTCAGGCTGGCACAGGGTTTGAAGCACATCAGTGATGAAGATAAAGGAGAGTCCTCACTGTTGTCATCTGGCTGCAGATGCTCATTACCAAAGCTTTTACCCACCAGGAACCAAAAAAAAAAAAAAAAAGGCAAATTTAAATTAACATGGTGGAGCTTGGTGAGGTGGACAATGAAAATTTCCTTTTTTCTGAATTCTTGTTTAGTCTGAACCCTGATTTAAAGCTCTTCTGACCTTCTCCAGGTGTTTGCTTTCCTCACCCAGTCTTAACAGGGTGAGTATAAATTCCTTGTATCAGGGATAGATCCCACAGGCCAGAGAATTTGGGCAAACCCTCCACCCAATGTTCCTCTCCAGAAAAACAATGTGTTTCTACAAAGAGAACCTGAAAAATGACATTTCATTGCACATTTCATACCCTGGTTCTCCTCTGCTAGGTGGGACAGTATGAAAAACTATTCTCAGCTTTTTAAACACAAAGATAATTGTCATTGCAGCATTGACTCTCTGGGGGAAAATCCTCTCACCTGGATTTAGGTGTCAATAAAGCAGCTACTAATGCCAGGGGCACTCACCAGAACTCCTTTCTAGAGAGTTCTTATCAATGCAATTAATTCAGTTTAGGAGGAAATTCATCTGTGCAGGTGCAGCAGATAAATTTATGCTCAATTTAAATATACTTAAATAACCCTGGGTTGTCTGCAGTAGGACTTTGGAAACAAAAAGACAGAGAAGACACTGAAATTCCTAATTTTTCTGTTTGAAAGGAGCAAAAAGTGCACCCCACAAAGCCCTCCGGTGAGCAATGCAATTCCATGGAAACCATAAAGGAGGGATTCAGGGGTTCCTGATGGATGTGAAGGTCTGAGGTGGTGATGACTGCAGAGGTGCTGCCAAGGAAAACCTGGAATTCCAAGGGATGGATGGGTCACAGCATCCACAGCTGTCCTTGCCCTTCTGAGGCACAGCTGCTCTGGTCCTGTCAGGGTAGTGAATACAAAATCTGATCACAGGTTCTTGTGGAGGAAGAGGTGCATCAGGGAAACAGCACCAGTACAAAAGGAGTGATGAAGAAGATTTTACACAAACCCATTTCTCTTCAAAGCTGGGGGAGAAAAGTGGCAAAAATTACAGTTTTGCTGGAAATACACAGCTGCACACCTCACAGGATATCCAGTACTCTCTCCTTACAGAAATAATTTGGGTTTGCTTCTGCTCTATGTTAATACTGAAATCAAATTCTTATAATAAGATTTTTTTTGGTGAGCAATGCACACAGAAACTGCTGAATATTACAGCATTAAAAATATGTGTCACCAAAAAGGACACTGCTGCTGTTAAGAACACAATTATCTTTACTACATTAGCACCTAGTGAATGTTCCCATTTGTAAGAAAAATATACATTCAGAGCTTTTAGGAAAAGTGGAGAAAACATTATTTACCTCCAGTAATACACCTAAAACTCAGTGACAGGAATAATTTTTTGGGGCACTGTGGGTTCAACAGAGAATTTGACTGTGGCTCCAAAAAAGAGAGCTTAACTGGGATAGAATAACCCCCAGATGATCATTAATACAGTTATTTTCCTTGTGGGTTGTAAAAAGTTCTTTCTTCCCCAAAGACAAAGTGAGAACAAACCTGTACTTCAGTTTATTCCATTTCTTTACTAATGGAATATTAATTTTTGTTTTTCACTGGGCTGTTTGGGAGGTTTTGGTTTAATATATTGGAATTGCAGCTGCATGTATTTGAATTATTTATGCAGCCAGACACGTAGGCTGTGATTAAGCTTCTTATTTGGTTGTAACACAAGGTTCATTTCTTCTGCTCATTGATTTAGCATGAGGGAACCTTCCCCACAGCTCTGCTTCACAATAAATTGCTATTGGCAGATGGAAATGTCAGGTTTACCCTCCAGATGGGAGCAATAACAAATCAGACCTTTGCTTGTTCCATTTATCCTGCTGCACGTGTGACAGGAGATGTGCTTTGCTCTCTGCTGACTCTGTCCCTTCTCAAAATTACATCGAGGTGTTTTTTCCACAAATTAATTCTGTGGCCACCAAAACTCAGCTCAGCACACGTGAAACTGGCTCAGACAAACTGCTCAGCCCCAATTTTCAACTTTGCCATGGATCTGTTGAAGTTGAAATAATATTTTCATTTCCTGGGTTGCGTTTTTACAGTGAATCTCTTTATGATCATGGGAGATTGGGTCAATACCATGGAGTCACGGAATGGTTTGGGTTGGAAGGGACCTCAAAGCTCATCCCATTCCACCCATGCCATGGGCAGGGACACCTTCCACTGTCCCAGGGTGTTCCAAGCCCTGTCCAGCCTGGCCTTGGACACTGCCAGGGATCCAGGGGCAGCCACAGCTTCTCTGGGCACCCCGTGCCAGGGCCTGCCCACCCTCACAGGGGAGAATTTCTCCAGATGTCCAATCTAAACCTCCTGTACAACTCTCCAAGCCTGGTTTTGGGCAGCTGAAAACCTCACTCAGAGTGCCCATTTCTTTCCTTGAACAAAGAGTTCCCTGGGACTGTCTGAGCTGGAGATGTCAGCAGTGGCAGTGTCTGATGCCTGGCCAGGAAAATTCACTCACTTCTGCATATTGTGATCTTTTTTTGACTGTAAGTGCTACAAAACAAGGAGCTTTTCTTTCTTTCTTTCTTTCTTTCTTTCTTTCTTTCTTTCTTTCTTTCTTTCTTTCTTTCTTTCTTTCTTTCTTTCTTTCTTTCTTTCTATTGATCTGAATTGTAATTTATTGCTTGGGACAGTTTTGAACAACCCAGTACAGTCTGAGGGCAACACCATGGCTTCCAAGATCTCAAAGAGAAAAAAAACTTACATCAAACTGACTACAGCTGCCAGTGTGGGAGAAATGGGGCTGTAGCTGAAGATGGAGCCAAGATCTTTGGGTTTGAGGATTTTCACACGGCTCCTGCTTTAGTCCACCTTCTCCACAGCCTCCATCTTCCTGCACATCAAGAACCTGACTTCAGCTCCTTCAGGAAGGCTCAAAATTGTTTTCCTGCACTTCCTAAATGCCTGGAAAATGCAACTGATAGCAGTGGAACGGAAAACCTCTGATTATCATAGGGAATCTTTATTCATTGCCGCTTGCACTTCAATGCAGTTTTCAGAGCGCCTCATCCCTCCCTGGTAACTTAAAATTCATCCATTCTGTGGGCAGGGACACCTCACACTATCCCAGGTTGCTCCAAGCCCTGCCTGGCATTGGACACTGCCAGGGATGAGGAGTTTTCTGCTAACACAGCGTGTTGGAGAGGAGGAATTTGGCCTTGGATGGAGATCTCTGCATCTCCTTGTGTGGGTCACTCCAGGGAGATCTCTCTACCTGCTGTCACCTCTCCATCCACACAGGCCTGTGCTTAATATTTTGTGACAAGCCTCCCTGTCCTGGCCATTCCTGGATCAAATCCAAGAATGAGAAGTCTGCTGAGAGCTTCCAAGCTTCCTCTTGGCCAAAATGTTCTTTTGAGCTGCCAGTGCCATCACTGCCAAGTTCAGCCTGAGCTCCAGTCAGTGCCACCCCTGAGCTGATTGTCTGTTTTGATTAAAACCCATCAATGAGAAGCCATTTGGAAGGTTTCCAACAGGGACATTAATAAAAAAGATGCCTTGTCCACACCATGTAAGAGTATTGCTATTCCTGTCTAAAGGCCTTAAGTTTTGAGCTCAATTTGCAAGGAGCCTCTCAAACTCACTCCATCCATTTTCTTGTCCCAAAATAGCTTTGTTTTACCTACTGTAACTGTGAGAGAAATTTCTCTAAGCTGATCAGGGCTCTGATCAGGTTGATTTATTTTACTTTTTTAACCACATTTTTATGCAGGCAGAAGTAGCAGCAGAACAACAAACCCAACAAACACCAAGGGGCATTATAACAATTTCACTACATAGGTGATTATTGAGTGCCTGGAAATTCTCCCTGGTACTTTGTGGACATAATTTCAACATTCACAGGGCTGTCTACGGGGTTAAATCCAATCTGCAAACCTGATTTTACCATAGCAGGGTCACAGGTCAGTGTCACTGTGGTTTTTATGGAGTCACGGAATGGTTTGGGTTGGAAAAGCCCTTAAAAACCATCCAATTCCAACCCCCTCCATGGGCAGGGGGTTGGAACTGAGTGACCCCAAGGTCCTTTCCAACCCAAACCATTCTTGGAATCCCTGTCTGGGATGGCCAGGTGGGATTTTGGGATGCTGGAGTCACTGCACACAATCCTCTGTGTGTGCCTTGGGGCTGGAGGATTCTGCTCCACCCTAAAATGAAATTCTCTGGCACAGAAGAGGATTTGCTTGTTGGTTGAGCTCAGTTTAATCCTGTTAACACAAGGACAGACTGCACAGCCAAATTGCCTCTGGCTTTTCCAGAGTGAACTCCTCAGCCAGAATCAGAGAAGGAGCCAAATCCCAAGTGGTGGGAGCAAGCACGGGGTCCCCAGAGCTCCCTCTGATTCAGTAGATAACCTCAGACAATGTTTTACCTTTTACCAAAAATATTTCTTTACCAAACACCACGACCTGAACTCCTGCAGTGACAGCTCAGGTGCCCCATCTGTGGTGGCAGCCACAGGTCAGAGCCAGCTGCTTTCATTGCCCTCATGGGGCATTTTCCAACTGCAGACATGGCACCTGGAGGATTTTCTTGCCATTTTCTTGCCATTTTCTTGCCATTCTTTCTCAATGTACAACACAACATGAATTTGTGAAATTGCAACAAATAAAACCTTTCACGAAATCAATCATTCAAGTTTTGTTAAAATATGCTAATTTTATTTGCAAAGTTTAGTTATTTTTAGAGATAAGATACTTTGCTGGAACAGCTGTGATGAAACATTGGTAAGCACCTGTTAGTGGATGGAAGAAGATGCAGTTTACCATATCCTTGATTTCATGAAAGGTTTTATTTTTTGTTACAATCTCACAAATCCACATTGTGATTGTTATTGGTTGTAAGCTGTTTTAGTGGGGTTTTAGTAAGTCATGAGTATATGATACTTTAGAAAGGTGTTATTTCCACTTCCTAAGATGATTAGTGCTGATATATTAATTATATAGTGTGATCTCAGGGTTGCTGTTCCCTGAGATTTTCCTCGGGGTTGCTGTTCCCGGAGGTAATCAGGTTTTTTTTCGTCTTCTCTTGGCCCTGAGTGTTTCACACCAGAGCCAGAGCAGACAGGCTGAGTCCCCAGTCCGTGTTTCCAAGGTTGTTTATTCTTCATTGTCTCAGTTCTGTCTCAGCTCTGCAGGGCATCCCCAGCAGAGCAGGACACGCGGGGACTGGGCAGATCAGAGGGTCCTGTACCCTTTGTACCATTCCCTGACCCAACCNTACAGATCCCAGACCCCCTGTCCGGTCTCCAAACCCTCCAGGGTGGCCACAGGGATGCCCTGGACTCCAACAATGTGAATTTATGATTTATTAGAAGCAGCAAACACATCCTGTGCTGGGTGTGCTGCAGCTCTGCCCTTTCCTGCGGGCTGTGCTGGGGGGATGCACCAAGGGGGGGTCCCAGAGGGTTGCACAGCTCGTGGTCCTTTCTGCACCCTAAGAATTAAAAACATTCTGTGAGAAGTGTGTCCTGGCCCCTGTGGGAGTTGTAAAGCTTTAAAATGCAGAGGAGCTGCTCTCTCCTTGCTCAGAGGTGCAGTGCACTGGCAGGGAGCCCAAAAGGAGGAGGGAGCAGGGCCTGGCAGCTGTTGGAGGCACTTGAAAAAGAGATCAAAGCACATTAACTCATTGTCCTTCTCCCATTCCCCATTTCCACAGCATGAGGAAAAAAACTTCCTTTTCTTTCCTGTGAATGATACCTCAGGCAACTGTTCCTGAGTGCAGGAATGATCCTTAAGGTCCCTTCTTAAGGAAAAGGGACACAAACCACTCCTTAATTCTATGAATCCCTCTTTTTCTCTGTGCCTTGCCCTGATGGGGACACAGCACGAGGAGCAGGTTTAGGTGTGGTTCAGGTGACCTTCTGCCCCAGCCTGTCTCCCTCTGTGCCAAAGGAGGGGCTGCATTCCTGCCCTCCTTAAGGATCCCTGTGGGATTTCTGCTCTGGAAGCTCTGCTGCACCCCTGCATTAAACCTTAGGAGCAGATGAGTGTGGGCAGGGCAGAAATAAATGGAGAATCAGGGGATTTCACTCAATCCTACAGCTCCTCCTCCAAAGCATCTTCTGCTAAAGAGTCTTTTTGTCCAAGGAGAGTTTTCTAGACTTTTGTCACATTTACAAGGGGAAATGGCTTTAATTTGAGGAGGTCAGGTTTAGATGGGATTTTGGGAAGGAATTCTTCCCTGTGAGGGGGGGCAGACCCCGGCACAGGGTGCCCAGAGCAGCTGTGGCTGTCCCTGGATCCCTGGAAGTGTCCAAGGCCAGGCTGGACAGGGCTTGGAGCAGCCTGGGATGGTGGAAGGTGTCCCTGCCCATGGAGGGGGTTGCAATTAGATGATCTTTAAATCTTTTCCAACCCAAACCATTCTGTGGCTCCATGAAAAACCCCAGTGACATTACCCTGTGACCCTGCTGCTGTAACACCAGGTTTGCAGGTTGGATTTAACCACACAATCCTGTTAACAATTGAAATCATTCTCCACAAGTACCAGGGAACATTTCCAGATACACAAATGGATCCTCCCTGCAGTGATATTGCTACAATCCTCCTTGGTGTGCCTTGTGCCAGGGATAAATAACACATTCCCAAAGAATTTCTGGGGGTGTCTCACAGTGTGGGTCATTCCTGATGAACATTTTGGATGGAACATCATATTTTAGAAAGTCAGAGTTTAATAAAACAGCAGTGGGCCATTCCAGCAGGCTCCATACCAGAGAAGGACCCCAAATCTATTTCACCACTGCAATAGCTGCACCCTTAGTGTTTATTCCAATTTTTTTCTGGGTCCCTTTGTACTGTCAGACCTCACAGGTCATAAGGACACTGCTTGGGCAGCAGGATGGCATGAACAGCATCCCTGAGCTGGCAGTGCCACCTAAATCAGTCATGAGAAGAAACCCAATCTAAGGACAACCCCTGCTCTCCATGGATTATGATTTTCTTTCTCCTCTCCCCAAAATTTTCAGAAATGGGCATTAAAATTCATGTATCACTCCACATTAAATTGATAAGGTGACCATGGATGTTCTTCTCCTGGTACAGCTTTGAATTTATAGGATATTTCTATTTCTATGTTTTATTTATGAGAGATATATCTATATTTATGCTTATTTCATATTTATGTTTATATTTAAATTGATGCTTAGATATTTATATTCCTATTATCTGCTTTTAGCAGCAAATATTTCACAGGCCCAGTGATCCCAGCTCCCTTCAGCCTTGCAGGCAGTGCAGTGACTCATTCCAGTCCTCTGTAATTCCTCTTTTCTGTGAGTCTCTCCTCAAGGCAGACAAGCCATGTAAATGAATTGGTCTGGTTTGTAACTTGTTTATTGGGATTTCACCTCAGGGGCAGCATGAGCAGGCAGATGGGAGAGGGTTTTGTTTTTTTTCTCTCATCTTTCTCTTTAAGATTGCCCAAGTCCCATTGGGGTTGCCCAACTTCTGAAGGTTTGGCTTTGCAGTTTTAAAAGTGCTTTTGAAATGCAACTTCAGTGGGTAATATCCCATTAAAAATAAAATAAAATAAAATAAAATAAAATAAAATAAAATAAAATAAAAGGGATGGAAACAGCAGAAATACCATGGGATCCCTTTAAAGAAACAGATTGCAAGATTAAGGAAGGAAAAGTGGTCCCTGCCATTGGAATTTGCTCAACCGTTCCAGAAACACATTCCCTATAAAAGCAGTCCCAAGAGAAAAAAAAAAAAAAAAAGGAAGGGCATGTCTAGCCCAAATTGTTCATTTTGTGAGGAAAACAAGAAAAAAAGGTGAGTGTGGTGTAAGCAACAATATTTTTATATTTATTAAAATATTTGTAGGCTTAAATTTAAGGCAGATTTTTGGGGCCCCTCCACTCAGGGGAGGGCAATAGATCCATATCCAGGTAGAGATCCAGAACAGGAATAATTTGGGATCTCTGCTGTGTTTCCTGGTCCTGCCCCTTTTCTGTGCTCAGCCTTTCATGGCCAAAACAATTTCTGGCAGAGAGGAAGAAATGGGATTTTGACTGTGATGGTGAAAGTGGAATACTGGGTGCCTGGGAAGGTTTATTTTCTCCTGTGATTTAAAACCAGTCAGTGTTTCTGCTCCAGATAAATACTCTGTGTTCTATGAATGGATGTATAAATGAGATTTTGGGGGTGGTTTAGGTGCTAATCAATAATGAAGCAGCATTAAACTGGCTCCATGCAGTTACTTGTAACTCCAGCAAAGGATTTTCATGAAAATGCACTTCTCTCCTGTAATATATATATATATAGATATATATCTACACCTTAAAGGTTGTGTCAGTAAGGGCTTCATCCAGCAATCAGAGAAATAAACAGGAAAACTTGTCTTGACCTCAGGAAGAGGTGGGGAGAGCTGCATGAGGCAAAGCCTGGCCCAAATGGGGACATCACTCACACCAGTGGCACAGGAAATGAGAAAGATCTTCCTGAAGTTTCTCTGAGTTCCTTCTGTGCTGGAAAATCCTTTGTTACTTCGACAGAGCACCTCAGAAATTCATGGATTTAACCAAAAACCAAGGGGATTCTTCCTGGGGCACAAGAAGATTTTCCTTCTCTGGTGCAAGGCTCTAGTCCAAAGCCACAAGGAGCAAATTTTCTCCTTTTTGCTGTCATTCTCTGGAAGATAATACAGATATCAAATTTAGCAGTGACATTTCTTGCTCTGTTCATGCTTTCATTCATTGAATTAAGGACATTACTTTTCCTTGAGTGAGCTCTCAGCAGGAGACACAGCAGAAAAGTCCTTGCTCAAAAAAAAGTCTAAAACCTCTGTTGATTTTTTTTTACTCCAAAATTTATAATAATTAATCAACTTCCATCCAACTGTCAAGCTCCAAGCCTGGCAGTTAAATCACACCAGGACATTCAGGTTGCTGCCTGCAGGTTTTAGACTGGGATCAAGGGGTTAGACTGGGATCAAGGTGTTAGACTGGGATCAAGGTGTTAGACTGGGATCAAGCTTTTAACCTCATGTGGGGTTTTTTTCCCACAGAGACAATTCCCAGGTTCCTTCCTGGCTGCTCACAAGAACCCCAAGCCAGCAAAGAGCTTCCCAGCATGGCAAATTTACCAGGATGGGCAAGGATGGGAGCTCATTGGAAACCTGGAGAGAATCACAGAATTTCTAAGGAAATTTCTTTCTAAGGAAAGAAATTTCTAAGGAAAATTCTAAGAATTTCTTTGGAAAAGCCCTCAAAATCAAATCCAGAAGTTCTGTGTTTGCCTTGTAGGTTGAACACGTTGCCATCAGCCTTGACAAAGACCTTCTCCATGGAATTGGGAGCAATTTTCCATGGCAAATTACTGTGTCCTGCAGGCAGAAGTTAATTTGGGATGAGGCAGCTGAAATCCCTCTGTATGAAATAGTCTGGGCTTTCATCAGCACCTGGTGTAGCCAGCAGGGGTTAAGCATTAATTTTGAAGACCCCAGTTTCAGGATAAATTGACAAATCTGACGCATTTGGGAACCAGCCCCAAATAATTTTCCAAGAATCTCATTAGCAGTTGTCTGCTTTATCAGACAAATGGATTAGAGCCATGAAGAAACAGCACAGGTTACCCAGAGGTCAAAGGGGGGAATAAAAACTGCAGCTTTGCCACCCCAGTCCAACCACAGCAGCCACTGGGTTTCCCAGTTGGGGCAGGAATGGTCTGGGAGGGCCCTGAGGAGCCTGTCCATTGGCCTCATTAGGATTTGGATCAAATATTGAGGCTAATTTTTCTCTGTTCCCCCACAGAGCTGTGCTCTTAAATGATTTATGCAAATGAGGCGCATCTATTAAATTTGCAATGCTGCAGGCATCAATATACAAGTGTTAGAAACAGTTCTGTATTCAAGAAACCTGAGCAAAACCCTGATTTTCCCCTGAAAAAAAGAAAAATGAATGCTGAAGGAGCTGGGATAAAGCTGATTCTTTTAAATACATATCTAAAGAAAGGCAGAATAATTTCCTATGTATCCCTGGCTTCTGTTATTCACTGGAAAAGGTCTCATTTTTTATGCCTTTGTAAATATCCTGCTGTCCATGATTCTGCATTGTCGTGACTCTTTTGTGATGAAATAACCAATCCAGCTGCTCTGGAATTAAGCTGAATTTTGCAAGTGATTTTTTGTCAGGGAAGAAGGTGCAGAGTAATCTCCTGCTCCTTGAATTCAGGGAATCAGCCCTATTGGAAATAATCCTCATGGTTAATCCAGGGATAGTTTGGCAGCCCAGCGTGCCAAGCCTTGGAAAACCTGGAAGGGTTTTAATTCTCACCTGCAGGCAGCATCCTCATGGGCATGGTCACCACTTTGGAATCATGGAATCCTTAAGGTGGGAAAAGACCTCACCAAGTCCAAGAATCAACCCAGAACCATCCCCATGTTCACCCCTAAATCACATCCTCGAGTTCCACATTTCTGAGTTTCTGAAACACCTCCAGGGATGGTGACTGCACCACTTCCCTGAGCAGCCTGTTCCAATGCCCAACCACCCTTTCCATGAGGAATTTTTCCTAAATACCCAACTTAAACCTTCCAACCTAAGAAATCCCAGGGTCATCTTGAGGTCGTTTTGTCTCCTGAGGGACTTTTGAGGAACATCTCAGGTGAGCACACAGAAGAGTCGTTGCTTTTTGAGAGGATTCCAGGCACCTCACCAGGCTCCAAATACTGACACAGCTCTCCCACTGAACCTTCAGCATAACTTCCATCCTCTCCTGGATGCTTTGGATGCCTCCAAATAATTGTTCTGGAAGTCTCAAAGAAGATAAAAGAGTGTCAAAGAGGAAACAAAACTATCATTCAATTATATTTCATTTACAGAAGAAATCATTAATGATTGAATTTGGCAATTACATTTAAATGTACACCCTGAAAAAAGGGGTCAACACCACTCTCAAAACACCACTCTCCAAAATCTGTTCTGTGCTGTCACTGGAAGCAAATCCTCCTTTTCCAAGCTACAAAGCCCTCCAGAACAGGTTGGTGCATTGGAGAAGTCTGACCTGAGAAAAAAAAAAGAGGAAACTCTCCAGAACCAGCAACCAAACACTGTCACAGGCTTACCCAAATTTCTGAAGCCCTTGGAAAGGCTTCTGTCAAAATTTTAGCTTCCCACCAGCACCTTTCCAGGGCTTGCCCAGGTGTCCTTAAGAGCTACCATGGGTCAGGGACCATTTCCTGTTCCCCTAAAGGATGTTCCTTGTGCCCATGTGGGAAACAAACACCCCCAAATTAGGGTTATGTCCATGCTGACTTCATGGTTTAGGCAAAAAAACCCAAACATTCCAGACCAAATTACAAACACAGTAAAATCATCAAAATTCCATTTTATATCCTAAAATCCCTTCACCCCAGAAACTCCAGGGAATGTAGAACCTTAAAAAAGATTTGCACATATCTCTGGCAGGCAAAACCCCTCCCAGACTTATTTTTTCTTCCTAATTCCAGCAGGAGGAAATTCAGTTTTCAGCTGGGAAAAGCAAGTTTATAGTTGTGTCTTCAAACAGAAGTTTCTAGGACCTAAAGAAAAATATGCCACTTTCCCATATGAAAGCAGCAGCACAAGTCAGAGGAGGGGAAAAAACACTGCTTTTATTTAATAAATCTATAGAATAATGTGGAGTTGTACTTATGCAGTAGTTTTTCATCAGCTGCAGCCCAAGGCCTCTCACAGCATTTATTAATAGAGCTCCAAGAGTGCTGCTTTCTCAGCTTGTGCATAATTCAGACAGAAAAGAAAAATTCAGGATAAAACAAATCCTATTGTTTAAAAAAAACAACTCAAAGCAATAAATGGTGCAAAAACATTGTTTAGAGGTAAATAATATTCTCTGCCTCGGCTTCAAATGTTTTCTTTAAGGGATTCTTTGGTAAAGGGCTTTTTGCTCAAATAGTACCATTACAAATTCAAATTTCCATTTGAATCCACAAGGTGAAAGATTTAATTCTGAAAAGCAGGAAAAGAGGCAATACAAGCACAATTCAAAATTGCTGTTTGTCTAATTTGCATGAATGAATTGAAAACACCAGTAATAAACATTCTGGTTTATTATTAAACCAGAAGAACAAACCTTCTGGCCTCTAAATCTGAATGTCTCCCATGGAAAAAAGAAGTTTTAACTGTAAAACATCTCCCAGTTTTTCATTGCACTCTTCCCTGCCTAGAAAATTTTCAGAGAACACATTTTTTTTTTCCTAAAATTCAGCACCCAGAGCTGCAGGAGAAGAGTTTTTCTGAGCAAACTGGATGGTTCAGAACTGGAAATGGAGCACAAATATACTCCACAGAAATTATTGACTGAAGCCTTGACGTTTCCACAGAAAGGTGTTTTCAATATTATCTCTATTTAGCAGCAAGAATTTCCAAACTGCAGCAAAAGTTGCAGCAGCCAGAAGTCTGTGTCCAGACTCTCATGGTCCTTAGTGTAATTTTTTGAGGGGGAACTCAGCCAAATGCCCATTTCCCTTCTGAGAAGTGGCATTTTTGGTGGCAACAGCTACTAGAAATCAAATATCTGGGGTGGTGTCTGCCCTGAGAGGCAGAATTTCTCCTGGGCTGTGCTCCTTGCATGGTCTTGTGCCTTTTTTGGTCCCTCCAGGGAGGCCACTATTAATTACCAGCACCCATGCAAATGCAGAATTATGAGCTCCTCTTTGTGGGCTTCCCAAATGTCTTAGTTTGGAAAGACAGGTAAAAGCTGGAGCTTCCCTTGGAATGGAGAATGGAAACCCCCTTCCTCTGAATTATTTTAATTATGAAATTAAGGGACTTTCAGACAAAGATATGGGAATAGGAATAACAGTTCTTTGCCAGGAAAGTTAAAAAATTAGTAGTACCAGAAAAAAATTTTTTAAATATAAAATTTTTAAAAATAAAATAAAATAAAATAAAATAAGGCAAACTAACAAAAAAATAAAAAACCTGTCAGAGTCACAACACACCCTGACCCCCTGTTGCTCAGGGTG
>VXBR01001030.1:190241-239061 GCA_013400215.1 Cisticola juncidis
CCTGGAAGGGATAAAGAACCCTGCCCCAGCTGGGTTTAAGGTCTGGCCCATTAACAGAAGGACACCTGCCACCTCCCCCTCCCAGAGTTATAAAATAAAGAAAAAAAACCTCTTCAACCAGTTTCAACAGCTGGGAATAGAAGACATCTTGCATTGCAACCCCTGACACCAAACTGGACAGAAACCCTGGAGAAACCACAGAATCCCAGAATGGTTTGGATCAGAAGAGACCTTAAATATCACCTCATTCCCACCCCCTGCCATGGGCATGGACACCTCCCACTATCCCAGGCTGCCCCAAACCCCACCAGTGCCGAGTACAGAGGGACAATCCCTGCCCTGGCCCTGCTGGCCAAACCCTTGGTCACCCCAGCCAGGTGCCAGTGGCCTTCTTGGCCACCTGGGCACACCTGGGCTCATACTCTGCTGCTGCCAACCCTCACCCCCAGGACTTTCCCTTAGCAAATCCCTTCTGGAGCACAGAACCAAGGATAAACTCTCACCCCTCCTCTTCCCAGAGCTGCCCACACAGCAGATCTGCAAATGCCACTCCATGGGGCACCCCTGACATCAACATTCTGGGAATTCACAGCTCTTGGATCTTCCCAAATCTGGTTTCTCAAGCCTGGGGTTAAAATTCATCCCCTCCTTGGGGAAATCAGCTTGACAGTGAATATTTGGTACAAATCAGCTTGACAGTGAATATTTCCACCACTGCTGCTTTTCTGGCCCAGAAAAGGTTAAACAGCTCTTTTCACTGACAGTAAGAGCAGCTCAGTCTAATACACTCCAGATTGATTGTTTTGTTAATTATATGCTGGCACTGTGAGCTTGACAGATTTTCCAGATATATTTCTGTCTTTTTATATGCACACACACGTGTGTGGATAGTTACAGAGACAGATAGGATTTTGGTTTTCACAGGTTCAGCACCAAAGCACAGGCAGAAAAGACCCTGGCCAGGCTTGAAATTGAAACTGCTGCAAGCCCCTGAAATATCTTTTTTTTTTCAACATATTCTTCAATATATCCCCCTCTCCCCACCTCCTTAGGAAGTTACAAAGGAAATACTAATTAGCTGCAGCACCAGGCACGTCTGTGCTGCTCTGCACTGACAGATCCTGAGCAGTAATTGGGTCACACTCACAGATGCTCAGAATATCCAATGTATCGTGCTTTGCCTGCAGCTCAGGCACAGGAAGAGCAGGGAATCTCACAGAAAAAGAGGACCCAGCTCAGCTCCTCACAGCTTTAAGAGTGCTTGAGTAGAACTCTTCACCAGCATTAAAGATTTACGAGGATTTGTAAGAAATCTTCCAATATCTGGCTGGTAGAAAAATAATTTTGTTCCTTTTTCGAAGGCTGAAGGATCACAAATGAGTTATTAACTTTGTCAGGGTAGGACTGTTGGAGAAGGACATTTCACAAGGGTATGGAGTGACAGGACAAGGGAAATGAGTTTAAGCTGAAGAAAGGCAGGTTGGGATTAGATATTAGGAAGAAATTCCTCCCTGAGGCCCTGGACAGGGTGCTCAGAGAAGCTGTGGATGCCCCTGGATCCCTGGAAGTGTCCAAGGACAGGCTGGACAGGGCTTGGAACAACCTGGGATGGTGGAAGGAGTCTCTGCATGGATTTGGAACTAGGTGACCTTAAAGGTCCCTTCCAACCCAAACCATCCTGCAGTTCCATGATTCTATGTTTTTTTCTGCCACATGCATCCACCCTTCACACCCTGCATATTCTCCAAAACTGAAACTGGAGCATCTTCTTTAGTGAAAACACAATGGCCTCATTAAAAACCTCACAGAGGAACTTCTGGAGCTGTGCTGGTTGATGCCTGCAGGGGTTTAGGCCTGAATTTTCAGAACTGAAGCATTTTCAGGTGGGGATGATGGATGCTGCTGTTGGCTCCACTTGAACATGGGGCTCCTCACACACTTTTCCTTCTTTCCAGATACAAAGGATCCAAAATCCTGCGTGGTGCTACCCCACAACCACAGGGGTGGAATTGGTACCACAGAACTCCCACAGGATGGGCTGGGTGAGCTCTGGGGGGATAAGGGAATGACCTGCACCATCAGGAATGAATAAAGACCATCCAGGAGATGTGTTTTTTTTAATCTAGCTCCAAGTGTGGAGAAGGAAGGGGTAAAAAGGGCTTCAGAAAACCAGGCATGGTTTGAAAGGAAGTGTGGAGAAGCAAACCACAGCTGTTCCTGGTAAGAGCTCTGCAGAACCTTAAAATCATTCAAACATGAGGCTTGGCCATTTATCCCATCCCAGGGAGACACCAAAATACCTCAGGTAAAAAGACATTAATGGGGTTCCCCCTTCTGTTCTTCCAGGATGATAATTTTGGCCTCGTTCACAGGTGGAATTCCGAAAAACCAGAGGTGCCTACTGTCCTAGGGCCATCCCACACATCCTGCCACTGGGAATTATCCAGCCCTGGGCACAACTCTGCCTGGAATTCTGAAATGGTTGCTCAGGCTGAGGGCCTGGATCACATTCAGAACTTACAGCAGTGGGAACAGGATGGTTTGAACATCCCAAGGATCTTCAAAATCCATAGTTAGCCTGGAGGAGAAGGGGAGGACAAAGGGAGGTGTCATCCCCACTGCCTGAGCCTCTGAAGGGAAAAGATAAAAGGTATAACAATTATAAATTACCAATAGATGGCCCACAAAGTCTGGGTGGGGATAATGAGGACAAACACCAGATTATTTCCACAAACAGCAATTCCATCCTGTCGGTGTTACAGAGCCAAAAATGCAACAAATTCATCCCATTTCCCACAGGGAATGGGACAGCCCTAAGATCCAGCACACCACCTCTCAGAGCAGATAAATAAACTCTGGAACCAGCAGTTTTTCAGCTAATATTATGAATATTTATTACAAATACATTCTAATGGCTGAAAATTCCTTGACTTACAGTGAGCACAGTTTAGCAACAACCAGAAAATCAGTGTGGTATCAACATTATCCTCATGCTAAATCCAAAACACAGCACTGTACCAGCTGCCAGGGAGAAAATTAACTCTGTCCCAGCCAAAATCAGGACACGAAATAACAAGGCCCAGTTTCCCCTTCATTTTTGTGGATTTTCCTTGTCCAGGCTGCTCAGCCTCTCTTGTTTCCAGGCAGAGGGATTGAGCTCTAAGCCTGACATAAAATTTAACAGAGGCAGAGGGGTCCTTGATCCCAAAGCAAGGATGCTCAGTGCTACAAAGGCACACAGATCCCAGCTTCAAAGAGCAGCTCTGTTATCTGCACAGCAGCTGGGCCCAGGGCAGCTTTTGAAGATGCCACCAAAGACATTTGAGCCCTAACCCAAGACAAAAAATAATAAACACCCTCCTGAGGTGACTTCTCTTTGCTGATCAAAGTCAGAGCGAGTGCTGGGCGTGTTTGGGAAAATCCCAGAGTTGGGCTCACTTCATACAAACTCCAGCTTTTAACAAAGCAGGGGATTCACAGGGATTTTCTCCACAGCTCAGCACAAAGGCAGGCTCCCCTCCAGGAGATCAACCTGCCCTGAACTGGAGAGTGTGAGAGGAGCTTTGGGTTAGAGCTGCAAAGTCCTTCTAAGGAGAGACCTCCTGGAGGCACAGGGAGCTTAAAGAAGAACAGAAATAGTCTGGCTGGTTATTTTTCTAATCCCAGGCAGCTCAGACAGAGCTGGTTTCTCAGCAGTGAGTGTGAAACCCTCCTGACTCCTCACATTCCTCCTGACCTGAGATCAGAATATCCCCACAGCACAGCTCGAGCAGGATGTGTCCTCCAAGAGGCGTTTTTGGGATGAAGCTCAGGTGGGTTGGACTCAATGATCTTGGAGGTCTCTTCTAACCTAGAATCTGTGATTCTGTGGCCACAGGGAGAGAGAGGAGCTGTGAGCACCATACACAATTTTAACCATAATGGATTTAAGCTGAAGGAAGTAGATTTAGATTGCATATTAGGGAGGAATCCTTCCCTGTGAGGGTGGGCAGGCCCTGGCACAGGTGCCCAGAGAAGCTGTGGCTGCCCCTGGATCCCTGGCAGTGCCCAAGGCCAGGCTGGACAGGGCTTGGAGCAGCCTGGGACAGTGGAAGTGTCCCTGCCCATGGCAGGGGTGAAGCTGGATGGGCTTTAGGATCCTTTCCATCCCAAACCATTCCCTGATCCTGTGATTCAGCCCCACTTTCCAAGCCCCTCTGTGCCCTCCCCAGCACTGCTGGCACCATGGGCAGCTCAGCTGTGGCTGTGGTGTCCCAGGGACCAGGCTGAGGTGCCACCTTCACTGAGGGTCCACACATGAGCCTGGACAGAGCAGTGTCCAGGAAGCTTTGTCCTTGCAGGAGAAAAGAGGAGAACCTTGGACTGGATGCACCAGCCCTCCTGAGAGACATTCCCAGCTCCCTGAACAGCTTCCTCCTGCTGGAGCTGTGCCCAGGCTCTGGATGGAGACATTTTTATCTGCTTTGCCCCACAGAGCTGGTGTTTTTGGGTCAGGCAGAGCCTGAGGAGGAAGGTTTGATGTCTGGCTGTGCCCACTGCAGCTCCCACCACCTCCCCACTCCCTCTAAGCCTGACCTCCAGCTGCTCCAGGCTGGTAGGACCTGCCAGGAATTTTGGCACTTTCCCCAGGGAGTAACCTTGAGCCAAAATCTGCTGCCCACACCTCTTATTCTCTTATCCACACATTTGGGGACCCTCCCTAGAGCTGAACTGATGCTGAGCCTCCACCCCATAAAAAGCAGGTTTGGGATGAGGCACAGCAAAACCATCTCTCCTCTCTTGTCCAGATTTTCCTGAGGCTGCCAAAAACTAGGGCAGCCACAGGCTCATCATCTGCATGCTTAACTTCTGCTGTCAGTCTGCAAAAAAAAAAAAAAACAAAACCCAAAAACATCAGGAAGGCAGCTCCTGATGCTGCAAATTTCCCAGGAAAAGGAGATGGGTTTATTCCCCTCTTCCCACTGTGCCCAAGGACAGCATCTGCAGCACAGGAATTCCCTGGGTGCCACCAGATCCTGCTGCTCCTGCCCGTGAAATCCGGGAGCCTGGAGCTTCCCTGTGCTGTTTGCTGCCTTTGGAGAATGTGATTCCAAGGAAAAGCTGCTGCTTTGTGCATGTTAATAAGCACAAAACACATGCCTGTAATTCTGTGTATCAGACACGCAGCAGCCTCAGAGAAACTGGAGCATTTGGGATATTTTGGAGCTGTTTTCTCACACGTTTCATCATTTATTGCTTAACACAGCCAGAGCAGCAGCCTCACTTTTATGAAGACAAGGTACAAGGCAAGTCCTTGAGTTTACAACTGCTTTTACAAAATGTTCTTAAAGCCCAAAATGTGCCAGAGCATCTCCCAGTGCCTTTTCCTCTGATTGTTCCCCTGATTAAAGGTAGGGGAGTGACCCATGAGAGATGCAAAGTCAAAAATCACGTGTGGTGCAACAGCACACACAGAAATTAGGGGGGTAAAAGGGATCTGTGACAAATTGAGTTCATTTATTTTTGTCTTTTTTTAATCTTCCTTTCCTCTGTGTGTGTATTATCAGCTTCTATTAAAAAAATAAAATAAAAAAGGGGGGAAATGTCTGGGTTTTGTGGGTTTTTTTTTTCTGAAAAAGCAAATGTCTTGACAGTAACTTCCAGCTAAAACAATGGAAATCTGCAGGATTTTCTGCAAAGGGGAGGGCTGGTACAAGCCCTGCAATCCCTGACAAAGTGGAGGGGATTGGAAATTCTCCAAGAGCCATGCAGGCTGTGCTCAGTCTGAAAGGACATCAATAAAACATGATCTGCTTCCCTTCAGCTGAGAGCCACTCATAAATAATAAAACTCTTCAGTGTGGAGTCCAACATGGACTGAAACAGGAGGAGAAAAACCCCTGGAAATGGTGTGGGAGAAGTTAATTTAGGAGCCCCTGGGGTTTGTTCAGTGCTTCCCTTCCCAGTGCAGCACAGAGGGTCCCCTGAGCCAGCAGGGACCCCTTGGGGGGACACATGTCCCAAATGTCACCCACACAAGGTGGACGTGCTCCTCCTGCCTGTCCTGCACAGCCTGGGATGTCCCCCAGGGCTGTGCAGGCTCACAAGGTGTCACAGAACAAGTGCCACACTGCTGGAACGATGTCACAGCAAATTTTGTAGTAGTTTCACGTTCAATTTTAACTTTTCTCAGCCAATGCACCAAATCTGTGATGGTTTTTGTGTTTGCTTTTTTTTTTTTTTCTGTGACATAGACTTTGTGAGGGAAAAGGCAAAACAGGCTCAACTCAAAGGTTACAAAGATAGATTTATTCACACACACTAAAGAAAAATAAAGGAAAAGAAAATGAAACTTCTCAAAAATTCCCCTCTTGTGGGAATACACAAAACAGAGACTCAAACAGACTTGATTAGCATAGTTGGATTCATAACCAAGATGCCACGGCAGGAACAAACAGAACTGTGAAAATTACAGGAGATGGGATTAAACCTGCTTAAGGGAAGAGAGAAGATCCCATCAACTTCTGCAAGTGAAGAATTGTTGTAAAATGCATGAGTTTTCTGTGTGATTTTAACCTGATTATTGTAGTAGAAATTATTAACCTGTTTGAAATAGTATATAAGCTTTTGGGGAACCTGAGTAAAATGGAATTCTGATCACCAAATCAGTCTTCCTGTCTCTCAATCAATCACCAATATCTTCTCCCCACAAACTGTTCACTTTCTTACAAGAAACACAAAGAGACAGCTTGTGATTTTCAGTCAGCTCCACCATTTGGGAAATGGTCTTTCCTTACTTCTTTAGGAGAGGAATCTCTTTAAAGTCATGGATCTCACTGATTTTGGAACGGTTTTCTTGTGGGTTTTAACTGTCTCAGAAACATCCACCCGGGGAAAATCTGCTTCTGTGACCACTCCAACCCTTCCTCCCTTTAGCAGTGTCCCAAGCTGCCCACGGGTCATGTGAACTCAGGCACATTGGGGTGTCACTGTCACAGATGACACAAAAAGAACCACACGAGGACACGCAGGTGAGCAGAGCAGGAAGAGGGCAGAGTTTATTTACAAAACTCAATTTTATACATTTCCTATGGGGCCTGTGGATTGGAGGATGGAATTCCACCTCTCAAACCACATTGGTCAAGCCAACTGTCAATCACCTTTCTCCTCCCACCTAGAAATATGTAAACAGTGAAAGAGAGCAAAACACGGCCATTGTTTATAGTAGAAAGTGTGAGAAAATAAAAATTCTGACTCTAATATGAAGAACATTACAGAAGGCTTAGAAAAGTCTTCAAAACCAGGGTGACACGTCACCTTTTAAAGATTCTCAACTCTAGAGACAAAGGAACAATCCCTAACTCAAAACCAAACTGTGTCAACCTCCAACAACAGCCTGGAAAGTGCAGGGGTGGGAGAAACCCCCAGGAGTGTCCCCCACACCTGAGAATCCATGGACAAAAGCCCTGCAAGGCCCTTGGAGGTCTCCAGTCATGGAATTACAGAATGGAATGGTTTGGCTTGGAAGGGACTTTCATTCAGTTTTAATCCACCTTCCACTACCCCAGTGTGCTCCAAGCCCCATCCAACCTGGCCTGGGCACTGCCAGGGATGGAACAGCCACAGCTTCTCTGGGCAACCTCTGCTAAGGCCTCACCACCCTCACAGGGAGGAATTTCCTCCTAATATTTAACCTAAATTTCCCCTCTTTCAGTTCACACCCAGTCTCTGTCCCTGAGAACTCCTTCCAGCACAGCCTCTTTCCAATAACCATAAGGATTCTGATTTTCATCCCAGCAATGAGGAGCAAAAATTCACCTGGAGAGATGTAACTTGACTTTATCTTGTCTCTCACCAAGGCCATGCTCTGCCCCATGACCAGCATGGGTTTTATTAAAATTTCACAGTACATTTATTAATGCACCAGAGCTTCAGAGGGCAACACACACTGGAGCATAAATAAAAGAAAATAGACACCTCCACTTGACTTGACTCATGTCAACAGAAATGGGTCAGGAAGGGGTAAAAGGTTCAGGAGTGAAAACTGAGCCACAGACTTTCCTTGGTCACAGATCAGAAAATGGAATCAAATAAATGATTAACAGCCTGGCTTACACAAACTGAGATAAGTCGGTGCTGTAAAGAGTTCTGGGGATCTGCAGCCCAGAGGTGAAGGTTGTGTGGTGTTCCAACAATTGTCTTCAATAGATTAAAGTCATTTTTTGTTTGTGGTAATAAAAGAGGGGTTGTTGCTGGGGCTGTGTCCATTCTTAAGCCCCTACCTGTAAAAAAACCCCTGCTCTTGGGAAGCTGAATTTGATTAAGTTTGGGGAGATTTATTTTCTGCTGATTCCAAATTATCTTCAAAGAAAGAGTTGAACCTGAATCTCCATTTTAATCTAAAGCTTTATTTCCTTTTACATTGATTTTCATCTATTTTGTAGGGGTTTTTTTTCATGTCTCCTACTACACACAGAAATATCACAAGTGGCAAACAGTGTCAGGCAGGAATTCTCAAGCCTTATTTGAATTACACTTTATTTACTAATTAGGTTATGTTCAGCATTTTAAGCAAACATTCATTTCTTTCCTGTTTGTTTGAAAGACTCTTTTTCCCTGAGGGATTGCTTGAACTCTCTGTGCTGCTGTGTCAGTCTGGGGAGTGGAGGAAGATCCAGGAGCCTGGAAAATCCACTGCTGCCTCTGCTGCTTCCCTGGTGTTTTTAACAGCCATGGCTGAACTTGGGCTGCAAATTTAAAATATTTTTAAGGACATTTTAAAAGCAGTCTGCACTTAGATCCATTGAGGGAAACCACAGAGTCCTCAAAGTGTTTGGGTTGGAAGGGACCTTAAAAATCTGGTTCTCCCCCTGCCATGAGCAGGGACACCTTCCACCATCCCAGGATGCTCCAGCCTGGCCTTGGGCACTTTCCAGAGATCCAGGGATACCCACAGCTGCTCTGGGCACCCTGTGCCAGGGCCTCTCCACCCTCCCAGCCAGGAATTCCTTCCCAATTCCACCTAACCCTGCCCTTTTTCAGAGGGAAGCCATTCCCTGTGTCCTGTCCCTCCAGCCCTTGTCCCCAGTCCCTCTCCAGCTCTCCTGGAGCCCCTTCAGGCTCTGGAAAAGTCTCTGAGCTCTCCCTGGAGCCTTCTCCTCTCCAGGGGAACATTCCCAGCTCTCCCAGCCTGGCTCCAGCCCTTGGAGCATCCCCATGGCCTCCTCTGGGTCACTCCAGGTCCATCCAACCATCCCCTGGGATTTGGGACACTCCTCCTCAGGAGCAGAAAAGTGGAGAAGAACGGGTGACACCAGCCTGTTCCTGTGTTGTTCTCCTAAATGAGCAATCTCCAAACAAAAGGAAAAGGAGCGTTCCTAAAGAGCTCAGATGTTTTGATGACATTTTTGAAAGAACCTGTTTCCTCCCACACAAGTTGTTCATTTGGAAAATTTCCCTAATTGCTCTTTTGTTATCTTAATTCTCCAACTTTGATCAGAGCACTTTGATTCGAATGAAATGTTTTATTCTGAGGGTTGCAGCAGCTCAAAACACTGCTTTTCCCTAATTACCCTGATTGCAGGGGCAATTTGCCTGCCTGGCACAGGAGGTGACAAATGGCCAAGGCACAGCTGGGGCACGCAGGTCACCACGACTTCCCAGCCAGGAAAAAAACAAAATGTGGCTCTGTTTTGGCTGCTCTGGAGAGACAAGAAATGGAGATGGGTTTGAGAGGCAGGAATTAACTCCAGCTCTTCCCTTAGGCTTTCCCTGAGGTTTGGATGCCTCTCCCTGAGCTCCTCAGCCCACGTGAAATCGGTCAAGGGGACAATTCCCCTCATCTTTAAGAGGAAACATAAATAGGTCAAGCATATTGCTGCCTAAAAGTACCAGCTTCTTCCCTAAATCCCTTATCAGAGCCCAGGGATAGAATTTATTTGCCTAAAATCAAGGCTTCTAGTGTTATTTGAGAGCCATGGGACTCCACTGGGTGCTCAGCTGCCATTTCAGCAGGCACTGAGCACCTTGTGTGCCCTTCCTGCCCCATATACATTTTAAAATATCCCAAATTGTGTGAAAAGGTACCAAACTTGTGTTTAGAGCTGACCACAAACTTCAAGAGACTGATAAACCATAATTCTCTCAGGATTTTGCTCTAATAAGTGAACTGCTCTCACTTTTCGTATTTTTCTCCTGGCTTTGTTGTGTTCTTGTCTAGATTAAAAAAAAAAAACTCATTTAGCATCCCACCCCTCCCTGTCAGCAATGTCCTTTTAATGACAGCAATTAATCCCCCTCTGGACAGAGAGTTTGGAGGGTCTTACTGCAAGATTTACTTTCCAGTTGTGGAATAATTCCCATGGGAGGCAGAAAGAGGCAGAGTGGGGCAAAACTAAATTTGAGTGGAAGCTGTTTCTTAAAGAGAATTCAAACCAAGGCAAAGCACAGAGCTCACAGGACTCAGAATTGCACAAAAAGTCTTCTTCAAAACCAATTGCTGGTTCTTCTCAGCACCATTTCCAGAACTGAATGTTGTCACTGAATTTTAAAAATGGATATTATTCCATGCAATGCAGGGAATTTCCTTTTACCTCACATCTGCTCTTGGCCATCACAATCAAGCTGGGCTCACTAATAAAGGAGATTTTTGGTGCCCCTACACTGGGAAAAACTCATTACAGCAAAAGGGACCTCTGCCAAACCAGCAGAATAGTAGAGGGGAAATTAATTTGTTAAGTCACTGATGATTTTTATTATTGAGCTTTCAACCTCTGTGGCTCCAAAAGGAGGAGCAGAGATTTTATTACAGGTGTAACCTAATGCAAGGAAGTAATTATGTTAATGAACAAGGCAAAGAGCCTGGTGAGGCAGAGCCAGGGGAATGGAGGAGCTCCTGGGACACTTCAGGAGTTTAGCAGGGCACAGGTGGCAAATGTCCCCAGGGAATGAGGGATCTGCACCAGCACCTCGGGAACAGAGCAGCAAACAGAGCTCGAAGAAAAGAAAAGAAAAGAAAAGAAAAGAAAAGAAAAGAAAAGAAAAGAAAAGAAAAGAAAAGAAAAGAAAAGAAAAGAAAAGAAAAGAAAAGAAAAGAAAAGAAAAGAAAAGAAAAGAAAAGAAAAGAAAAGAAAAGAAAAGAAAAGAAAAGAAAAAGCAGGAGAAAATTCTAATATAAGGATGGAGAGTAACTGGTCAGTGATCTGCAAATTATTCAGCTTCAAATTCTGTCTGAAGGTCATAAACCCACTGGTTTATTCAATCGTGGTTGAATGTCACATAACTGCCTAAAAAATGTCACCAGGAAATGAGCTGGGCTCTGGAAGCTTCTGCTTCTCGTGTCTGATGTAGAAAGGGCCTGGGTGACTAATTTGGAATTGTCTGTTATCTTTTACATGTCTGATATTGGACAAAACCTGTTCCTCCCCTCTTGTTTGAGGAGGTAAAAGAGGATGGGCAGAGGAAATGGTGGCCCTGCTGCAGAGGCTGCTTGGAGTGCCTGAGCTGAGCCCCTCACTGGTGTTCTGATGGACTTTTTGTGGGCTTTTTTTCTCTTAGTGAAATGTTTTTCCTTTGAAGATGTGCTCATTGCAAGGGTGTTGGGCTAGATGACCTTTAGACATCCCTTCCAACCTAAATCCTTCCATGGTTCTATGATCTGGCTTCAAAATCAAAACTTCCCTCACCAGACAGGTCTTTCCTGTGTGTTTGCAAGACTGATGAAACCATTCTTCTCCAAGGGGAATGCATTTCAAGAACCCTCTGCTTCCTTCTTTGTCAATAAATTCCCAATAAATGTGTCCAAAGGAGGATAAAAATCATCTTTCTCCCAGCCTGACCCTCCCCAGCAGGCACCACATCAACCCAGCTGCTCAAGCTGCCAATTCCACAGGATGCCCGCTCCTTGTAACCCTTGCTGTCACCTCCTGCCACCTCACAGGGCCACAGGAGCAGCCCAGGGTGGCCCTGCTTGCATGGTGATCCCTTTTTCTGACCCAGAGATGGGGCCACTGAGAGGTGTTTAAAGACTTTTATTCTTTTTTTAGTCTTATGTGAAGGGTGAGACAGTACAGAAGTTACAATCCACGCTATTAAAATCAGAAGCCAAACTATTTCCTAATTACAATGCAGTATAAGCGTTTCTTGGCCTATCAGCTTTTGCCACACAACGCTGTTAATGCCTTAAAGCCAATTATCTTAAATTACCCATCATGGGTTCTACTACAATGCACCTTTCATAGTTCTATTTCTTTAAAATATCTGGTCCATTTGCAAAGTCATCATTTGAAACTTGTTTCTGGTTCAGTTTCTCTCTCAGTGTCTGTCCTATTCCATGGCATTTCTAAATCAGCACACTTTATCTCGAGGTTTACATATAAATAAACACTATGTGAGCTTTCTGTCAAGCTTTAAAAATTCCCTTCAAATCCATTTCCCACACCTGCTGTCCCCAAGCTCCTGAGCATCAGACTGAAGCACCCTCACACCCTTCCCTCCCCTCCTGGGACTGCTTGGCTGGAGGGGATCTCACATCACAGGGCTTTGATGAGCATCACATCTTAATTTTATTTTGCAGAGCCTGCTTTTTGCAGAGGCTGCACCAGACACCTCTGGCAAAATGTTCCATCTGAGGGCACAGGAAAGCCAAGCAAGGAATGTGAGTCATGGTGAAGTGTTTGAAATGCACAAAAACAATTTCTTTTTTTTTTCCTGGGGGACTAAAAGCTGCACACTTGGCCTATTTTTAGTGCAGCTGGCAGAACATCAGCATGGATAGAGCTGCAATATTTTAATGGGTGACAAGTTATGGAATGAGGCATCAGTCTCTGGTTAATGGATTTGTTCTTGGCTTGGGCCAGTTCAAGTTTTCTTCCTCTCTTTCCTTGCTCCACAATTTCCTCCTGCTGAGAGGTCACTGTCACTTAGCTGAGCAATGGCAGCTTGTCCATGGGTCCAGCACAAATGTTGTGCAATGGGCATTGAAAGTAATTAAATACCCTTAATTAACCCCCTTCCCCCTGCCTGTTCAGGCACAGGAATGCAGCTATGAGCACGTGAAGTAGCTCATTCTTATGAGCCCTAATGATGGCAGCATGATTGAGATGAATCATTTGAAATCCCGAGGTGCAAATCTAAATGTCACTCCTCCATCTCAGGCTGTTGACTGAGGTGTGACATTTTACCAGGGTTTGTGGTGAGAGGATGAGGAGGGATAGCTCTAAACTGAGAGGGGATTGACTGAGAGGAGATGTGAGGAAGGAATTCTTCCCTGTGAGGGTGGGGAGGCCCTGGCACAGGTGCCCAGAGAAGCTGTGGCTGCCCCTGGATCCCTGGAAGTGCCCAAGGACAGGGTTTGGAGCAGCCTGGGATAGTGGGAGGTGTCCCTGCCCATGGCAGGGGAGTGGAATTAGATGAACTTTAAGATCTCTTCCTACCCAAACCATTCTAGGCTTTTGTAATTTCACCCATTAATTGAGAAAGTCTCAAAAATCCTTCTAGACACAGCAGGTCACTGGACAACCCTGGTTACAGAAACACAAAGGTATTAACCAGGCTGGGTTGGGACAGATTTTAGACTGATTTCTATACAGAAAATAAAACAGGCTCTACTGCTCAGGGAACTTCTTCACAGGCCAGGACAATCTAACCAGACATGCACAGCAGCCCTTCCCAGCCCTGGGCACAGAGCCCCTGTGAAGGGCACAGGATTTTTGTTCCTCTAGAGAGGAGCACAGCATGCAGATGTCTCTGGCTCCCCACCAAGGCTTGGATGCCCCTCCCTGTCACTCCAGAGTCACCCACGAGGACACCACAGTGCTCAGCATTCACATCTGCTGAAGAAATTGTGCTGCCACTGTCTCAAAGTGACGCCTTCAGATTTCCCTTCCCTGTATCCCAGCCCCTGAGCTCCCCCCCAGGCTCACTCAGCTCTCTGCTCACAGCAGCCACACAAAACAAATCCTTCTCCTGCTGCACACCAAGCACAGCTGGCACAAGTTCTCAGCCCCAGAGCACAACCAGCGGTGGCTGCAGGAGAAAACAAGAAGGATGGGACTGCATCCCCTGCAGCTGCCATTGGACAATCCAACCCCAAAGTGCCACTGGACCCCAACTGAGCCAAGGGGGACACCTGGGCAGCCTTGGAACATTTGGGGCCCATTTTGGGCCCAGCTTGGGTGCAGCCCTGGCCAGGCTCTTGTGCTGCCCAAGGTGTGTCCTTGAAGGGCTTTGAATAAATCTCTGCTTTATTCTCCAGCTCTGCCCAGTCTCTGCCCCAGCTCAGCCTTCTCAAGACATCAAAGGGAAGTCCCCAAGGCAGGAGTGACCTGACACCAGGCAGAAAAGCTTCTCCCTCTGTGACAAATTCCCCTCATTCAGCTGGATGGATGGGAGCTCTGATTTCCTGGGCATGAACAATCAATTGTGCTGAGATCCTTTAACTCACCAGACAAATGCATTGGGAGGCACCAGCTGTCTTGTACAGACACACAGCGAGGCAGCTGGACAAGAAAAAATGAGTTTTAGGGCTTGGTCATGATGGATTTCAAACATACTCAGAACTGAAGAAAGAGCTCTACTGTGTTCATTCTCCAGAATGACAGCAAGGGATGAATAACTGAGGAGAGCTGCAGGGACACCTTGGCTTTTCAAGTTAAATAAGGAGACAAATTAAAGCAACTAAAAATTCTGTGCTTCTTGGGGACATTGATTAGGGTGAGAAGCTGATTGTGGCTGTTGCCATTTCATCCTGAATGATTTTTTCCTGGGAGCCACCCCAGAATTACCAGGGATGCTGCTGTGCTGGTCTGTGTCCTTTTGTCAGGAAGGGGCCTCGAAGCCACCAGCTCCTCCTGAAATCCAGAACTGCTGTGACCCCCCAGGCATTGGCACTTGCCTGCAGACACTGGAGCAGATCAAGGCCTCACTGATGCAGGTACAAACCACACAAATAAACAGACAATTCCTGCTGCAAAAGTCTCCAAATCCAAATATGTGACAGAAGAATTGAGAGGAACACGTTGTTTTATGGACTGGGAAGTGAGGAACAGATGAGGGTACAATTCCCCCAGGGTCACTTAGGGAGGCAGAGGCAGCACATGGGAGTAAATCAAGAGTTCCTGAAATGTACTGAGCTCCTGAAACATGAATAAATCCCTCTTTGCAATCACAGCACAGGCTGGAAACTCAGGCATCCCTGCTTTGAAAATGCAGCTGCACATCAGCTGGGTCTCTCTAGCACGGTGGGACTTCTCTGGAAGAGCAGGATAGAAAAATCTGTGTGGAATTTCTGTAGCCCAGATGTGACTTGGAGGTCAGATTTTACACATTGGAAAAGAGGTGCAAAACAATGAGCTCTTAACCCCAGAAACAACTTTATAAAGGACAAAATTAAACCCATGCTAGACAACCCAGGATATTGCATGATCAGGCTTTGGCTGTGACACAGAAACATGAATTAGATGCCAAAACCCACAAATGCTGTCACTTTGTGGGTTCAGAGACAGAATTCAAGTGCCATTATTTCTGCTTGGCTTGAGCTTGCCAACACAATTTTCTCCCAACTCTTGTTAATGCAGACATAAAGAGAGGCCAAGCCCTGACACAAACCATCAGTGCTAATAAAACCACGGTTCCCTGGCTCACTGAGAGCCTCCTGAGAGCTCCTAATAAGTGGGAAGCTGCTGCCATTACCACTTACAGCTCCTTTAAAAGAGGGAGAAAGCTGCAAGGGAGAAGTATCAGCTTTATGGCAGCAATAACATTTTGATTTCTAATCCAGCGTTGTTTTAAATGAGAAACTCTCATTGCTGCAGCTCAGCCTCTCTCATTCCTTTGCCCATTACTTGGTGGGAATTTGCAGTGGTCCCATCACTGGGGTCTGTGGTGTTTCATAGGAACTGATCCCTAAAATGACCCAGGAATTAAATTACCACTTCTCACATCATAAAATCCCAAAACAGTTTGGGTTGGAAGGGAACTTAAAGAGAATTCAGTACCACCCCCTGCCATGGCAGGGACACCTTCCACTATCCCATTTCCCTGAATACTCCTACAAGTCTGCATGGCTCATGTTGGAGTCCAGAACATCCCTCTGGCCACCCTGGAGGGTTTGGGGACAGGACAGGGGCTCTGGGATCTGTACAGGGGGGTCAGAGCCTCACACAGAGCCCAGGAGGACACTGCCTCTGATCCCTGCCATGGCAGTGAAGGCCCACAGTGTATGAAGAATCACAAGCTGAGAGAATTCAAAATAAGCAGTATTTAGTTTATCATAGAATGTAAATGTAGAATCTNAGCCCCCACCTTCAGATATGTGAGACAAATTAATTAACTATTGCTGTGAAAGTAGGAACATCCTTTGTGGCAGCAGTTTATTGGCTAATAAACCTTTAAAACACCTTGTAGCTGTGGATCTTGTGACCACTGACCACAGACTTCTGGCTTATGGTGAAGCTGTTCTCACTCCTTCATGAGGCTGTAGAAGACAGCAGCAATAAATCGTGATTTAAAACATCTCTCAGCAGTCCCATCTCTCTTGCACAACCCCAACACTGGTGTGACCAAATGTCTCTCCAAAAAAAGTTTTACAAGGCTGAGGGAGAAAGATCCAGGCTGGCCCAGGAAAAAAAAACCACATCTCTGAAAAGCAGGAGACAGGTTTGACACAGGAGTCCTTGCAGTTACACAGCTCTCAGAGAGAACAGTTTAAATGAAATATGGGCATTTCTGGGTTCAGACTGACAAAATCAGCAGCTCCTGCAGGCTGAGTGCCCAGTCCTGCTGTTTTCAGCACCTCAGGCAACAGAGGGAAGTGTCCAAGGCCAGGCTGGAAGGGGCCTGAGCAGCCTGGCCAAGTGGAAAATGTCCCTGCACATGGCAGGGTGTTGGGACTGGGTGATCCTGAAGCTCCTTTCCAGGAATCCGACCTCTTTTTATTTCTTTCAGTTCTCTGGTTCCCCATTCAGCTGAGTTTGGTCTCAGCATTCAAGGGCCATCATCCAGCTCTGAGGGCTCTTCACTCTGAGACAGCTTCAAACAGCACAGGGCAGGCTGGAAACCTGTGTCCTTCACAGGGGAAGGGCTGTTCTTGCCTCAGCAAGATTAAAAAAAAAAAATACCTCTCAGAAGGGATAGAAAGTGGAAAACACAGCATGCTGTCACCCAGGATATGAGAGATATTCCACTGGATATTCCCCACTGGGAGCTGGGGAAGTGCACCCAAAAGGAAATATCCAAAAGGAAATTCTCCTCTGAAGGACTAGAAGCTCTTTGCATTAAAGCATTTGAAGTTTTCAGGCTTTAATTCAGTCTCTCACTGTTACAGGCTCAGGCAAGGCTGTGGGACATCCAGTGGTTCCCTTCTCTCCAGTCTGGTCCTGGCTTTCCTTGGAGGTTTGTCCCTGCAGAGTTCCTGCAGTGCTGTGACAGTGGCTCAATCCCACCCATCACCAGTTTACTCAAAAAATAAAATTTCAGGGAGGGGTTTTGCAGGAACAGGTACCAAATGCTCTGGATTTAGAGCTCCTAACCCTTGCAAGAGTGTGCAGCCCCTGCATGCCCTTCATTTAGCAAGAGAGTGAAATCCAGCCCTGCTGGGTCACAGCACGGATGTGAAACCTGTGGAAGAGGTAAAAGCACACAAATTCTGGCTGCTGCTTTAAGCTGAGTGTAGTGGCAAAAATTAGGAGTGTTCAGGCTCCAGTCCCTCATTCCTGGTACCAAGGAGGGCACACATGTTTTACACAAAAAGAAAAATTCCCTGTGGAGTATTCCTGATACCCACCAGGGCTCCTCTGCTGCCGAGGTGACAGGAAAAGGACACTGAAGACAAAACACCATTTTAAGTGTTGGTATCAGGATTAGGGTGAGAGAGACAGGACCACTGAGAGATGATTTAAATCATGATTTATTGCTCCTACCTTCTACAGCCTCATGAAGGGAGAGAACTTCCTCATCACATAGGTCAGAGGTTGGTAATCCGTGGTCAGTGGTCACAAGATCTCGAGTTACAAAGCCTTTAAAGATTTATTAGCCAATAAAATACTGCCAAAATGATTGTTTCTGTCTTTAAATCAATCAGTAATTATTTTGTTTTACATGTTTTGCTGCAGTGCAGATTTTCTTAACCAATCATATAACAACACAAACATACAGGACTACACCTTAAAACTTTTTATTACCTTTGTGACTACTTCTATATCTAAACTTTAAAACTTTCCACTACCTAGCTTGACATGTTTCTACTTAAATGACAAATCC
Source organism: Cisticola juncidis (assembly GCA_013400215.1). NCBI lineage: Eukaryota > Metazoa > Chordata > Aves > Passeriformes > Cisticolidae > Cisticola > Cisticola juncidis. Next base: position 208,478 of record VXBR01001030.1, read on the forward strand.
ACATTCTTGTTTCTGGTCTCTAAATCTGGAAGCCTCTTCCAAGGTCTCAGGTCACATCCTGTACTCATTTTGATGTCTGGGATTGCAGGCACAAGGTTTTGAGAATTTTCTGTGCCTTGATTTCCTACATCTTGGACTCAATGATCTTAGAGGACTTTCCCAGCCATAATGATTCCATGATTTTCTGATTTTCCAAACCAGCCTCTCACTCAATCAAAGCCATGGAGAGCAAAGCAGAGATTTGTGTGTGGTCGGTTGCTTATTCTGAGTTGTGTTTTTTGTATTTTTTCTTCCCTTCCTGTTCCTCTCCAAGTCTGAGTTTTCACACATCAGCCCTGAAGAGGAAGGGTTTGTTCCTGAGATCAAGCTGCCAGGACCCTGCCTGACTCTCACACCTCCTTCATCTCCCTCCAGTGCTGCCTCCCACCTTCCTCCCCAAATTTTCACCAGGGAGAAAAATCTGCAGAGCTTCACTCCCTGCTCCTCTCCCCGCTGTTCCTTTGCCCAAAATCTGAGGTTTGTGTGCTCCCTGTCCTCTCCAGGAGGTTTGCTGGCTGCTCCCCCCTCCCCAGCAACTCCTCACACTTGGGGTCACCCTAACACACCCCTTCTTCATTTCTTTGAGCAGACAGCAAAGGAATAAAAAGAAGTTTAAGGAATTTTCTGATTTTCCTGGTTTGAAACTGTTCAGGTCGTGTCTGTCCTGCTTCCTCCACCACCACCTAATGGCAGGAGAGAAAACAGCACCTGCATCCCAGGGAATTCTGTGGAGCAGCTTCCCATGGAGGCACACACAGGACTTGGTGTTTGGATTTATTGCACAGGACATCCCCCGACAAAATAACCCAAACTAATCCTGCAGAGCAGAGCAGGGACACAGTTCAGCCGCTAAAAAATCATCATGTCCATTTTACACAGGAAACAGAGACCCAAAATGACAAAATGATCAAAGAGTGGAGGCAATGGAGATGATGCCTTCAGTTTTCCCTTCCCTGTGTCCCAGCCCCTGAGCTCCCCCCCAGGCTCACTCAGCTCTCTCACACAGCAGCCACACAAAACAAATCCTTCTCCTGCTGCACACCAAGCACAGCTGGCACAAGTTCTCAGCCCCAGAGCACAACCAGCGGTGGCTGCAGGAGAAAACAAGAAGGATGGGACTGCATCCCCTGCAGCTGCCATTGGACAATCCAACCCCAAAGTGCCACTGGACCCCAACTGAGCCAAGGGGGACACCTGGGCAGCCTTGGAACATTTGGGGCCCATTTTGGGCCCAGCTTGGGTGCAGCCCTGGCCAGGCTCTTGTGCTGCCCAAGGTGTGTCCTTGAAGGGCTTTGAATAAATCTCTGCTTTATTCTCCAGCTCTGCCCAGTCTCTGCCTCAGCTCAGCCTGCCCAAGGCACCACAGAGAGGAGGAATTAACTCGAGTTTTTTGCCATCACAGAAGCAAACAGACCTCCCTCCCTGCTCCTTGGTGTTCTGGGCCAGTCCAGGAGTGCTCAGCACAGCCAGGCCCTTCCAAATTAAGTTGCACAGTTGTGAAATGGCACAGGACAAGTTAAATTCCACCTCTCCCTCACACCAAAGCAAAGCCACTGATTTTTCTGCCCTTTCTCTGCAGACCAGTGTGGTGTTTCATGGTTTGTGTGACCTCCAACATGCAATGTATCAATAAATCCTGTGCTTGGGTTCAGGATTTTTTGGTGCCAGGAGGTGTTTAGGGCTTTAATTCTTTAATGAGAAGCTTCAGTGAAAGTTTAAAACCACACAGCCTGCCTGGGTTAGCAATGAAACCTCATTCAAAAAAAGACATTGAGATTTATCTCCATGCACAGCAGCTCTGTAGAGCATCTCCCCTCCAAAGATCACCCAGGCTTAAACATGTTCTTGGATTTAAACTCAAAAAAATCTGTTTCAACTGTCAGGTACATCAAAAAGATGCTGCCAGATCTGCCAGAGCTGAAAACCACTGGCAAGGAGGCAAGAAAAAAAAATCAGGATATGTGTAATGTCAGGAATGTCTTGTCCTTTGAAAGGTGAAACACAGGGAGGGAGCTTTACTACAGCTAAACCTCATCCTTTCTGGAGGGTCAGGACTCTCCCATCACAATTTTGTTCCAGTCAGGGTCCTCAGATGCTGCTGCTGCTGCTACAGGAGGAAGAAACGAGCAGTGTTGTGGCTTCACTCAATATAATTTCATTTAACATTACTGGGAGTGTTTAATTTGGAGAAAAGGAGGCTCAGAGGGGACCTTCTCACTCTAAAAATCCCTGACAGGAGGGGGCAGCTGGGTGGGAGTCAGGCTCTGCTCTCAGGGAACAGGGACAGAACCAGAGGAAATGGCCTCAAGCTGTGCCAGGGGAGGTGTAGATTGGATTTTAAAGAAAATTTCTCCCTGAAAGGGTGATCAGGCATTGGAAGGGGCTGCCCAGGGAGGTTTGGAATGCCCATCCCTGGAGGTGTCCAAGGAAGGGCTGGAGGTGGCACTGAGTGCTCTGGGCTGGGGACAAGGTGGGGATCAGGCACAGCTTGGACTCCATGGTCTTGTAGCTCTTTTCCAACCCAAATAATTCTGTGATACTTCAGGGAAAGGCACCTGCTTTTATTCCAACCTCTCTACATCTCCAGCAACAGAAATCTTATCCTGTTTATTCACTAAAGTTATTTATGGCACTTGATATGAAGCTTGCTAGAGGAGAGGGGTCTGCTCCACCACCCACACCCAGGGTTAAATTTGCCTTCTCCTAACACCCAGTTTGACAGCTCTGGCTGCCTTTTCCCCAGGAGCTGGGATGAAAATCCCTGTGTTTGACAGGAGGGGAAGGAGCAGGTTCTCCCTGCTGGCTCCTGCCTGACATGGGCAGGAACACACAAAGAAATCAAGCACCACATTTACCTTGGACACATAAAACCTGTCCCAGAGCAAAGAGAGGGGAAGGCACAGCACCCTGAGACCTTTTATATCCCCTTAGCACAGACACAACTCTGGAATTACACAAGACAGAGAGTTAAACAGACTTAATTAGCATAGCTGGTTTGATAGCTAAGATGCTATAGTAAGAACAAACAAAATTACAAGAGATGGGAAATTACAGGAGATGGGATTATACTTACTTAAGGGAAGAGAGAAGATTCAATCAGCTTCTGCAAGCAAAGAATTGTTGCAAACTGCATGAGTTTTCTGTGTGATTTTTAACCTGATTATTGTAGTAGAAATTATTAACCTGTTTAAAATTGTATATAAGGTTTTGGGAAACCTGAGTAAAATGGAATTCTGATCACAGAATCAGTCTTCCCATCTCTCTGTCTCATCAATCACCAATAACAACCAGCAGGGAAAATAAAAAGGCAAAACCACCAAACCACCACCTTCTCTTTGCTCATGCACACGAATTTCAGCCACCTCAGCTCCCACTGCACTTTAGCTCAGCTCTGCAGTGTCCAAGTGTGAATTGCCACCTCCCCTCACCAAATTTTGCATGAGCTGGTGGAGCCCCTGGCATAATTTGAGCTTTTTTCTAGGTTGTTTTTGGTTTTTGCTGCCTGCAAAACTGCTGGGCCATGGGGGTTGGAGTCCAGCATATCCCAACCAGCCAGGGTTGGGAATGAGAAAAATGTGATGGCTGAGGTGAGGATTTGATGTGGCAGCTCCTGGTGTCCCCAGTGCCAGCTCTGGGAGTGCCTGTGCCCCCAGTTAAGCCAGGCTTACACATGGAGTGCAGCTGGGCACACACTGCTGAACCCTCCCTCAACACAAACTCCCATCCCAGGGCCCCTCTAAATCCATTCTGGACCCCCAGAAATCTCTCCTGGCCTCCAGCTGCCCTGTCAGGAGGATGCTGGTCCATCATAAATCCTCTCTGACACCTGCCAGTCCCATAAAAATGTCTCAGATGCCATCCCAAATGGAATTTGGCAGCTTTGTGTAGGGACTGAATCACACCTGAGAGCTGCAGGATCAGGGAGCTGAATTCTGGGCCACTGGTTCTCTTTGTTTCTCCTGGAAAAGGAGTCCTGGGTGACTGGCTTAGATTTGAAATTTAATTTTTACCTGTTAGGTAAGACTAGTTAGGTAAAATTTAATTTTTACATGTTAGGTGAGATCTGCTAAAAATGCTGGGGTTGTTCAGCCCCAGTAAGAAAAATCTTTTGGGGGGTTTATCAATGCCTGCAAATTCCTGATGTGTGGGGAGGAAGGAAGATGGAGCCAGATTTTAAAGTTTAAAGGTTTATTAGTTTTAAAGTTTTAAAGGTTTATTAGCCAATAAATCACTGCCACACAGATTGTGTCTATTTTCGCACCAAGAGTTAATTAATTTGTATCACAAGTCTTGTGGCAGTGAGGATTTTTTTTTAACCAATCATACAATGACACACAAACTTGCTACACCTTAAAACTTTTTATTATTTCTGTAACTACTTCTATATCTACACTTTAAACTCTAAAACCTTTTACTACCTAGCTTAATATGTTTCTGCCTAAACTGCAAATCCTCATTCTTTCCCATGGTTTCTAGATCTGGAAGGCTTTTCTAAAGTCTCAAGTCAAACCCTGTGTTCGTTTCTGTGTTTGGGCTTGCAGGCACAAGGTTTTGAGAATTTTCTGTGCCTGGATTTCCCACAACTGCTAACAGAGCAATGTCCCCCCTGGGGTCCTGGCCACACTCTGGGGACACACACAACAAGCAAATACACCCCAAAAATTCGTGCTCAAACCCCCTCATGGTCCCCCCCAACTCGAAGTTGTTGAGTTCACTTCTTCTGCCACCTGATCCCACCCTGTCCCTCAGCCCCCTCCCCCAGCCCCTCATCCATTAGCTCATTTAATTGCAGCATTTCTCAATCGATGGGATTTCATCGATCCCCGAGGAGCTGCTCTGGATTTACGCCGCTCAGACCAGCTGGCAGCTTTGTTTGGTGTTCTCCCCTCAGATCAATATTAATGGATGAGAGGCATCCTTGAGACTTGAGACAATTTTGGGATGGAAGGTCCCTCATTACACCCTGGCTGTCTGCTCTGTTTCCTGCATTTGAAGGATTTTAAAATGATCACAGGCATAACTTACCCCAAACAAAGCAAATGCCCCGTGTGAAGGGTAATGCGGGAGTGCTGCTGGCAAGCCTCCCTCTGCAGAGATAAATTGGTTCCATCTCTTTTCTGAAAGGTTTAGACAAGCTCTAGGGGCAAAAGCTGTCCCTCAAAAGAGAATTTGGCTTGTTGGAGGGGGAATGGGCAGCCTGATCTAGGTGGGGGTTGGAGCTGGGGGACTCCAGAGGTCCCTCCCAACCTTGACCTTTTTGTGGCTTCAGAACAGCTCCCAGCACAAACAGAGGCACAAAAATTCACATAATCACAAAAGATTTACACCATTCACCCTGCTGCCAGCTCAGGAACATGTGTCAGCCTTGTGGCACCTGTGGTTTCCTTCCTAAAGCTTCAGACTTCGAAATTGGGCAAGAATATAAGGAAAATTAGCAAGCCAAGGTCATTGCAGCCTTGGAATGGGGAGTGACCCCACTGTCACCCAGTCCTCCCATTCAAACCAGGTTGCAGCTGCCTCCAGTGATTTGACTATAAAAAGGTCAATTTACCTCAAATAAATTCAAGGTAAACACAAAAGGAAGCAATGGGAAATAGAGAAATAAAGAAATCATTTCCAGAGGACAAGCCACACCTGAGCTGGACTGGCTTTACACCCCTGTGACAGCCTCTCAGGGTTGCTTTTCCCTGAGATTCTCCTCGGGGTTGCTGTNCACTGACATTCTATGATAAACTAAATACTACTTATTTTGAATTCTCTCAGCTTGTGATTCTTCATACACTGTGGGCATTCACTGCCATGGCAGGGATCAGAGGCAGTGTCCTCCTGGGCTCTGTGTGAGGCTGGCTGAGCCCCCTGTACAGATCCCAGACCCCCTGTCCGGTCTCCAAACCCTCCAGAGTGGCCACAGGGATGTCCTGGACTCCAACAACAGCCTAGACAGAGAAATCTAAAAATAGGATAAAATTGGAAAGCAGCTGATTGAAGCAGAGCCATCCAGGAGGAGCTGGGCAGGACCAACCCCACCACCAACCCCACTGGCTGTGGGTGTTCACTGGGGTCTGCCTGTCAGGGAAAGGAGCTCTGTGTTCAGAGGGAGATGTTTTATGGCACATGGTGATCCAAGAAATGAATCACACTTGAGGATGAACATAAATGGAGAGGCCAAAGCCTCAGGGTGCCCAGAGAAGCTGTGGCTGCCCCTGGATCCGTGGAAGTGTCCAAGGCCAGGTTGGACAGGGCTGGGAGCACCCTGGGGGAGTGGAAGGTGTCCCTGCCTTGGCAGGGGATGGAAATGGATGATGTTTGAGGTTCCTTCAACCCCAGGCCATTCTGGGGTGCTGTGTGTAATAAATGTAGCGGGTTAATTCATGTTTTTAGGGATTATAATACATTAAAATCATGGTTTGGTAAAATGTAAAATAAATTGTAACTTAAATTCCAGCCAGCCATGGAATTAAGGAATTCCTAGGCCAGCACCACCCAGTAACCACCATTCAGGGGGACACAATAAGGTACCAGGAACTGGAGATGATGAGATTAGCATCAGAAAGGAGGACACATTAAGATAAGCAATCAGTCCTTCCTCTGGTGGACAGCAGAGATATCAGAGCTCCATCATCACCTGGATCTCTGGAGAAGAATCCCTTTGCCTTTCCATTCACAAAGCTCAGTTTCCATTCACCCACAGGAAGCTCGAAATTGGCACCTCTCCCTACCGGAGGAAAATCTTTTCAACCGACGAAGGACAATGAATTCTAATAACCAGTCCTGGGAACAAAGAGACTGTGGGGAAATCTTGTGCCAGGGGCAAAATAAAGTGTATAAAACCTGAGCCCCAAACGAGGCAAATTTGTGAACTTTTGTGGGGGCAGTGTGCCATAAACTGCATCCCAGTTCACCCATTGATGATCTCCCAGGTCATCATCAACATAACTACAAAGGGGTTTTTTACCAAAATTCTGTAATTTGATCTTTCAATAAACCAAATCATATTTTCAGTTGGACTTTTGGATTGGCATATGTAACATGTGGTTCCATGAATCAGTGCTGGGGCACCTGAGATGTCCACACAGGACTGGGACAAAACCTACAGGGGACCCAAACCTCCTGTGGCCAAAGAGGAGACCCCAAACAGCAGCAGCCACCTGAATGTCCCTGTGCACAACTTAAAGGAACATAAATATTCAAAGACACAAATTTACAGGGCTCTTCACCAGAACCACATTAATATTCAGATGTTTATCACACCACTCATGCCACAAATCACTTCTCTTTAGGCTCTGCTTTTGTGTGCTTTGCAGAAATCTCTTTGCAGAAGAAAACCAGCAATTATGCTAAGCTCTCTTCAAGTAATTCCAGCCTTTTTCATCCCAGTCCCAGTGTCTGCTTGTCTAGGATGTGTACTACACACTCTGTTTGAATTTTATGAGTTTAATAACCCATCTTCAGACTGACAGGTTTTGTCTAAATTTCTGGATAAAAACCACAAAGCATCCACACTGACAAAGAGCACCTGAGGTGCAAAATGATGGGAAGACTATCAAGTAACTTTTAAATTTTAAATCAGAAAAGTCTCCCGTGTTTGTTAGAGATTGTAGGAATGTTAGAATTGTAGGATGGTTTAGGATGGAAGGGACCTTAAAGATCATCCAGTTCTAGTTTAATCTAAGTTGAAAGGACCCCTTCCACTAAACCAGGTTTTTAAGATTTTTAAGGTCTTTAAGGTTTTTAACCAGTTCCTTCCCTTCATGTGTTAAATAAGGCCAAAGAGGGTGAGCTCAAACCTTCAGACTGAAGTAAAATCATAAATACTGCAGGCAAATATAAAATGAGAGGGGAAATACCCCAAATCTAATGATACCAGACATTTAGGCAACTTGCAAGCAGCAAGTCATTCACACCTGCAGAACTCAGCTTGGGCTAAAAGCTTGTCAGACCTCCTGAGACACAAAATAATAGGATGGGGAAGCTGTGGCAATCAAATTAATTAATCACTTATTGCCTGCCACTGCCTGGGGGGAGTGAGAGCAGCGTGGGGAGGGGGCAATGTGATTTACCATAAAATTATTGCCCAAAGATTGTCCACACCCAGCAGGTTGATGGATTTGACTGGAAAGGCTCATGCTCCAACAGATCTTTCATGGAGGTGAGCATTGAATGAGCAGGCAAAAAAGGGTGATGAAGCCTGGGGAAATATTCTCAGCTGGGCATTGGAGGGTTTCTGGCTGTATTATTTTGAATATTTTGCTCATTGTGGCTGGGTTTTTTCATGTTCCTGGTGTCTCTGGCAGTATTTGGAATGAAATTTCTCTCTTTGTCCAGGATTTGGTGAATTTGGGCAACCTTGCAGTAATGTATTTCTTACAGATAAGCTTGGAATTTGGTTCAGGAGCTGTGGCTGCCCCTGGATCCCTGGAAGTGTCCAAGGCCAGGCTGGACATTGGGGCTTGGAGAAACCTTGGGATGGTGGAAGGTGTTCCTGCTCATGGCAGGGAGTTGGAACTAAATTATCTTGAAGGTCCTTTCCAAACCAAACCATTCCTTGGTGGGTTTGGAGGTGTCAGAGGTGTCTCTGTGACCTCTGGGGGGTTTCTTCATGTGGTGTTTTGGGGCTGGTTGTTTTTCATGCTGATTGTGGGGTCCAGAAAACAGAAAAGAGATACTGGAAAGGGAGAAGAAAGACAGGAGGGATGAAAAATGGGTAAATAACAACACCAGTGAGTGACTGAGAGCAAACAAAAAATAAGAATATAGTGGTTCTGGGTTTATTTATTACATCATATTTGAGATGTAAAGTTAGAATAGTTTTAGTGCCCTTTACAGTGCAGCCAAAGGTAAATCTGGCAACCCCAGAGCTGTGCTGGAAAGCATCACATGCTGCCATCCTGACTGCCTTTTAACTCCCTAAATCAGCTGAACAGGAGGATAATGAATTGCTGGAGAGGGAGAGCAAATGCACACTGAGCAGTTCTTTCATTTGTTTTCCCCAGCCTGTGGATCCAAGTCTCCAGTGGCACTTTGCCCAGTTCATTTTCCTTTAGCAGCTGGTAAATGAATATGTGATCAGAAAGCGTCTCCAATAAATGTAATTACTCCTCTGCTGGGGGGGTAGTGAGGGAAATGCAACCCAGCAACATTTTATATGGAACAATAAAAAGGGAGAGGGGAAATTAGGAGAAATTCCATCTTCACTGGATTCTCATGGGTTAAAGGAGATCACCTGGTGAAAGTCAGGATTAGCTGTGGAGAGAATTCCCTCCAGTGGATCTCCACACTTTGGTACTGCTGGAATGGCAAGTTCAGGGAACCACAGAATCCCAGAATAGTCTGGGTTGGAAGGGACCTTAAGGATCATCCCATCCCAGTTCCTACCATGGGCAGGGACACCTTCCACTGTCCCAGGGTGCTCCAAACTGACCTTGGGCACTTCCAGGGGCTCCTCTGGGGATTCAGCCCCTCCTGGCCAATTCTCCATGCGAATAAAGTGGATTTCAGTGGGAAGGGGATCCTCCAGCAGGGTTTTTGGCCATCCTGAGGGAGCTGGGTGTGCAGGAGGTGCCAAGGTGCACCAGGTCTGGAAAGGCAAAGCCCATCCCTCACCAGAGGCACCTCCAGGCCGTGTTTAATGCCGCGACCTTCTGCATTATTGAAAATATTCCTTGCTGTAAAAAGGATTGATTTCTCTCCCAGCAGTGATGGATGGAGTGATCCCATCCAGGGGGGAGAGCTGCTCAATAACCTGGGTCAAAAATATTCTCAGAGCCCTTCTCCTTTCTTGCCCACATCCCCAAGTGTGCCTGAGGCAGCAGGAGGTGCCATAATTAACCAACTAAAGCCCATAATTCCTCAGTGCATCAATGGATTTGGGGACTGCACCGCTGACCAGGCACCAAAGGGTGACTTAATTTGCAATCATTAATTTATGGAGCACTTAAATTTTTAAGTCGGTCTTAAAAGGCAACGGGGTCTCCACAAAACCGAGCAGTGAATTTTAACGACTCAAGACTGTCAGAACAAGGGCTGAGAGCAGTTACACCCTGCCTTTAAAATCTCTGTGTGATTAAACTCCTTGATCAGAGCCCACTGATGCTGTTTCTAGGCGTTTCTGGACAAAAACTGTCTTGAGTTGAACAAAATATTTCATTTTCAGGATGTTTTCTTTTTGGCTTTTATCCAAATTGAGGCTGACAGCGAAGTATCAGCTTGAATAAAAATTGCAACATTTCAAGTTGGTTTTTTTTAAAGACAAGTTTGGATTCTTTCTATTTGTGACTGAAACACCAGAAATCTCAGAATGGGTTGGGTTGGATCCTTAATTATTATCTGATTCCAGTCCTCTGCCATGGGCAGGAACATCTTCCACTATCCAAGGTCAGTCCAAGCCCTGTCCAACCTGGCCTCGGACATTTCCAGGAATGAGGAGATACAGTCATGCAAATCTCAGGTAAAAAGTAATTTTAAGTCCTTTTTGGAGGCTGATGTGTCTCAATCATCAGAAAAAAAGTTAATTACCTTAAGCTATGGGAACAACACCGCATTTCTTTCCCCAGCACACTTCATTCCTGCTTTGGAAGGTACTGGTGGTGTCAGGTTATTGTAACTCTCCCATGAACTTATTAGAAACTTGTAAATTTAAAGTTTATTGAGTCAGGTTCATGATAATGGGGGGAAATAAGGGTTTTTCTAAATTCTGTTGATGTTCAGTTTCTACAAAGAGAACCTTCAGGGAGAAAATTTTGATTTAGGGTTGTTGGTGGGGATTTTTTCAGTGTTATGCTAATTCAGGACCTCAGTGCTGTGAAGTAGCTGAGCAGCACCCAGAGCCCTCAGTCACAGGGTGGTGAAGCCCCAGAGATGCTGGTGGGAAGGGACATGAAATGACAGAGTGCCACAGGTTTGTAAAACCACAGGGATGGGGTTGGAAGGGGCACAAAATCAAGGGGATAGTGGCTGGAAGGGACATCAGGTGCAAGTTTGGCTGGAGGCAGGGCTGACACCAGCACTGCTGCACATCAGCTGTGGATGTGAGGGGTTCAGTTTTATTTTTCATGATTTTCAGCCCCTGCACTGCCCAGGGTGCAGCTCTGAGCTCATACTCAGGCTCACTCAGCTCTGCACACAGTAGGGACACAAAACCTCCCAGAGGAGGCAGCGAGGCTGGAGAGGGGCTGGGAACACAAACCCTGTGAGGAAGGGCTGAGGGAGCTGGGGGTGTTTATCCCAGAGAAAAGGAGACTCAGGGTGACCTCATCACTCTCACAACTCCCTGAAAGGTGCCTGTGCTCAGGTGGGGTTGGGCTCTTTCTCCAGGCAGCACTGACAGAAGGAGAGGACACAGCCTCAAGCAGCACCAAGGGAAATATAAGTTGGATATTAGGAAGAAGTTTCCCACAGAGAGAGTAGTAAAGTACTGGAATGGTCTGCCTGGGGAGGCGGTGGAGTCACCATCCCTGGATGTGTTTGAACAAAGCCTGAACGTGGCACTGGTGCCATGGATTAGTTGAGGTGTTGGGACTGGGTTGGACTCGATGATCCTGGAGGTCTCTTCCAACCTGGTGATTCTGTGATTCTGTGACAACAAATCCTTCTCCTGCTGCACACCAAGCACAGCTGGCACAAGTTCTCAGCCCCAGAGCACAACCAGCGGTGGCTGCAGGAGAAAACAAGAAGGATGGGACTGCATCCCCTGCAGCTGCCATTGGACAATCCAACCCCAAAGTGCCACTGGACCCCAACTGAGCCAAGGGGGACACCTGGGCAGCCTTGGAACATTTGGGGCCCATTTTGGGCCCAGCTTGGGTGCAGCCCTGGCCAGGCTCTTGTGCTGCCCAAGGTGTGTCCTTCAAGGGCTTGGAATAAATCTCTGCTTTATTCTCCAGCTCTGCCCAGTCTCTGCTCCAGCTCAGCCTTCCCTCTGCCCTGCCAAGATGGGTCACTCTGGGCATGGAGAACCCCCAGCCTGTGGGAACTGTTCCACAGCTTCCCTTCCCTCCTAGTGGAATTTATATCCATCACTCATCCTGGCCCTGACAATTGCAATCACAGAACCACAGAACCAGAAAGGCTGGGAAGATTCCTAAGGTCCAGCCTTAACCCACCCTGCCGTGTTCACCACCAAACCCTGAGCCCGGGTGCCACATCCACACAGCTTTTGAACTCTTCCAGGGATGGTGATTCCAGCTCCTCCCTGGACACCCTGTTCCAACACCTGAAAACCCTTTCCAGGAAGAAATTTCCCCTAATACTCAACCTAAACCTCCCCTGGCACTATTTGAGGCCGTTCCCTCTCCTCCTGTCCCTGTTCCCTGGGAGCAGAGCCTGACCCCCTGGCTGTCCCCTCCTGTCAGGAGCTGTGCAGAGCCACAAGGTCCCCCTGAGCCTCCTTTTCTCCAGGCTGAGCCCCTTTCCCAGCTCCCTCAGCTGCTCCAGCCCCTTTCCCAACCCCATTCCCTTCCCATTCCTGCCCCTCAATGTCCTTTTTGTCATGAGGAGCCCAAAGCTGACCCCAGGACTGGAGGTGCCCCTGCAGTGCTTCACTCTTTGCCAGTGAAGATGTGGCACATGACAGCTCAGCACTCTCCATGCAATGATCAGGAAGAGATTTAAAACAAACAAAATCCAAAAATTAACCAGCTACAGAGAAAAAAATTGCTGAAAAAAATCTCCAAAATTGTGGCTGGGAATTTTTTTCCTGAGGTGACACCAGAAGTTTGGCAACTTCTAGAGGCACACAGGGCTCTCCCCCCTTCACTCCTCAACAGCAGCAGATTTAATGTGGGGTTAAGCTGAGGAAAAATCCATATTTTTCACCTGTTCCTGGCACTCTGTGCCACCTCCTCTTGCCCAGGCTGTAAGGGCAGCATCACCCTTTGCCCATTTTATCAGCAGTTTTGGAAACAAACTTTGCCTTAAGTCCCTTTCCAAAACTCAACTTTCCAGGTGTTTTGTGCAGATGGATTAAGGACCAGGGACGTGTGGATGTGTCAGAAATTTGCATCACACATTTCTGCCTCCTCTCAGAAACCTTCCAGCCCCTTCCTGAATGCCCCAGGCTGGGAACAAAACCCCAGGGCTCAGAGAGGAGCACCAGTACTCAGCAGAAAGAGCGAGGCTTTGTTCCTTAACGACAAGCGAGACCAAAAAAAAATAAAAGTGACATTTTGCTTCTGACAAACTGGTTCCAGCTCAGCCAGGTAAGCGGATTTGCAGCCCCAAAATGATCCTGCTACAGTCTCTGGGGTGTTTGATCTCCATTTCAGGGATCCTACAGCAAAATCTGCTGGGACAAGTGCAGCATTTGTAGGAGAGGGTACGAAATTTGGCAGGTTCCCCGAGCCAGCAGCTCGGCTTCTTCCCAGCCTTGTGCACTGGTGCCTCCCAGTGCCTGGAAAGGGGAGAAGCAGAAAGCTCCAGAAGAAGAAGGTTGTTTCAATTTCTTTTTGATTTATTATGAATTATTATAATTAATTACTATAATTATAATAATGATAAATTCTATTCTATTCTTCTATTCTATTCTATATATTAAAATTATAATGTAGAAATATTATAAATATTAAAATTATTATAATTAATAACTATAGTTATTATAATAATATATAAATATTATAATTATTATAATTATTATAATTCGTTTTATTTTTATTTTACCTTGAAGTATTCCTTGCTGCCATAGAATCCCAGAATCCAAGAATGGTTTGGCTTGGGGAAAACCTTCATGATCATCAAGTTCCGGGGCAAGGACACTTCCACTAGACCAGGCTGCTTGAAGGCCCATCCAAGCTGGCCTTGAGCACCTCCAGGGAAGTGTCAGGTACCTGTTCATGCTCGGGGGGGATCAGGAAATCCTCTGTGAGCTCAGGGAACAGCCAAGGAGCCCTGGGAATGGAGGGACAAGGCTGCTCCCTGCTCGGTTCAGTGTATTAACCACAAGGTGCTGCTGCTCCCCACCTGCCCCCTCAAGCCCCAGCAGCCACAGAATGAACCAGGAAGAGGCTTCAAAGAGGAGGGAAATTATTTTATTGCTTAAATATTGGCCAGACACAAAGCAGAAGCTTCAGTACCACCAGCACAGGACACTGTACCTGGAAGTGTTGAAAAAACATGGGTGTGGCACTCTGGGACGTTATTTAGTGGTGGATTTGGCAATGTTGGACTCAACCCTTGCAGGGCTTTTTCACCCTCACTGATTCTGTGATTCTGACTCATCAGGGGAATTTTGGCTTCTGAGTGCAAACCAAAACCCAGCTGCCAGCTCTGAGATGCCTCCAGCACCAGAGGTTCCTGCTCTGGATTGATGATTTGGGAAGGCTGAGCTGGAGCAGAGAGTGGGCAGAGCTGGAGAATAAAGCAGAGATTTATTCCAAGCCCTTCAAGGACACACCTTGGGCAGCACAAGAGCCTGGCCAGGGCTGCACCCAAGCTGGGCCCAAAATGGGCCCCAAATGTTCCAAGGCTGCCCAGGTGTCCCCCTTGGCTCAGTTGGGGTCCAGTGGCACTTTGGGGTTGGATTGTCCAATGGCAGCTGCAGGGGATGCAGTCCCATCCTTCTTGTTTTCTCCTGCAGCCACCGCTGGTTGTGCTCTGGGGCTGAGAACTTGTGCCAGCTGTGCTTGGTGTGCAGCAGGAGAAGGATTTGTTTTGTGTGGCTGCTGTGTGAGAGAGCTGAGTGAGCCTTCTCAGGGTCGTTTTTCCCTGAGATTTTCCTTGGGGTTGCTGTTCCCCAAGGTGATCAGGTTTTTCATCTTCTCTTGGCCCTGAGTGTTTCACACTGAAGGCAGAGCAGACAAGCTGAGTCCACCAGTCCGTGTTTCCAAGGTTGTTTATTCTAAATTATCTCTCAGTTCTGTCTCAGCTCTGCAGGGCATCCCCAGCAGAGCAGGACTGGGCGGCTCAGAGAGCCCCACACCTCATGTACAGCACCCCTGACCCAACCACCATCCAAAATGCACTTTTTATTTACAAAATTTTACCAATGCCTACTACCTATGCTAGCATGTCATTTCTACTCTAAACCAATCTCTAAAATCCTGTGCCACCCTGCTGGAACCTGCACGGGTTATTCCATCACCTCACTGCAGCTTGGTGGGGTTTCTGAGCTCATCCAGCAGGTAAATTGGAATATTTTGGGGCCAACCAGGCTGGGTGTGTGCCCTTTGCTGCCACCCAAAGCCACCACAGCAGGAGGTGGCAGCTCCCTGGGAAAAGCCTCGTGTTTGCTTTGCCCTCTGGTGGGCACTAAACCATCTCAGGGCTGAGCTTTCTGACTAATTTATCTGTTATTTCCCTACAGGAGCCCATTAAATAAGGAATTTGGGGTGCTAATGTCTTCCCCGGAATAATGAAAGGATTCACCTCAGCCTTCCATGTTTTACTAACTGGTGATTTACCTTTAAGGGTCATTATTTCAGCCCTTCCTTACCATTCTTACAACATAAGATGTTGTAAGAATTTATTCCATTTATTCCACCAAAGGGAATTTTAAAGGCATCTGTGTTTTCCTTACTGTGTATTTTAAGTGG
Source organism: Cisticola juncidis (assembly GCA_013400215.1). Classification (NCBI taxonomy): domain Eukaryota; kingdom Metazoa; phylum Chordata; class Aves; order Passeriformes; family Cisticolidae; genus Cisticola; species Cisticola juncidis. Next base: position 224,041 of record VXBR01001030.1, read on the forward strand.
GAACAGGAAGCAAAGACTTTTTAGGGCTCTTTCTTTGGTGTTGCCATGTAATCACTTTGTAAAGGATTCTTCCAAGGGCTGAGGAAAAATGGCCCAAGGGAATCACAGAACCCCAGAATTTGGGTTGGGAGGGACATTGAAAATCATCTCATTCCAACCCCCTCCAGGGGCAGGGACATCTTCTGCTCTCCCAGGTTGCTCCAAACCCTGTCCTGAATTTAGGACAGGTGGCCCAGGGTTTTTAAAGCCATGATCACCTGAAAGGGACATTTCACCTGTCCCCACCTCCTGCCTGTCCTTGCTTCTGTGGCCTTGGTTTCCTTCTCCCCCCACCACAGAGTCTTTCCAACTGGGTCACCTTTGAAAGTCAGCAGAAGTGGAGTTACTTTGTTTAAAATAAAAACATGTATTTCTGTCACCTTAGGAGTTGTTTCTCTTTAGGCACAGGGGCCCTCTGATCCTCCCACCTCCTTTTATCAGCATCTTCAAAAGAGAAAGGGAGTTATAATTGCTTTTCCCCCTCACCACAGAAGAAAGGGAGAGGCTGCTGTTCCCCTCTGCTGGCATCCTGAGAAGAAACAGGCTTTGAGCAATCATTTATTTACAGAACAAAAATAACAGCTGGATTTCAAAGGGCACAGCAGTTCAGATGAGGCTCTCTCCTCCCTCCCCAGCTTCTGCACAGCCCCTCCTCTGCCCCTCCTCATTCAGGGGCTTCTCCCTCTCTCTGTTGCTTTTGCCACAAGATCCCAGAGTGGCTTGGCTTGGAAGGGACCTTAAAGATCATCCAGGGACATCTTCCACTGTCCCAGGCTGCTCCAAACCCTGTCCTTGGACACTCCCAGGATCCAGGGGCAGCCACAGCTTCCCCAGTGCCAGGGCCTCTCCATCCTCCCAGTGAGGAATTTTTCTAATATTTAATCTAACCCTGCCCTCTGTCAGCTCAAAGCCATCGGATATCCTGTGGAGAAGCAGGGAGTACAAAAATCTGAAGAAGTCAGTAGTTCCATAAGCCTGATTTCTTCCAGCTCTTTGATTTTTGCTTTATTTTCTGGTTCCTGATTCAGCAGAATCCTGAGTCCTGTCACACAGAGCATCTCTGCCACACATGAACCCATCCCATTCCAGTGATGGGATGAATTTTCTGTCATTTTTCTGTCACATTAAGCCCTTCATTGCTTTAAAGCTGATGAACTGATGTCTTCAAAGCCATTACCAAATTTGGCTGAAATTTCCCCCAAAAGTCCACAAGCTCTTAGCAGGGACAGCCTAATTAACAGCCCTGTTTTCATTAAGGCTAAAAATCCACCTGCAAATGCCACATCCCCACCTCTCCCTGCCAGGCAGCTGGAAAGGCACCTTTGGGATGTGTTACACCTCATTTCCCCACCTCAACACACAAGTTTGGCAGGAAAAGCCTCCAAGAGTCCCCAAAAATAAAAAGCAAGGTTCTTAAAGCCACAAAGAGATTTTATCACAGCCTCCTGCAATCCCCTGCTTGGATAATTAATTCCTATACATGTATTTACAAATATGTTTATATTTAAGTTCAGTGATGAAATTGCCCCAGTGATCACTGAAGGTGTCTACAAAAATGAAATTATTGATAAACCTTTTTGCTCATATAATGAATAACTTCCAAACACTGAATGAAGACAACCATTACAAAAAAAAGCCATTTATTAGCTATATGTACATATATACATATACATGCAAAATGATTTTATACACATTTACACAGGTTCAATTATTAATACAGTGCAAAAATGTCGAAAAAGGTACCAGCCCACCTTCTACAAACTCAACAGGTCTTTGGGAGAAAAGGGGAAAAAAAAACAAGCCAGAGAATTACCAGCTTCATAAAGTGACTAAGCACTGCAAATCTGGAAATTATTGGAGTTTATTCTTTGCTAATTTGCTTGTGCTGAGCTGCTGGGTGAGGAAAAGTTTCCAAAACACTTATCTTGCAAAGTGACAGAATGAAGAAGGTGCAATTCAAACCACATTAACCAGTTTAAAGTTGAAAAAAAAGAAGGGATGGATTCCTCTTTGGGGATTTGATTCAATTTTGGAAAAATCCCATGTTATGAGTCAGATTTTGTGTTCTCAAACTGCAAGTCATTCTTTTTTATTAAATCTTAAAGCACTGAGATCAATGTAAACTATTTTATTCCTCTTGCTGTTCTGCCAGGAGAAAATGTTTACCTGTATAAATACTGTGTGGATATGGGATAAATACCAAATTAAAAATAAAAATAGGTCAAACTCTGTGTGTCCTGGAATCCCAATCCAAACTTACAAAGTTGGACTAATCCATGTAGATTCCTTAACATGATTTACACCTATTGCAGGAAAATAAAAGGTTGCAAAGGGATTAAGACCAACACCAAAGCAGAGCTCTGTCCTTGGGTAGAAAACATCTGAAAATTCTCACATTCCTCAAAAATCCACAGAGCAAAAAAATAGAAGTTTAGGCAGAGGCAGAACTGAACCAACTGATTTGGTTTTGATTTTACTGAACATTTTTAAGAGAACCAATTCAACAAAAGCTGAATTTAACCTTTCTCCCTGCTCTGTTAATTACAGTTATCCACACCCCCTGTCCCAGCCCTCTTCCCCTGGCTTGGGGATGGATCTGGGGATGGATCTGTTCCAGGACAGAGCAGCTGGATGCTGGGGAAGCATCAGGAATATTCCAATTTTCCAGCCAGCTCCCTGCAAGGCTGAGGAATGGCCAGCTGAAAATGCTCTGGGTGCCTCAGGCCAGAGCAGGAGAAACAGGAAAGGCTCTTTTGGATTTTCACCCAGAGCAAGGATAAAAAAGCAGGAGCAGGGAGTTGGTCCCTGTCCTAAAATCCTTCTCATGAAGCTTTGTCTGTCTGTGGTATAAAATGCTTCATCCTTTCCCCACAGGGGGTTGATACCCAAATTCACCACCAGCCATCAGATCCATTATCCCTAAAGTGTTACATTTCTAGTGTCACATTTTTGGGCTGTTCTTTTTTCAAATTTTTTTTTAAAAACTTGGAATCCAAACTCATGGCTGAGTTCCCTGCAGTCACCAGAAGTATTTTACCAAGGAAAACTGGGGCTGAACAGCAGGAAAATGAAGAGCAGCACAAAACCCCTCACATCTGTGGGGTCATCTTGGTGTCTCAGGGACAGTGGTTGAATTGTGGCTTCATTTCTCTGACAGAAAACTGGGATAATGACAGACAAACAACTTTAATCCACAGAAAACCTTTCCCTTATGGCACACAGCTCGAGCTGTGTCCTTAAATGCCTGGCTAAAATATTTCTGCCAGACTATTCCTCACAGTTTGGAGGTTTTTATCACAGTAAGTGCAGTGAAAAAGCAATCCCTCCTTTTTCCTCCTGGGAAAAGCTCTGGCACTAAGTCTCCTGATGTCCTAGAAAATGTCCAGGTTCTAATGGGCTGCCCATGGATGCTGTTGCTGCAGTCAGCTGCATCCAGAAGTGCTGCCAAAATACAGCACCACAAATTTCTTGTCTGAGCCTCGTGTTTGCATCCTGAGATCCCAGGAAAACTCACTGAGATGACAGACAGGAATTGTGTCAAGTGTTCCTGCAAAAAAGACAACTCTGCTGCATGTTAATCTCTTTGCAACCAGAGGTAGAGACTGTGTGAGAGGAAAAATCAATCTTTGGTGAAAGAAATGGGGATAACCAGGAAAAAAAAAAAAAAGAAAAGGAAATTTTAGGACCGTAATTCCACAATAACACACCTACAGCTCTCTACAGCTCAGTTTGAATATCTACAGCCCCTCAAGGACAGCTGCATCAAACTGCTATAGGCATTGTTTTTAACAGCCTAAATTATTCATCTGTGCCCTAAAATGCCCCTGTGCACCTCAATCCATGCCAGAGCTCCCAGTGCAGCAGAGGTTGGGAATTCCAGCCCTGCAGTCCCCAAAGTGCACACCCAGAAATTCATCTCGGTGTAAGAACTCACCACCACTAACCACTGGTGTTCTACAGAACAAAGAGAACCTGCTCTTGCTTTCCATTCCTGGAAATGGCTTCCTATTCACCAGCTACTCATTAAAAAAAAAAAAAAAGTGGAAGGAGTCAGTGCCTGTCACAAATAGCCTTGGAAGATTTATTATCCATACAGGCCAAGCAAACATGGAATTGCCCTTATCCTAAAAGTGACCTTAGCCAAGGAAACAAAGGCCACAGGAGCTGACAGATCACTTGGATTATTTTCTGCTGCCCTAAGCAAATTTGCAATTAACCCATGAGCACACACTTAACTGCAATGTGCTGTTCAGCCAAGGAGATATTTATAGACTTTATGGTTTATAAAAGAGCCACAGCCTTTTCCTGTCCTTCCAAACCTGAAAAATGACCCTGAAGCTCACCCTCAGCACTTTCCCCACTGATACTGTACTCACCTAAATACAGCAAATGATGCCTTTACTCACATTTACCAAGAATCTTAACAAATTCTAGAGACAAAAACATTCCCCATCACTTTACCCTTGTTTTACCACACAATTTGAGTATTTGCAGCAGCAAGGCAAGACTGACCTGTCAAGCTGTCCCAGAGCCAGTGAGACAAATGGCAAAATTGTCTGGATGGTGGCACTCCAGGAGGAAAAGCTGCTGATGGGAAGAACTTCCAGCTTTTGATGACACCTGACAAGCTCTACATGTGAAATTACAGCTGCAGCCCTTGCTGTGTGCTGGGCACCATCACAGGATCCTACTCATCCCAAGCTGCTTGGAACTGTTCTCCTTGCAGTCACCATTGCCATGGATGGTTAAAAAAACACTCTGAGCTATTTTTGGCCAAGTGAATACAAAAAAAGAATTATAAAAACAGAGTAGCAAACCCTCAAGTTGTTCTCATACGCCACAGTCAGGCTGCTTCTCCAGGAGCTGCCTTGTCAGGATCTGGTAAGAGGAAAGAGAAGCCACTCCTATGTGGAAGGAGATTTGCCAGAGGTTCCTTAATCCATACAAGTAAATGTTGCATGAACAGACACAGAAAAGGAGCACAAAAGTCTTCACTTTCCTGGCTGAGCAGTAGAAGAGGTACAGGTAACACTGCAAAAGGAACAGAGAGGGAGAATTAGCACTGAGCTCTGCACAAAACCAGGGATTCAGCTGGAATTGCTGCCTGGGACAGCATCTGCTGAGCATGTGAAGAGCAAAACTTATAGGAGAAAATGAAAAGCTCCCAGTGCTGACAGAGGAGTCACATTTTCCCCTTTAGGCAGTGACAGATCAGCCTTGCCCACCTCAGATCAAGATTTCCAACTGTGCAGAGGTCAGCAGTGGAAAGCACTGCAGGTTCTGCACAGGCACTTTGGGAAGAAGCTGCAATAATTCAAAATGAGGAGAGAGAATTCTCCTTTATTCAGCTTCCCTGCCTTCAGGTACTCACAGGGAAAGCAGCAGCACAGAGCCTTTCTTTGTGAAAAACAACCTGCATCAAGTATTTAGATCTAAATTCTAAGACTTATCTTGCAAAGTGACAGAATGAAGAAGGTGCAATTCAAACCACATTAACCAGTTTAAAGTTGAAAAAAACTTAACTTACTAGATTGAAATTAAGACTTAACTTAATTGAAATAAAGACTTAACTTATGGGATTGAAATTAATCTATTAGATCAAAATTAATCTATTAGATCAAAATTAATCTATTAGATAGAAATTATTCTATTAGATTGAAATTTGTCTTTTCACCTCAAAGCTCTACCATGAGCAAAGGTGTAAGGAAGCTGAAAGACACTAAATTTTATCAAAATACAATAAATAATCCCATAAATACATCAAAGTCTGGTTCCCAAGCCATGATCCAAGTGCAGGAAGGGCAATGAATACACTGTAGGCATCAGTTACTCCTAAAAAAAAACCTGCAGCACCTTTCTGCAATGCCAGGCTAAGGGTTAAAGATTTTCCAGCATATATTGCCCTCAAGTTAAAGGTTGTGGAATTTTTTAGGAATTCAAGGAGCCTTTCATGAAAAACCAATTTGGAACATGTTGTATTTTCCTCATTCAAACTCTTCTGTGTAAGGTCAGAGAAAATAACCCCATTATGGAAAAAATCGAAGGAACCACTAGGATTTTATGTGATTTTTCATGTAAATTACACCATTTTCAATAATGCTGCTGTGCAATATTTGTTCTGTCTTCAAGGTGCTCCTGCTCCAGAAGCCCATCAGTAAATCTGACACTGATGGGAAGATGTGGTGTCCCTCCCTTTGGGAAGAAATCATTTTTGGGATGGCATTTATCCATCACACCCAGCCCCCTCTGACTTGGCAAAACACAGAAGCACTGAAAAAGCCTGCAAATGTAATTTTCCAAGGGTCAAAAAGTGCCTTGAACTGCTCTTGTGCCACTCAATTGGAATAAATCAGTGGAATCACCTAGGTAGGATATTAAAAACCTCTGCTTAGCTGAAAATGGCTCTGTCTTGTGAACTGTAACAGCAAAATAATCAGAAAAAAAATTTATTTGCAGTTAACTTACCTGAAAAACACAGGCTAGAAAAGGTAGAAAAAAAGCTATCACATTTCCAATTCCTTCGTGGTCCTCCTGTTGGGATTAAAAGAAGTGAGAACTACGTCAGGCACAGCTTTTAGCAAGTGCTGCTTGATATTTGAGAACATTATAAATATAGTCAAGAACTCTTATCCCAGTTTATGTTGATTGACTGTAACAGTGTTAAACACCAAGATCAATATCACTGGCTAAGACACCAAGAACTGAGGCTTATGTGACAGTTCCTGCTAAATAAAACTGTCAGGATATAATCAGGACACTTTTCCCCCCCTTTTTTTAAAGTTGTTTACAGTCTCATGTTTATTTAAAAAAAAATTATAGAAAAGGATCTAAAATAAAATACAAGAATGGAGAAAAAAATCCAAGCAGCCTGATAAGAACAAAATATTTCTCAATATTTAAACTTTTCTAGAACAGAATAAAATGCAGAATATTGTGAAGTACAGGAAAATACACAAGGTACAGCAGGTGAGTAATGAATTTTACATTCCTTGGAGAAACAAAACACTTTTTGTGGAAAGATGTGTGCTCAGCTAAGGGGCAGAACAGCCACTCTTGAGCTGGGTACCCAAAATCTCTGTGCCTTCCCCAAATGCCCAGGTGTGAGTGCAAGCAGGGTTATTTACCTGGAAGGAATATTCAGCCAGGTGAACTCCTCGGATCAGGTTCAGAGCCCCACACATGATGTTCAGAACAAGTGACAGAATCCCCAGAGGGGTCACAGGCTGCATCCTGTAAGTGGGGACTTAAAAGGAAATGAAAACCAGACATTAGTGAAAGTTTGCACTGTTACTTTCAATCTTTTAATAGAAAACACCACAATTACCTCGTGTGGGTTTTAAACACTTTCAAAACCTTTCATGCTTGCTCCAGGGAAGACTGATAATGAAGAGAAATCTCCTTTTTTTGTTGTTGTTGTATTGCAGTATTCAGCTCTTCACACCTCCAGAAATCAAGAGCTCTGGAGTATTTTTAAACAAGTCAGCACAGACTTTTTCTTGACCTATTTGGCATCAATGTCTTGCACTATAGTGCACATAGGTAATTTTTTGTTTATTCCAGCAGATGAGGATGCTCAGCACTCCTCACAGATCAGCAGAAAAAGCCAGAGGCTTTCACCACCCAAAGGTCTGGGGAAGGGCTTAGATTTCAGGCACCCATCACAGCAAGGCAGCAATTAATCTCCTCCTTAAGCAGTAATTAAGTATTTCTCCCCACTGGCAGATTGAGGGCTCAGGCTGCCCACATTTCACAGGTAGTGAATTATCTGCCTCCTTCCTTTCTCACCTTTGCTACTACTTAACACCCACACTGCTGAACAGCAATTCTGCAGGATAATCTCATTGGTACACCCCTAATTAAGATCAAAGTAATTATTATAAATGTGTGTTTAGCTTTGGGATCTGCTGCATTTAATCCAGGCTTGTCCAAGAGCCCACCTCCAGTTTTCCCTCACTTGTTCAACAACAGATTCCACACCTTGATCCTCACCTGCAACTCATCCCTGCCCTTGGATCAGCACAAGTAGGACACTGCCAGTTTAATAAAAAAGGAGAATTTGCAGCTCAGATACCAAATCCAGATCTTCTCCTGCACCAATGTCCCCAAGACAAAAGGGGGAATAAACGAGCCCTGAAGAAAAGCATCAAACCCTCAGGATCTTCTCCCTGTGTCCAGGTAAATCCAGATTCTCACTGTTACAGATAAACTGCACCTCTGGCTTCCTTCTGCCAGATAAAACACCACAACAGCCACCACAGGGTTTCTGAGAGGAAAACACTCCTGCCTTCCCCTTCAAGCCAGATGTTGATAGATGGATGTAAAAAACTCTGATACCAAGTTAACATAGGGATGTAAAGCACCTTTCATCCGTGTCTCTGTAATTAATTTGTCTGGCAGGCACTCACACATCCAGAATTTCAGCTCCAAAGCAACTGCAAAAGGAACTGTATCAGCTCAATCTGATATGTGTCACTTCAGGGAGCATTAGTGGATGTTACAGACAGAATGGAGTGAGTAACTCTGTCACTCACAGGCAATTTGGCTTTTGTTACACAGTGACATTTAAAAAGAACTCGTAGCAGCATCTTTATTCATTCCCTGACCCCAGAATCCAGCATCCTTCTGTTTTCTCCTGCTATTCCTACTTCCTACTTTTGATGAATTAAATAATGTTGCAGCTATATATATGTGTCTCCCACAGATATTTCCTAATAAAGACTGTTTCTCTTCCTTAAATTCTAAGGTTTACTTCAGAGGCATAAAATGTCTCTCAAACAAATTATAATGATCAAGCACAAGTGTCATTCATTGAGCAGGATCCTGCAAACTACACGTGCCCCAGGGAAAAACAATGTGGGTCTCAATATATTGCTTCTGCAGCATGAAATATTATGTAAAAGTTACATTTTTTTTTAGTCCAGGAGAATAAAAAGAATTGCTGTCACAGATGCAGAGGAGATTAAAACATCCAGTTGCTCAGGGTTCATATTCTGTGAGAACTGGCCTTGAAATGGTTTGCTGCAGAGATTTATTTCTGCTGGTAAATTCTGAGGTTTAACTCACAAACTGAAATTGCACCGAGAACGAGATGGGTCCTGCTAAGGGAAAATGATTTCACTTCCTTGGGTGAAGTCAATCATATTTGTATAAAGGAGTTTCATACTGGAACAGCCTATTACAATAAATGAGGGAAAAGAAGACTGCAAACACTCAGTCCAAGACAGCACAATTCTGCACAAGCACAAATAAACACTAATTAGGCTTCCCATTGATTTGACTCCTCGAGCACAGAAGTTGTGCACACAAGATCCACACAGAAACCTTCTGGGAGCTGTGGGTGATGCACCAGCAGGTTTGAACAAGCACAGAATAACCAACACCCTCACAGGGTGAAGAAATTGAAGGGTGAAAATCATAAAAGATTTTCTGGCAGAGGCCTGTGGCCATTTCAGTGGAGAAACAGCAGAGAGTGCAGCAGCTTGGATCTGCCTCCTGCAGGCACAGCACAAGCTTGGACACTGAGCTCAAAGCTCTGCAGAAAGAGCACCAGGAGTGAGGGATGAACTCACACTCCAACAGCCTAAGCTAAAATACAACACACAAAAAGCAGAGAGTGAGACAGCCTCAAAAACTTGGAAAGGCCTCTGAAGGACTCTGAAGCCTCTGAAGGACTCCCTGTGTGCCTGAGGAAGATGAAGAACACCCAGCAAGGGGAGCTGCAGGATTTATTCGCTCACAAGAGGAGTGGCACAAATTGTTCTGCTGCTTCCCAGGGCCAGCTGTGATGTGCAAACCCTCTGTGCAAACCCAGAGAGCTGCTCAGAGCCCCCTGTGCCCCCCACACAGCCCCAGCTGTGCCCACAGTGCCAGGAGCAGGCTCTGAGCACAGCCAGGGCTGCTGTGTGGGTGCTGATCAAAGGAACAAGGGAAAGGGTTTTGTAGCAGGAGTTGGGTTTGGTTAACAAAGGGAAGAACAAACAGCAGAAAGAATGGAAGTAAGAAAGGAAAAATCTCAGGTTCTCATGATCAAGGACAAAGCTGCCCTGATTTTTCTGGCCCTTTTCACAGCAAATTGAAGAGCCAGAGGATGAGCTCAGCCAGCTCCAGAGGCCAGGAGCAGCTCCACTGACAGGAGAGGGATGTTTGGATCATCCCTGGATTGATCCATCTGCCCAGGGAGTGCAGCCACAGTTCAGCTCTGCTCTCCTGCAGCCACAGCTTTTCAAACAGCCTCTTGCAGAGCAGAGCCACTGTATAAATAACATTAATGTGGAACAAACACCATGCACACAGCTAAACTTAGAGCAGCAAAGTGGGATTCAGCTGGGAGGGAGTGATGGGAGGAGAGAGACACAAGCCAGGAAAGCTGACTCCAGTGGAGGCAAACAGATGATCATAAACATGATCCTTAAAATAAAGGCAGAACAATCTGTGAGAGTATTTGGGTTAGACCAGAGAGAACAGTCAGAAATAAAAAGCCAGATGGAAAGTAAAGGAAAGCAATTAAGGGTAAGAGGGAAGTGAAAATGTATTTCTGATCTGTGGACACAGACTAAATCACAAATATTTACTGGCACTGAAGCTGTTTGAAATTTAAAGAAAAAGTGCAAAGAATTTCTAAGCCCTGTCACAACATGAAGAGATTTAACCTTCAAGTTCTGAGGAGCACTCACAAATCTGACTGGCAAATAAAGTGGTTTCCATTCTATTTTTGATTCCTCCCTTCCATACCCTAATTTAAAATACCTATGTCAAATTAAATTCCACCTCATCTATCACAAACAATAAGATTGAGCAACTGGAACTTTATTTCATTAGTGTTTCATAAGCCAAGAACAACAACAACCAAATAAAAAGGAAATAGCAGCTCATGGCACTCCAGCTGCATTTAAACCACCATGCTAATAGGATTAAAACAGAGAATGGTTTAGTGGTGGACTTGGCAGGGTTTGGTTTCTGGTTGGATTCAATGATCTGAAAGGTTTCCTCCAACCTAAATAATTCTATGATTTCATTTGTGGAGGAGGCAGGCAGGACCTTGACTGTGCAACTGAAACACAAGTAAGAGGTACATCTTTATATTAAAGAAGTAAAGGTTGGTGCTTCAAGAGCAGGTAAAATGTCAGGTTTTGTTATAAAAAAGCTGTCAAGCCTCTGTGTTATTCATACAGATACACAAAGCCTCTTTCAGAATTTTAGTCAAATGGATTAAATTTTTAAAAAAATAAGGTAAAAAGAAAAAGCAAGGAGGAGAGAACAACTCAAGCCAGACAATGTGGGAATTAGAGTTTTAACCCTCAGCTTGTATTTTTCTCATCTTCTTTTCCCTCAAGGCTGAAGAAACTCATTCAGCCTGTAATTACAAATCTTTCATTACCAGTTTGCAGCAGGCAATGAATCAGTGGAGCTCCTTTAGAAATCTGAACAAGCAAGGATTTTAAGAGAATTCCACATGGAAAATATCAAGCCCAGCCTACATTTTTCATACAGAGAGGGAGATGCAAGGCTGGAAAAAGACCCCACAGCAAAAACCCTGCAGCAATACCTGCTGCAATGCAAAGCCCATCTGTTATTTACTAGGATGGCAAAAGCCTTTCCTTGTGTAAATGAACATTCCTCAGCACACGAGGTTTTCCTGCCATGTGCAGGGTGAGGAGCTCCCCTGTCACCTGGTGTAGCAGTGACTTACCAACCTCCACAGGGCCTCCTGCATGCCCTCCATTGCTCAGCCCGTTCAGCAGCTCTGCATTCTCCAGCTGCAGCTGCACTGGAGGCTGCAGCTGCAGCTCCTCCTCCACCCTGTCCCAGCTGCGCCTGGCGCGGGAGCTGCGGGTGCTGTTGAAATGCTGCTTCAGCTTCTGGATGGTGTTATCTGAAATAATGGGAAAAACTGTTGCTTCAAATGCTCAAATCACCTCTGGAAGAGTGCTAAATTAACCCTTGGTGTCATTAAAACCTTAATTGTGGTGATATTTTATCTTATCATGGCGTTCTCTTTGGTTGTTTTAATTTATTTCATTTCTTATGGGGTTCACGCATAAAATTCCACTGCTGGTTAGGGAAGAAAAATTCTTCTTTTAGGTATTTTAGAGCACAGAAAGGTTTGGGAGGGAAGGGACTTTAAGGATCATCCAGTGCCACTGCCATGGGCACCTTCCACCATCCCAGGTTCCTCCAAGCCCTGTCCAGCCTGGCCTTGGGCACTTCCATGGATCCAGGGGCAGCCACAGCTTCTCTGGGCACCCTGTGCCTCAAAAGAAAGAATTTCTTCTAATATCTGCTCTAAATAATAATAAAAATGATATGGAACTACCAAACAAAAGATTAAAATCTTGAGCATCCAGTGCATCTTAGATCCAAACACAAGAAAGAAGATGATTAAATCAATAAATAAATATAAATTATATATAAATAAATAACCACACAGCAGTATTAGGCACTCAGGAACTTCATAAAGTATCGTAAAAAAATATTTTAGAAATGTAGTTTTTCTTTAAAAATAAGCTTCACGCAATTAAAAGATGCTAGAAATTCCCCACTCCTACTCAAGTTTAAAAAAAAAGGTGTAATGTGGATTTCAATATGAAATTACATCCTGGCTGTAATGTGCCCTGCTAGGAATCCACCCAAAATCCAAGAGGGCTTTAGAAGAAGCTTTCCTGATGGATTGCTCAAGTTTTTAAGCCTGAGTTTAACACTGTTACTGAAATCTGGACAGGAGTGTGCAAACCCACTGCAGGATATTATACTTTTCCAGAAAATTTTCTCACTGCAAGGGAATTGTGTCTTTCAAAGGTGTGAGGTTCAGCAGAGCAGCTGCTACTTGGCAAGAAAACAAATTATTTCAGGTTAAAAAAGAACCACTGGGCATGGTTCTGAAATATTCTGACTGCAGGTCATGCCAGAAATAAAGCTGCCCATAATAATCTATTCTGTCTCCTTTTTATCCTGTACTCATCTGTCTCCCCTCATAAGATTTTTTTTAATTAAGTTAGAAAATGTCTGAGATATCAATTGCTTTTTTCTTTTCTGCTTGTTCATCAATCACCACAGCATTTTGTTCATAATAGATGAACTCTCAGGAATTAAAAACCAAATTCTCCAATAGTTTAGGGCATTAAAATCTCCCCCTCCACCTCCACATGCAGGCACAGGCAGACCCAGAGCCACTTTTATCACTCCTTTGGCCAGGAGATGTTGTTCAACACCATCAATTTGGCAGACAGAGGATTTTTACTATTAGAGAACAAAGTTACAAACCAAATTCAATAAAAGCATATGGTCTGGAAGCTGAATTGATGCTCCTGGTGTTGTAGGAAGCTGCAAATTCCCACCGAAGCTCCTCCAGGAAGCAGAAGGCCATGATGGTTGAGTAGCTGCTGGAACAGATTGCCATGCAGGCAATATCCCCAGAAGAAAGGAAACTGAAATAAAAATTCAAAAAGAAAAAAAATCACATCAACATAAAAAGGTGAAAGTCCTGCTGAACGTGAGGATGAAGCTGAGCTTTCTGTCAGAACAACATGTACAGACTGAGCTGAAAAAAAAAATAAAGGGATTTTTGTTGTTGTCAAAGTCCTGCAATCCCTGTAGATCTATTTTTTCTCACACAATTATTTATTCTTAACTCATCCAGGATGCCTGAGCACAGTGAGGAGCACAACACAGACTTTATTAAATTGGTACATCAGGTACAAATCGAGGACATTCTTTTCCCAGGCTGGCTTTAAATCACATTAATAAAAACCAAGGTGGTCAGAGAACCAATTTTCAAAGAGAATGCAGAAAAAAAGCAAAAGCAAGGAAGTTTGTTCCCAGGAAGCAGATGGATTCCTTGCTTCCCTTGAACATGGCAACATCATATTAACAGCAGGAAATATTTGCTAATTTGCACAACCTGAGGTTTTCAAACACTTCCTGCTACATCACAATAAAAATTCTATTCTAAAAGGGGCTCCTCTAACACCAAATCCATATTTATGTACAAGTTTCCACTTGCAGGTGGTCCAGGAGATTTTTCAGGGATATTTCCCATGCATCCCAGCCATTTGTCAGCAGGAAATCAGTTCAACACTCAAGTTCTGAAACTGAACAATTTTTCTCCTTCTTACTGTTCCTATATTTTAGCCCAACTTCATTTTGTGGTTTCTATTTCATTTTTATTTATTTGCTGCACACCACACTTGGGATTTGCAGTTTTGCTTGGCTCTGGCAGCCCAGTTCCACTGGGGAGCTTCCCCAAATTCCTGCTGCTCCCAGCTGGGATCAGCACCGTGCCTGCCTAAATCCCCTTTCCAAGCTGCCCAGAATTTATGGCCTTTTTACCACGGATCCATTTGCACTCCCTCATTCCAGAGCCAGGGCTGAGCTTGTTGGCATCAAAGGGCACCAGTTTGCTTTGAGTGAAAAGGAAATGAGATGAAAATCTCTGCTTTTCCAACTGTTTCAGTGTAAATTCCTGTATTTTTAACTCCCCCCAAAAAGGGATGCTTAGTTTTAGCTTAGGGTCACTTTAGAGTGTTCTTCCTTTTGCTCATCAGAAATGCAGTCACAAGCTAAAAATTCACTTCTTAAATGAGTTTGAACAAATTTCTTCATTTCTTTTCTCTGTGATTTCTTTAATAAATTTCTTCTCTTCAACTAAATGATTCCAAGGCACTTGAATGAATTCTTAAAGGGATTTGTAGAAATCCATGATACTCCAATTGCTAAGAGTAACAAGCACTCCCACTGGGCAGGAGGCTTTTGCTACACTATTATTTTAATTATTTTAATTAATGAAAATTAAAATGTGCCAAATATATATAAATAAAATAAGAAAACATATATAATATATAAATATATATAAAACATATAAGTATGTATATGATTAATAATATAATACATAAATATACAACTAAATATATGTAAATATTATGTATGTATATATAAATATCTAACTAAATATGTATAAATACTGTATGTGTGTGTAAGTATTTATAT
>VXBR01001030.1:245101-280814 GCA_013400215.1 Cisticola juncidis
GCTGGGATTGGGAACGGAGCTGGGGCTGGGACCGGAGCTGGGACTGGGAACGGAGCTGGGGCTGGGACCGGAGCTGGGACTGGGAACGGAACTGAGACTGGGAGAGAGGCCGGGAACGAGGCCTCGGGCTAGCGATGGCATGTGGGGATTGCAAGGAAAATCCCGCTGGGAAAAGTCAGTGTCCATAAAGGAGACAGGGAAGTGCCACAACTTTATTCGGATACAGGGACAGAGGCCCCTGGGGCACATCCCTGCGGGTTTTCTCTCTCGAGGTTTCGGAGGTCGCAGCTTCCTCTCATTGCAAACTGGCCGAGGAACCGGGAAGGTGCAGCCTTCCCCAGCCCCTACCACAGATCCCCTGAACCTCTCACTTTACCCCAAAGCTCAGGAGTTCAGGCTTGTGCGGCCCCATTTTCAGGAGTCAAACTGGGCTCTGTAACAAACCCCTGCCCAAAGGTGGCAGAGACACTAAACCCCATTTCAAAGCTGCTAACACCATCCTCTTACCCATGGAATAGTTTGTAAAGACATAAGCACACATCTTCCCTGTCAGGAATGAGGATGGGGATGGGGAGGAGAATGGGAATGGAGACAGAGCATAGGGATGGGGATGAGGCTGGAGATGGGATGGAGGTGTGGGGATGGGGATGGGGATGGGTACAGGGTGGGGGATGAGGCTGGGGTTAAGCAGGGATTGGGATGTGAAGGTGAAGATGGTGTGGGGATGCAGATGGGCAGGAGGATGGGGATGGGGTGTTGGAATGGGATGGGGTGCAGAGATGAGGCAGGGGATGGGGATGGTGTCTAGGGGCCTTTGGGTGGAAGCAGCTGTCCAGCTGAGCAGTGGGAGCTGTGCTGGAACACCAGGAGCAGCCCAGGAAACAGTGGGGTTTATCCAGCTCAGACACCACAGCAGCTCTCCTGGCACCTGTGGTTGAAGCCAAACCGAGCTCTAGCTCAGTTCTTGTGCTGGTGCTTCCAGACAAACTCGGTACCACTGTACATCCCAGGTGGCAGATGGATTTTTCTTTTTAATTAGGAGCTACTGCAGAGGATGGACTGGAATACAAAGCAGATTCCATCTTCTTTCCTTCTGGGGGTGCCAGGCATAGGAACAAGTCAGGAGGTTCTAACCTGTCACCTGTGCCTTGTGGTTGTTCGTGTTCTTGGAGTTGTTCAGCCTGGAGAAGAGGCAGCTCAGGGGAGACCTCACTGAGGCCTTTCAGAACTTAAAAGGGGCTTATAAAAATGCTGAGAATAACTTTTTACGTGGTCAGCCAGTGATAGGACAAGAGGGAATGATTTAAAATTAAAAGAGAAAGACTTAGGTTATATATTTGGAAGAAATTCTTCCCTGTGAGGCTGGGGAAACCCTGGCATAGGGTGCCCAGAGAAGCTGTGGATGCCCCTGGATCCCTGGAAGTGTCCAAAGTCAGGCTGGATGGGGCTTGGAGCAATCTGGGATAGTGGAAGGTGTCCCTGCCCATGGCAGGGGGTGGAATGGGATGCTCTTTAATAATCTTCCCAACTTCAAACCATCCTCTGATATCATTCTGTGTTTCACATTGCAGGTGTTGCAGCAGCAACACAACACAAACGGCTCTCACAGGGTATCCATCAGAAAAACAGCAGAATAAAAAGAATAAATAAATCATTCCTGAACAAGGGAGCTCTGAACTCAAAAATCTTGATGTGGAGACGTTATCTGAGCTGCTGCTGTTTCTAAGCAATAGCTGCCCTGCTCAGCAGTGAATAACCACTGGTGTTCTGCTGTTCCTCTGGCAGCTTCCACTCTCCATGGACACATCCCTCTGCCTTGCTCCACAATCTGACCATCCCTGCTGAGAGGGACATGCTTTGGAATTAATTCCACTATCCCAGGTTGCTCCAAGCCCTGTACAACCTGGCTTTGAACACTTACAGTTTGATTGCTGAGTCCAAACATTTATAAGGAAAAAAAATATTTCCATCTGCACATCAGCAGTGATCTACCCAGTGGCGCAGGAGAGAAACAAAAAGCTGATTTTTCCCTTGCCACAACCCCAGCTGTAAGAAATGTGAACAATGAGGCACAGAGCACCACTGAAGTTCCAAAGAAAACAAGTTTACATGCAGACAGGCTTGAGCCAGATAAGCTAACACAATCTGTATCCCATATGAGAAGCTTTGCCAGGGAATTTGAAGCCAATCTTTGCTTCCATTTTTAAGCAGAAAATCCTTATGTCAACGTAAAAACCGTAGAGAAAAGCATGGACTGAGTATTTGGGGCAAAAGGCATAAAAATAAACCTGCACCACTGAATACTGGAATGTTGGGAGAATCTTTCTGTGTTAAGCACTGCAAACAAACAAGCAAAAAAACCCACAAAACAACCAAATTCAGGGCACATTCTGAAATGGCAGCATGGTTTGAATATATATATACATATATATATATATTATATTTGAAGGTTTTTCTCCTCAGGGTGCTGTGGAATGGGGTCACCACATTTTAGAAATGGCACATGCAGGGTCAGGCAGCCCAGCCAAGGGGATCACACAAACTTGGGCATTATTCCCTAAATCCCCAGGGAGCTGGGGAAGTGCCAGCCAACATGAGCAGGGCCTTGCTGTGAAAATACCTTGCAGTTATTTCACTGAGTGGGTTTTTAGGCTGTGTCACATGCAAATTCACTTCTTCTTGCCATGGCATGGGGGTTAGAAAGAGGCAGGGCACTCAGGAGAATGGGATTTTTTGACTGACCTCCTGTTTGAATTATCCTGCCAGCCTCAGAACAAAAGACTGCTTTATTAGATTGCTTGCCTTTGGGATTTGCTTGGGATTTAATGATCCTAGCCACGACTGGGAAAGAACAGAGCATGGCAAATACTGTAACTTTACCTAAAGTTTTAAATTAAACTAAGAGAGAACACACTGACACGCAAAACCCTTGACAGCTCTCTGGATGAATACAAGTTGGCATTTGGTGGTTGTGTTAAAATAGACATAATGGCTTGTTAGAGCTCAAATGTCTTCACCACCATTTCCTGAGTGAGCAGGAGGGCTGGACACAAATCCTGGGTTTAAAAGGCCACAGTGCTGGTTCCAAGGTAAATAATTGTGAATTACTCAGCTGATAGCACACAGCTCTGCCTGACAGGAAAGGTGCACCCTGAGCTGACAGTCAAAGCTCTGACAGGCTTTATGCCTTTCTCAAATGCTTATTTATGGAATGTGGATGCACCTTGTCTGTGTCTGAGTACTGGAGTTAAACCACTGCTGTGAATCTGAAGGTTTAGATGGGATATTGGGAAGGAATTTTTTGCTGTGAGGGTGGTGAGGCCCTGGCATGGGGTGCCCAGAGAAGCTGTGGCTGCCCCTGGATCCCTGGCAGTGCCCAAGGCCAGACTGGATGGGGCTTGGAGCAACCTGGAAGTTGTCCCTGCCCATGGCAGGGGGGGGGATGGGATGAGCTTTAGTGTCCCTTCCAACCCAAACCATTCTGGGATTCAGTGACCTTAGATATGCAAACAGGGAACCCAAAACGCTGCAAAGTGGGGGAGGAGTGTAAGATTAAAACCTCAGCACACTCAATTTTACACCTGTCCAGGAACCAGAGCCTCAGTGAAAGGTGCTGGAGGAGGTATCAGTCACTTTCTGAGCGGAGATTTGATGTCTTACCCACAGCATGGATCATGACACTCCTCTGACAGTGGCTGGCAAGGCCAGGGAGCTCAGGAGCTTCTCTAGCAGCCACATTTCTGTCCCACACTGTCAGGAGGGTGACAGGATGTCACGAGAGATGTCATTAAACATTTTGTGTCACCAGCACATCAGTGTAAGACCCTGGCTGAGCTCTACATTCACACAGTAATGACAGTCTCCAAATCACACCATAATGCTCATTTCATTTCTTCCCAAACATCCATGACTGAGTAACTTAGGAAATAAAGTCTCAAATTTCCATTTTCTAAGAATTTGGGGAGCAGATTTGTTAACCTCTAGAACAACTTATTTAGTACTGTAGCAGGAGGTAAATCTTTCTATTTGCTATACATTATTGCAGAAGAATATGGCATAATTTGTAATCCAAATCCTCAGTCTTGTGAGCATTTGATGAGCACATGAGAGGTTTATTTGTCTGACTGCTCTCCCTGAACTGAATGCATCCATGCCTTTAAGAAATGTAATTTTGGCTTGTTCAAATGTGCTCAGGATATAGGGTTTGTTTGAAACCTAATATGGGAAGAATCATTGAGTAATCATTCTGCTTTTTCATATTTATGTTAATAGTTTCTTGGTAATATATAAATGCTATCACAAGGGCAAAGGGACAGGGATACTGATTCAGATGGAATGTGAAAGGAGTTTTCAAAAGTATCTAGAAGCACACGTCTAAGAAAGAATAAGTGATATTTCCCACATGAACTGGAGCTTCCAACTCCTTTCATCCCAGAGAATTCTGTGAACCTTATGTGGTTTTTCTACTTGGTAATCCTCAGCAGGTCTCTCTAAAGTCCTGTCTCAATTTCCTTTTTAAGCCAGGAAAGCTTTCTCCATCCACAACCTCTGGCAAGGAGTTCTAAGGTTCAGCTGCCCACAGCATGAAGAAACATCTCTTTTTCCACTGTATTAATATTGAAATATGCAAATTCATACTGACCTTCTTTTCTATGTTTGTTGTTTGGTTTGGGGGTTTTGTTTTGTTTTGTTTTGATTGTTTGTTTTTTGCTGGTGGTGGTGATGGTTTTTGGGGGTTTTTTTTGGGTTTTGGGGTTTGGTGGTTTTTTTTGTTTTTTTGTTTTTTTTTTTTAATGATGAATTTACCCTGAGTTCTCGTCTCTTTGCCATGGCTTATATACAGATAATTTCTGTTGTTCCTGCTCTCACTGTCCCACGAACACTGAGCAAACCCAGAGCCTTTGGGCTTCCTCTTGAACTCCCTGGTTTACACTCCAAGCACAGAGAAAGCACTCGGCTGCTCGAGGCAGCTCTCAGCATCTTTTCACTCTCTGCCCAGGTTTTACAGGAGGTAGAACTGACACGGCTGGCTTGAAGTCTTCCGACACCCTGCTGCTCATCCCTGTCCTGCTTTGCCACGGCGATTTTGACAGATCAGAGACTAGAGGCAGAAAAAAAGAGATGCACTCACTCCTCCCTGCGAGCTGTGTCAGCTCTCGGAGCCCCGGGCCAGGCGGTGCAACCAAAGGAGCGGTTCAGGAGGAGGTGAGGGGGTTTGAAGCTTTGAGGAGGTTTCACGTTACGTTCACCCTGGAGTCAAGCAGCAGCTCGGAATATTTTTATCAGCAGGGAGCCCTGAGTACTTTGACTTTTAAAAGCCTGGAGAGCATAAGCAATAAGCCAGATGTGCTTGTGTGTCTGCTAAATGCAGCCCCATCACCGAGGTTTCATTCTGTGTCCATTTTCAATCCATGTGAAACAGGGACTAGAGGGCACGATGCCCCTGGAAAGGGATATTAATCAATTTATACTGACACATTTATACTGGCAAAGAATCTGTTATAAATGCCAAATTCAATATTCCAATTAAAATAATTCGGCTTATTAAAACAAACTATTGAATCACAGAATTTCGATAAAAACCCACCAACAGCGGAGATACTTGACGATTTTACCCGGGAAAATGCCAAGGGTGAACCGTGACACACAGACCTGCTGCCTCCCCTATGGTTCACAAATTTGCTACTTCAAAACTTGATCACCAGGTTACTGAGGTGATACCAGTAATAATTAGATTGACTGATAACTGTTTAATTGTAGTTGAATGTCTTGGTTAACAACAGACCAGAACTTGCAGCTAAAATGCTGAGCCTTTCTAAAAAGAAAAATCCTGAAATTAAAACATGGATACTGAAAATGGGAAATTGCTTTACTTTTAATAGTCACCACTGTTCTTAAATGGAATACATGACTTAAATGTTCTTAAATGGAATACATGTTCTTAAATGGAATACATGACAATACATGTTCAAGAAATATTATCTGGAAAGCACTAAGTAAATAGTCAAAATTCCTTGCATTTTAAAATTTGGTTTCCATATTTCATTTGTTTTTTCAGCTTTTAATGTGACCATGATTTTGTTTTACCAAGCACTTCAAGCTGCAAACTTGGGGCTTGGTTTAAATACACTTTATTCCCC
Organism: Cisticola juncidis; assembly: GCA_013400215.1. Taxonomy (NCBI): domain Eukaryota; kingdom Metazoa; phylum Chordata; class Aves; order Passeriformes; family Cisticolidae; genus Cisticola; species Cisticola juncidis. The sequence goes on from VXBR01001030.1 coordinate 251,242, forward strand.
CTCTGGCAATATTTTCCCATATTCTCCTTTGTGTCCGTGTTAGTTATTCAAGTCCATAGGTGTCTCCGACCAGGCTGAAAGGAGTTCTTTTTCTCTAGCCAGAGTGTTAATGTTCAGTTTAGGTCGGTCTTTGTGGCTGATGAATAATCGATATATGGTTAATGACTTTTGCAGGAGCCTGGGGTGTTGATCAGTCTGTTGATGGCCCCTCCTGCTGAGGCTTTTCTCCCAACACCCTCCATTCATCCTCTTTCTGTTTCGGGACAAGACGTTCTCGGGCGGTGCCTGCCTTTTTTGTTTCAGCATGATGTTAGGAGTCCCCCTGTAGCTCACGTCCACAACTATCCCATATACGTATACAGAAGTTTACAGTTTTCAATTCATTATTTATCATAAGAACATGTCTCAGGGTTGCTGTTCCCTGAGATTTTCCTCGGGGTTGCTGTTCCCCAATCAGGTTTTTCGTCTTCTCTTTGCCCTGAGTGTTTCACACCAGAGCCAGAGCAGACAGGCTGAGTCCCCAGTCCGTGTTTCCAAGGTTGTTTATTCTTCATTATCTCAGTTCTGTCCCAGCTCTGCAGGGCATCCCCAGCAGAGCAGGACTGGGCGGGTCAGAGAGCCCCACACCTCATGTACAGCACCCCTGACCCAACCACCATCCAAAATGCACTTTTTATTGACAGAATTTTACCAATGCCCACTGCCTATGCTAACATGGCATTTCTACTCGAAACCAATCTCTAAAATCCAACTCAGCAGAAGATGGGGGACGAGAGCAAGAACAAGGAGCACAGGGGCCACTCCCCAATTCCTCCAGCTTGTCTCTTCAACCCCAGATACTAAAAATCCTAGATTTTACATTTACATTCTATGATAAACTAAATACTATTTATTTTGAATTCTCTCAGCTTGTGATTCTTCATACACTGTGGGCATTCACTGCCATGGCAGGGATCAGAGGCAGTGTCCTCCTGGGCTCTGTGTGAGGCTCTGACCCCCCTGTACAGATCCCAGACCCCCTGTCCGCTCTCCAAACCCTCCAGGGTGGCCAGAGGGATGTCCTGGACTCCAACAAACATGAATTAATCATTTCACATTTATAACAGAATCCCACCATTATAATACTCAAGTGAACAGAATGGCAACAAGCTTTGATTTTATTACATTACTTCCTACTTCCCTCTGCCAGGCAGAAATGATTGGCAAGGCAGGGCAGGAAAAGCCAGATCTGCACCCCAGCTCAGGCAAGGCATTGTGCTGAAACAGAGCTCTCGAGCCCAGGGCTGCAGGTTCAGCCAAAAACTCCAAGCAGGAATTCTCGTGTTTCCACAGCCTGATCAATGTTACAGCTGCTCTGCACCAGGGCTGACCCGAGCACCCACAGCTAAAGCCCTGGGAGGGGCAGGGAAGAGGCTGCAGAACCTGTTGGTGCACTCAGGGCTGGGACAGTCACCTCCCTTCCTATCACTGTTTGTCCCCACACCTCACAAAGGTCTGGCTTTGGAGAAGCAGGTGTGCAATGCTTGGTGCACAGGTATTGTCCCTCAGAGGCCAGAGTCACCTCAGGGTGTCCAGGGGCCACCAGTTTGGGGTGCAAAGCTGTGCAGATGCACCCAGCAGGATCTGGGATCACACCAGCGGGGCAGCCAGCACGGCAGTGGTGTGGCAGGGCTTCTGTCCCCTTCAGCGAAGTGTCAGGGCTTCTGTCCCCTCTCAAAGGGCCACAAAGATGTTCTGAGGACTGGAGCACTTCTGCTCTGGAGCCAGGCTGAGAGACTTGGAGAACAGAAGGCTCCAGGGAGACCTTGGAGCAATTTCCAGCAGCTAAAGGGGCTCCAAGAGAGCTGGAGAGGGACAAGAGCCTGGAGTGACAGGACAAGGGGGCTTCTCACTGCCAGAGGGCAGGGTGAGATGGGATATTGGGAAGGAATTCTTGGCTCTGAGGGTGCTGAGGCCCTGGCATAGGGTACCCAGAGCAGCTGTGTCTGCCCTGGATCCCTGCGAGTGTCCAAAGTCAGGCTGGATGGGGCTTGGAGCAACCTGGGATAGTGGAAGTGTCCCTGCTCATGGCAGGGTGGAACTGGATGATCCCTTACAGCCCAGGGCACTCTATGAGTCTGTGAAGGATGTTGGCAGTCACTTCATTTATATGAGACTGAGAATAAGGGGAGAATCCTGTGTCCAAGGCAGAGGCCAAATCCTGAGAGTGCAGGACAGGACAGAGTCAGAGCACTCAGGTGCTGCAGTGGCCTGGAGGGGAATGGAAATGCAGGGGATAACCTGTGTGAAAAAGTCATATTGTGTGGCTCTACGCAGATATTTACTATATGTGATATGCTAGGTAGAAAAGTTATGCTGTATTAACATTTGAATAATATAGTGAATGTAGTTTTGTAATTAACATCAAGCTTTAGTAATTAAAATAGAAGCTATGTGTGTGTGATATTCTTTTTAGATCAAGAAAGAGAGAAAATAATCAAGAATTCTTTGCACAAAGATAACAGTTGCAGAGACCCCTAAATTTTCTAGTGAAGAAGAATATATGGCTTTCCTTGTCAACAGAAACAACCTCTTAGGACTTAAAACCAGACTCGAAGATGCCAGAGGGTTGAAAGACAAGTACCAGCTGAAAATAGTTGTTTTAAATAAAATATGCATATTCATAAAGAAGTTCCTCAAAAAAGAGAGAGATTCCTGTCTAGGTGCCTTCTCCTGACTTTGTCTGAGACGGGGAAGGGCCACAGCCTGGGCTGCCTTTCTTTGTTTTTTATTGTCTTGTGATTTGTCCCCACTCTGAAAACTTTTTGAACTTTTATTATTATTACATTTGTACTACTATTTTTTATAACCAATTTTTATTCCTTATTAAATTTTCATAAATTTTAAAGCGAGTGATTGGTTTATTACACCTGGGAGAGCCTCCCAGCGTGGGCTTGGTCCCACAGCCCCTGGGCAAGGAGGGCACAGTGAGAGTGGTCAAGAGTCCAGCAGATGCCAGAAAAATCCAAAGCATCAAGGAAGCTCCGGGAAGCCAGGAGCAGGTCAGGATCAGCAAGGCACAAACAGGGCACAGAGAGACCTCAGGCAAGGGGATGAACTTGAGTGCAGCTCCTGAAATACAAGAAAAAGACCCCAAACAGGTCCTCCCACACACTCACAGCACAGCAGAAGGACCCAAGGCTGTGGCTGAACCTTGCCAGAGCTCCCCCCAGCACAGGCAGTCACAATTCCAGGGAGGAGAGGAGGCTGTAATAAACGCCAATCAGTCGCCTTTTAGAATTTATGAAAATTTAATAAGGAATAAAAATTGGTTATAAAAAATAGTAATACAAATGTAATAATGAAAGTTAAACAAATTTTCAGAGTCAGGACAAATCATGAGACAATAAAAAACCAAAGAAAGGCAGCCCAGGCTGTGGCCCTCACCATCCCAGACAAAGGCTGGTCAGGGGAAGGCGAAAACTACGGAGAAATTTCTTTCTTTTGAGGACTGTCTTCATGATTATGCATTTTTATTTAAAACAAGTAATTTCTTCTGTCTCTTGTCACAAAAGCGTTCTGTTAATCCCTAGATGCCGGTAAGTCTGTTAGTGCTGGGAAAGGTTTCTTTTCTGTTGATAGGGAAGCCATAAATTCTTCTTCACCAGAAGATTTAGGAGTTCCTGCAAACTGTTATCTCTGTAAAGAATTTCTTCTCTCTTTCTTGAGCTAAAAGAATATCACCCACACACAGCCTCTATTTTAATTACTAGAACTTATTGTTAATTACAAAACTACATTCACTATATTATTCAAATGTTAATACAGCATAACTTTTCTACCTAGCATATTCCATATAGTAAATATCTGCGTAGAGCCACACAATATGACTTTTTCACAAGGCTGTGGAGCTCAGTGGTGCATGCAAGGCCCCGGTGAAGTCTCGTCTCTCCCTGTACATCCTCTTGTCATGCTGCATTAACATTTAAGAGCAGACACAGGCCAGGAGCCTCTCCAGCTGACCTGTGAGGGAGCTGTTTGCAGCTTTGTGCTCCTTAAAACAGAACCTCACTCTCTCTGTTCCCTTCCCCCTGTAATTCACAACACCTTCAGGGTTTAAAAATTGTCAACTGCTTCATACTGGAGAGCTCTGGTGTTTCTTGGCAACTAACAGGTCACTCAGAATAAATGTAATGACAATGCTTCCACTTCCATCATTACTGATCCTCCTCCTCCTCCTCAGGACGTGCTGTGGCAGCTGAAAGCACTGACAGGACATGGTTTAAAAGCTCAGGCATTTTTCTGCCCCACAAATAAGATAATTGACTGGATCTCTACCTGTAAATAAAGATCAGGGTTCATCCCCTGACCTGAGAGCAGGGTTCCTGTTGATGCAGTTGAGCTGTGCTCCTGTTCTCCCCCCAGACAGGCTCGCTCCTTCTTTCTGCTGGTCCTCTCAGGCCAAGCCTGAGTCAGTCAGGAGATGCCAGCAGCATCCCAAAGTGATGCCAACAACTGCACAGTACAGCCACAGACAAGTGTCCACAACGGTGTCTGACCATCTTCACTGGTTTGGAGATGTCCATGTAGCCCTTGGGGTGGATATGTACTTAATTCTTTGTAAGATTTGATCCTAAAAATTGTCTCATTTTCTCCTCTGATTGCCAACTTAAAACAGGAGAGTTTCAATGTATCTGCCATCCACAGGCTGCTGACTTTTACTTCCCCCTCTTATATGACAAGTTACAGACTATATGGAGAAATAATCAGGGAAAAATCCAATCCCAAATCAGGTCAGATAGGAGAATTTCCTCATCCCTTTTAGCTCTCAGTATCTGAGGATTTGGGTGCTGATACTTTTCCAGCTTTGTTTTTTTTTTTGGCCTGACCTGTGTCACTGATCAGTCTGGCTGAGCTGGAGGTCCAACTTTTCCCTCAGTGCCAGCCTGTAGGAATGCATCACTTCAAAGAGGCAGGAACGACCTTGGTTTGCAGCATCTCCTGTCCCCTGTGGCACTGTCAGACTCCAGATAAAGAGCCTCTGTGCTTGATGAGTGCTCTTGCTTTCTCTGAGCCAGAAGGAATATTTCAATTTCACAGCCCGAGTTTCCTTTGTTAACCCTTCCCCACCTGCTCTCAGGGTGTTTTTATTCTCAAGAAGAGAATCAAGAATTCTTCTTCAATCAAGAAGATTCAGAGGGCAGGTTGTATTTGACTAATTAGCAATAGGCAAATATGCAGTTTTATAATGTTCAAAGAACCTTTTTTCCCCCTGGGGATTTCTAGAATTAGTGATTTAGAGTAACAACAGCATCTATCACACAAACACACCCTGCTGGAGCACCTTCTTGCTGAATGCACAGCAATGGAGAGCTGCAAATTAAAAAAAAATGTTTATCAAACGTGTCCAGGGATAATTAGAGGGGGGATTGAGGTCTGGCAGCAGCAGCCAGGAGCACTGAGCTCACAGCTCGTCTAAAATGCTGTTATTTAATGAATCCTGGGGACAGGATTAACACAGGAGGAGGAATTGTGGCATCTACAGTGACACTGCTGGTGTAGCACACCCTGCTCATCCAGAGAGTGACAGTGGTGTTGCTGCTCCCTCCCCTGCCTCGTGTCCCTGCCCACAGGGACACAACCTTTGAGATGTCTCATGGATTCACTGAATCATTTTGATTGGAATCCCTGAAAGCATTTTTTAAAAAGCACCCCAGCTGTCTTTGCTTTAAAAACTTTATAGGCTTTCAGTTGGATTTATGGTCCTTTGGGGTTGGACTTGGGGGATGAGGAACTGGAGGTGACATATCCAGATACCACAGAAATGGCAGGGACCCCTTCCACTGTCCCAGGGTGCTCCAATTGTTAGAAATGAGAGGCTTGACACGGCCGATATATCAAGCAGCAATTCAATTTAATAATTAATTAATTAACATGGTTAAGTTTGAACAAAGGCAGCTACAGTGGAAGGATTTTCCCTTCTGGACTTGCTGGGATTTTATTTGCTATATTCATACATATTCATAAGCTTTCCTCATCAGTTTCTATTTCCAATTTTCAACATCATTATTCAATACCTATTGTGGTCCATTCTAAATTTCAATATTTCCAGAATGTACATCCAGGATATGTATTCCAGATGTGGGGTCCAGCTTCTATTTTCCAGGTCTATCAGTCTTTGATAGTGATGTTCAGTTTTCCTTTTTCAGGAATCATAAATCAGAGAGCTGAAATCTTTTCTTCCATATCCAGGATGGTTTTTTTACCAGTCTGTGAGAAAGCCTTTTTACATTCTAAAACTACAGTTTAAAATTCTTTAATACAAAGCAAGCTTCTAAAGTTATAATTCAAAGGCACTCATTACAGAATAGCTTGAGATTTATAATAGGTAATTACAAGCAAAGTTTGTTCAAAAAACCTTCTTCCATGCTTTTCTCGGTTGGTTATTAGAAGTCATTTTTGAAATGTCCCATCATGGTCGTATTCTACAATTACAATTACACAGATTCTTTTTATTTCCCTTACATGAAACACAACTTTGTATTTCACACAAACCCCATCCAACCCAGCCTTGGACACTTCCAGGGATGGAGCAGCCACAGCTTCCATGGATACCCTGTGCCAGGGCCCCCCACTCTCACAGAAACTTTCCCAAATTGCTCCCACATCCTTCAAGACCTCATTGCAGCCTGATCCAGTGAGCTGCTCCTGAGCAATGCCCACACATCCCTGGCATCCTGCAGAACAAATATTTGGTGGGTATTGAGCAAGGAAGGATGGAGAAAATGACAATGTGCTCAGATTCTCACAAATATCAGAAGTCAGGGAGGCAGGCTCAGGCTTGCAAGTGGTTCCAATGTTGTTTCCTCAATTTTCCTCCGAGGAGCCCACATTTCCCTGCTCTCAGCAAATGGTGCCTGTGCTCACAGATATTGTTTCTCCCAGAAACCTCCCTTCTAGGACAAAGCTCATCCAAGCGTGGCGCTACAGCATTCCAGTTACATCAAATCCAAATTAACTTGTCTCAGTTTTCACACACCAGATACCACCAGTGCTGGTAACAGCCCATAAAACTGCAAGGGAGAGTCCAAAGCACCGGGAAAATTATTCAGAAAGTCTGCTCCATTAGGGAGAGAGAACAAACCAAAAGAAAATCACCACCCTCAGGAACAGAAAATGAGCTGTGTCCCTCAAACATGATGTTTGCTGGGAATAATGTGGCATATTCATGCTGACTTTTGCAAACGCTGCAATTACTGTCTGGCTGCCCTAAATAGTCCCATTTATCTCTGGAGACTTTCTCTGCTCTGTGTGATTTTTCACGGCTCTTCCTCGGAGCTCTTTGCTCCCCGGCAGAGTTGTTTACATGCTCGTTATTTTTATGGTTTTCCCCTTCATTTCCCTGTAAGTAGAACAGCAAATAAAAGGTGTAGAGAGGGTGTGAGCGAGTTCCTGCCAGGGGTCAGTGGCAGCTCAGTCAGGCCAAGCAGCAGAAGGTGGTTCTGACAGCAGGTTCATCCTACAATTGTTTGAGACAAGTCAGTGGCTGAGGTTGACTTTAGAGAAGGAAAATGATGGATGTGGTGCTCTGGCAGGAAAATAGGAAGAAAATTAAGGCAGAGACAGAGTTTTACTTCAAGAAATAATTGTTTTCACCTCAGAATTAAAGGACACATTATTTCCATTTATAGCACCAGGAGAATTTGTTTAAGCCACACCTTACTTGTCAGTGCCAGCAGGGATGCAGGAGAAAATGTGGCCATGGAGATGTGATTAAATTCCCTTTAAGCAAGTTTTCCAATTATTTTCCTTGGCTCATATGGTCTAACTAGACCCAGGTGCATCCAATGTTTGGGTCAGAAATTATGCTCAAAACCTTTTTCCCTTCTGTGGGTTTCAGTTTGGTCAGCTCTGCAGATGTTGGTCAGTAGCACTGAAGCAGCCAGCACTTTACAGAATGTGGAAGAAATATTTTCTAGTGTAGCCAGGATCTAAAAGCCTCGCCATAAAGAGATATAGAATGGAAACACAGAATTCTTTAGGTTGCTAAGGTCTTCTAAAATCAAAATTAACCATTAACACTGCCAAGGCCACCAATAAACCATGTCTCTAAGTGCTACATCTACAAATCTTTTAAATCCTTCCAGGAATGGTGACTCCCCCACTTCCCTGGGCATCCTGTTTCAATGCCTGATCACCCTTTCCATGAAGAAATATTCCCTAATATCCAACCTAAAGTTCCCCTGGTGCAACTTGAGACCATTTCCTCTTGTTCTGTCACTGTTCCCTGGGAGAAGTGACCAACCCCAGCTGGCTGCACCCTCCCATTAGGGAATTGCAGAGATCCAAAGTCCCCTCTGAGCCTCCTTTTCTCTGGGTTAAACATCCCAGGTTCCTTGGGGTTTATATACAAACCTCTGTGTAGGTTTACAGCTGTTTCTTGTCTCAGAATCTGAGGCTGAATCTGTGCAGCCACTCTTGTATTGATCCTGATTTATGTTTATAGACATGGTGTGATTTTATCACTCCTTCATTTACCCACATCCATTAACACTTCCACAGCTGACTGTCTAGTTAGATACCAACTGGCAGCAACAGCTTCATGGCTGGATTTTCCCTCATTCTGTTCCTTAATTTGCCACTAAAACTTCATTATTATTGTCATGGTAAAAGGCTTAGTTAGTCGTTATTACTCTCCCAAAGGCCAGGATCAAATCCCCTGGACAAACACTTGGCAGATTTGAGCACGAGGACTAAACCTAATAGGGTGATGCAGAATGTTACAGAAATGATTTCCCAGCTGAACCATAATCCTCCATCAGAAAAGTAACATTTATCTGCCTTTGACTGACAAGAACATATGAATTGATCAGGATATCCAAGCTGCAGGTACAGGATACTTCACCTACATGACACCTGCAACAAGATGATCTTTAAAAGGTCTCTTCCAGCACAAACTATTCTATAATTTTTGAAATCTCTGTGTGGTTTCTCACATGGCCAATCCTGATTTCTGACCCTGGAAGGGAAGTTTTGGCATGCACTGGAAGGCTGGAGGCTGGCTGCTTCCTGATTCACATTTTATTGACATATTTAAATTCAGGTTTTACTTAATGCTTCTGTCTTATTGTAAGGCAAACTCTTCCTATGCAGAGGCATAAATAACATTTTCACTACATCATGCCAGAATTTCATATATCTCTGTCCACCAAGATATCTTTTAGTATCAAATTAAGTTAGGCACTGAACTCCCAGCACAGATATTTTGCTGCTGCAGGAAAGAGAAATTGTCATTCCCAAACAGATCAATACAGTTTCCTGTCTCTGACAGTGGCCAGTGTTGAATGTTCCAGAAGAAAATATAAATCCTTCCCTTCTTCCAACCTGCTCCATCCATAAGTGCACACACTGCACTTTGTTCAATCCGGAAAAATAATATCTTCCTAAACTTAGCTGATTGTAATTGCATAGAGCTTTATTTATATCAACATCAATATTCATCTGGATGGGTATTACCAGCACTGCTACCAGGAGGCACTGAGTGTTTTATTGCTGCTGCTCTCTGAAGGCGCTGTGCCAATCCAGGGCTTCTGGCAATCCCTCATTCCCGCGATAGAAACCGCCCACTTTGCCGGAACTCCCTGCAGGAATCCATCCTGCCTGTACCCACCAGGCAGAGTTTCACAGGGTCATAGAATCACAGAATTATTTGGGAAGGAAGGGACCTGAAAGATCATCATGTTCCCACCCCCCTGCCATGGGCAGGGACACCTTCCACTATCCCAGGTTGTTCCAAGCCCCGTCCAACCTGGCCTTGGACACTTCCAGGGATCCAGGGGCAGCCACAGCTTCTTGGGGTACCTGTGCCAGGGCCTCACCACCCTCATAGAAAAGGATTTTGTCACAATTTCCCACCTAATCCTGCTCTCTCTTAGTTTGAAGCCATCCCCCCTATTGCTGTCACCCCAGGCCCTTCTCCAAATTCCCTCTCCAGCTCTCCTGGAGTCCCTTCAGGAAATGAAAGGGGCTCTGAGGTCACCCCAGAGCTTCTTCTTCTCCAGGTGAACACCCCCAGCTCTCCCAGCCTGGCTCTAGAGAAGAGGGATTCCAGCCCTTGGAGCATCTCCACGGCCTCTTGTGGACCAGCTTCAACAGATCCATGTCTGTCTTGTGCTGAGGACTCCAGAGCTGGACAGGGCACTGCCAGGTGGTGTCCCAGGAGGACAGAGCAGAGGGGCAGAATCACTTCCCTTGACCTGCTGACCTGAATTTTTCAGTGCCCTCATTTGTTACCAGGATTCTCTGTTCACTCCTCGGGTTCAAGAGCAGGGAGCTGTTCCCTTTTGCCTACTCAGATCCTCTGTGAATTCCCCGGCTCCCTGCAGCCATGGCTCTGCCAACTGCTCAGCTATTCCTTCCTGGCACTGCTCTTGCTGTTATTATCACTCTGTTCTGGAGCCTCAGCTGCAGATCCACCGATTTAACAGCAGAACAAAGCACTGTATCAATTAGTTTGACCTCCCAGCTCAAAGGGGCCACTACATTTCACCCAGTTCCCTTCGCTGTTGTGCCTCGAATTCTTTATTTTTAAAGCACTGGCAGCTGTATGGATTTATCCATCCCCGAGACAGCTTTGTGTGGAGTCAGCGTGGTTTCCATATGATTTAATGGTTCAGGATCAGCAGCGCATACAAATGGAGCTGCACTTGTTCCTGGGCCAATTTGGGTCTCAGCGCGATGCAGAGCTCAGCTGGTTCTGCTCGGAGCCAGCTCCAGCCTCTCTGTGCCACATGTCCCACCCCTGGAGCAGGAAGTTTGGGACAGCAGTGACAAGGTGTCCCACCGGCGCTACGTGAAGTCATTTCTGGCTCAGCAGAGCAAAGTGCTGAATCTCTGCCGTTCTGCGGAGCTGCTTTGATGGTCCCCGGCACAGCAAAGCCCCGAATCTCTGCGTATATTTGCATCTCAGCTAATTAACAATCCCTCCTGCGAGCCGGCTGCTGAAGCTGTCTGAGCTAAAGCTAACAAGCTCTGAAGCACCTGAGCTGACTCAGATTCAAGCGTTTCAAACTGCATCACACAGTGTTCTCAGACGGTGCCGGGTGAGAATATCGAGCTGGGTTTACACGTCTTTAATAATGCAAAGGCAAAAAGGTAAATTAAACTTTAAGGGGAAAAAAGAAAGGGAAAAATCTAGGGGAGAGGAATCAATGTGCCATGTTCCCCTCAAAAAACTATTAATTAAATATTAGTTTGAATTGGAGCGATCCTGGGGATATTACACTTCATACCAAGCCTCTTAGAGGCTTGTGTGGCTGCCTCCAGCAATACACATGAATTTTCCTTTTCTACTTGCTCGGTACCATTTTTTTATTTCTAATCTCTGCCTGGGTGTCATTTCTGAACAAGAGCAGGCTTTTAGGCAAAATTGCCTTATCCTTTTTGCCGACAGCAGACCGATAGAGATTGTCAAAGCCCCTACCAAAAGCTCTCTGTTGTCACCCACTCTGAGAGCTCAGGATTTAATACGAGAGACAAGAGGCACAGGGAGACAGATGGGAGATGGCAAGAACACAGTAACACAAACAGTCTAATTTTATTGGAAAGGGTAAAAACTCCCTTGTGCTGCTGTTCTGTAGTGTGTCCCACTTACAGGCTTTCCACCTGCAGAACCAGACATGGTATCATTAACCTCTGCAATTCTCCAGGTTTCACTGGTTAATTATACGCTGTAGAAATGAACCTCTTGCTTTGACCTAGTTCGAGTGTTACTGAGTGGGTAAATCATGTCTGATATGAGGTAATACACTTCTGCCTTTGCATAAAGAATGATTTTGAGTGCTAGCAAGACATCAAGGTGAGGTTTTTTAAAATAATTCTGAATTATAACACCCTGAAGTAAATGAATAAAAAGCAATTAATCACTTTGGGGTTGGGCTCAAGCCAAGTGTGATCTTGAGATCACACTTGACACAGATTCACAAGACACCGACCCACACATCAGGCATTTCTTAGTTAAGGAAATGTAAAATCATCAACCCCTTTATCTACACACAGTAGAATATTTTAAAAATAGAGAGAGATTTTTGTAAAATGATTTGGGGAGAACTCATACTAATGCAGGCAGGGGAGTAAATAAGCATGTAGGTAGACAGGAAGGTTGTGGAGGTTGGGAGCATCCTGCAGCAGCTCAGATGAAATGTGAATTTCAAGGCCTGAAGGAGCCACAAGCACAGGAATATTCCCTGCCCCATTAAGCAATTCACACATAATGGATTAATGAGTTGCTGATATTTCTATCACGCTGGGGCAGTCATTAACAAATTCTGTTTACTGCCTGGATAGCAGATGGGGCCACCTACTCATGCCAGGGATGGAAACACTCCTAAAGCTTCAGGGCAGGATGGGGGGATGCTCAGTAATCCTTCAGGAAGTGTGTTAGTGGCTCAGGTATTAGGGGGGTTCACAGGAAATCCCAAGGGAAAGGGAAGCCTGAGTGAAGAGAACCACAGGCAGGTTTGGATGGCTGAGGTTACAGATACTCCTGTACCAAATGTGCCCCTACATGAATGCTCCTTCCCAGAAAAATCCTGGGATAAAAGTTTTGCTTGAGATGTGCTATTTCTTCCCCTTTAGCTCTCTAAACTCAAATGCTGACCTGGGGAATTTTTAATGGAGCCCCTTTTCACTGTTCCCATTTGTTCAATGGATCTGCCTATCAGCCTTTCACTTTTAATTTCATGTGTGCTCAGCACTGAGGCTTGGCATAATTAAAGGCCCTTTCCAGTTATTCTGGACTGCAATATTTATTTTTCATAACAAATACCAAAGAAATGGCTTTGCATGACTGACTGACTGAAGGAAACACTCCAGGTGCTCGTCTGTTCTTCAGTAACAAGTTATTTTAAATTTAAATGTAGAATTTTCTGGCTCTTTTTTTGTCTTTCAATGCTCAAAACCTCAGTGACCCTCGTGAAGAGCTCTGTTCTTCTCCTGGTGCCAACACTTTGCATCCCTCCTGGAGCAGAGTCTGCATGGAACAGTGGAGAGTGAGATTTTGAACAAGCAGCCGTGAATGTGAATTTGTCTCACCAAAGTATTCTGAGCACCAGTCTCTGAATGACCCAGATAATGAAAAGCTTTGTTGGAAAATCCTTCTCCTCCTTGAGTAACAAACTAGTTAGGAAAATACTCAGCATCTACAAGCAGAGCAGAGGTTTTTCAGGTACTAAGCCTTCCACCAACAACTTGTTGCTCAGACAAAAAACTCATTTCCCATAGCAATCTCAGGTTCCACACGTGGAATTTGCAAAAAAGATAAGGAAAAGCCTCTAAACAGAAGCTGCTTAGTTCAAGCTTTCATGGCCACATGGAGACTCACAGTTATTAAGGCAATCAAAGGGTCTTTAGAAATTAGTCTGTGCCCAGTGCAAGCAGTTTCACCCCAAATGCCTGCAGGCTCTGTAGATTTGCAGCCTCCCACTTTTCAACCTTCCAGACCAAGAGGGTTCTGTGTCAGGAAAGAATTCAGCTTCCAGCCAAGATTTGTCAACGTGCATTCTTAGGCATGAATTGTACCACCAAGAAATCTCTAAAGTCAATTTGAGGTAGGATAAAGTTGGATCTTGGCCTGCACAGGAGTTGTGTCTTGGACTGGAAAATAAGCAGGAAAATTTTAGCCTATAAAAGGAGGGCGTTTCACAAATGTAGGGCTGATCAGAAACTAGACTGATACAGAAGCAATTATTCATAACCCTGCTGAGTGTGATCCCCCTCACACAGCCTACACCAGAGCCACTGCCATCAAAGGGGACTTTGTCACTGCTTTCAATGGACACAGGATGTGACCAGAGCAGCATCTGCAGCAGCTCCCAGAGAAGAACACGAAGGAAAAAAAATCTTCATTTGTAACTGAGTGTTTCATCTTTCAAAAGACCGGCCTCAGATGTGCTTCAGAAAATCTTCTTTTGGGTATCTTTTTTTTCCACCAAGCTGCATATTTATCAGCTCTAGTCCTAGACATGATCTTAAGAGCTTATCTCCCAAGCGATTGGAACTTCTTTCCAATTTGCTTCTTTATTAAAATAATCAGGGCTTGAAATCAGCTTTTTTTTTTTTTATTGCTCACAATCTTTGCTATTTTCATCAAGCGCAAGCAGCACATTTCCATGTCTTTTTTGAGACTTTCTGCTTATTTATTTGCTCATCTGCCTCCAGCAAGTTCATGTTCTGAGGACAGAAAAGCAACAAACTGCAGGTGAAAGGGAATTAATAATCTATTTGAAGATTAAGGAAATCAAGAAGAATGTGTTTTCAAATTTTAATTCTGGCAAGAAATTCCTGCAGACCTCCTGCAACTCAACCTCTCAGTAGCTTTGTTTCTCAGCTACCATGGAAAAGTGAGGCAAATAACACCCTTCTATTTTATAAGAGTTTTTCACAGCCAAATAATTGAGGACCAGACTTGCTACATTTTTTTTCACATTTTTTGACAGCTTACCCTGTAAGTATCCCCCCATGGACCAGCAAACCAGTGTGACAACTCCAGTGACAGGATTCCTGAGGGATCACTTGCACAATCATATATTATTAGACCTAATAAAGAATGACAGAATCTGGCTGTTAAAGCTTCAAGAGATCCTCAAACACTATCGTGACAGCAACCATTAAACTATAGATAAATTACATCTAAAACAATCCTACTTTGCTGCATTCCAAACTGCTAAAACATCCTGTGATTTCAGCATTGCTACTTTATTCTCAGCAGGGATTTTTTTTTCATCTAAAACCTCTGAATTTCTCCTCAGACAAGGACATAATTGCAGATGCTGCTGCCAGGTAAAATTACTGCTGAGTTCTAGTTTGTACAACTTTTGAGAAACATTGGAAATAATTTGCTTTTTTAGTGCTGAGGACTAAGTATCTTTCCTGTTTAGAAAGAAACAAAACTTCTTTCTGGAATTACTAAAGGTACTGTTACAAGAGTATTTATATCAATTAAATTAATAAAATAAACTCTTTTAAGCTTCTGGATATCCTTGGTGTGAAGTGACATGGCCTGAAGGATGTGCTAGGCTGAGGATTTACAGTTTTAATACTTCTTCCTAAACAGTTTGACGCTTGAATTTCTCGTTACCACTTCCACACTCCAGCATGGTCCAACATCCCCAACGCGGAATAAATAACCTATGGCTTGCTGCATTCATTAAAATGTATTTGGTGGGGTTTTTTTATATTTTTTTGAGTTTCTAAGACATGGCAATGCTGAGCGAGGGGCAGGATGACCTTGGGCTGGCAGAAGCCACCTTCTCATCCTGAGGGGGAACAAGAAATGCATTGCAGAGAACATTTCCCATCCATAATCTTCTGAGGGTTATTTATACTTGCAAAAACATTTTTCTTTCATGGAGAGTTGTCTTAGACACGTCAAATTGAAGAGATGAAGGAACTGGAGGGGTCCCTCGGCATAGCCAGAAGGGTGAAGGGTCAGGGCAGTGAGGTACCCCTACCATGGGGGCTATTTATTCTGTAAAGGTTATTTACTCTGTTATTTATTCACTATATTTATTCAGCAAAGGTTATTTATGATGCTATTTATTCTTGTTATGCATTCTGGAAAGCCCCTTCCTCCTCCCCGAGCCGCGTTCGAAGAGGTGGGCAAGCAAATTTCCACTCCCATTTTTGCAGAGAGGGGAAACACCACAGGGAACCGAGCCGCTATTTCCAGGATTAAAACTCACAGCCTGCCACTTACAGGCAATTACATCTCCCATAGGGGGAAAGCATGAGTTAAGAGCTGGATTTTTTGGTTTTTTAACATTCATCGTTTTAAACGCGGCAACGAGGAAGCTCGGTCACGCCATGTCTAGGAGTGAGGGGAGCCCCCTTCCCCTCATGGTGCCACTCCCTTCTCCCTCCCCTCCATCCCGGCAAAGTATGAGTTAAGAGTTGGATTTATTTTCCACACTATTATCATCATTATTATTTAAACATGCATAATTTTAAACCCAGCACGGGGGTGCTCGGTCACGCGTCCCCTCACGGCACCGCCCCCCGGCCCCTCACGCAGAGGGCGGGAAAGCGCGGCGGGCAGGGCGGGCAGGGGGCGGGGCCTGGCGCGGCCATTGGCGAGTTTCCCCCGCCGCCGGGGTCGGGGCTGAGGCGGAGCCGCCCCGCTGTAATTGAAGCCCGGGGTGAGGAGGGAGGGACGGAGGGAGGGAGCGCGGGGGCTCCTTCTCTGCTTTGTGTCCAGGTGGCGAGGCCGAGGGGCGGCCATGGGGGTGCAGGACCGGCCCCAGTGCTTCTTCGAGATCGAGATCAACAGGGAGCCAGGTAAGGCTGTGTTTGGGGCTTTTAAATCACGTTTTTGCCTGCATAGTGGGCCCAAGCCGCTAGCAGTGAGTTTGGCCATTGATGCGTTATTTCTGAGTTACTTTTTAATAAGTTCGGATGTTTTCTGGGGTGCTGGGTGCTCCTCATTTTCCCTTGAGATCGATTTTTATTTGCACACATGAATATAAAGGTTCAGCCCTGCTGTTCTGAAGGTAAAAAGCCGTCTGGTGATCTATTATACCTTTTGTATTATACCTTTGTTATGCCACTTCTATAAATTGTGGAAAATCGGGGCAGGCTGTGAGGAGACTGGATATTTACTCCTATAAGTATTTTTAATGATACAGTAATTAAAATTGGGAAGGAACTTAGGAGGTCATCTGGGCTAAGTCTTTTTTGTCCTGAATGTAAAGGAAGAACTGGGCATTCAGTCATAGAAGCACAGAACACCTCACCAGCTGGCCTGTTAAAAAAACTCAATAATTAAAATAAATCCGTCTTTTAACTCATGTTTTCCCTATACAAGTATAATGCCCAGAAGCTGTAGGCTGTGAGTTTTGATGCTGAACAGCAGCTTGGTTCCCTCTTGTGTTTTCCCCCTCTCTGTAAAGATGGGAGTGGAGATTTTCTCACTCGTCTCTTTGAACACGCATTTATCAATGCGTATTAGTTGTCTCACACATACTCCGTGCTTTATCTCGCTACCACTTGTCTCTAGAAAAATGAATGTATGTGATGGCTTCATTACGCTTTCACTTTCATTTTCTGCTTCAATGTGTCTCTGAAAATCTTTGAATTAAGAGCTTGTATCTCAAAGATTCCAAATTCCGGCCTCATTCAGATGCAACTGAAACCCTTGTAGCGTTTTATTTTCACCACAATTTCGGGAGAGGTTCTGTTCTAACTTCAGAGCCCTGATAGGGCGTATCTATAAATCTGTTGCTGTTGTAACTCCTCTCTGAGTTATCTTGATTGACACTGTGTTTTCTGAATACTTCCAGCGAGGAGATAAGTGGTGATGTAAACGAAGTTTTAACATGTTCTGTTGCTTTAATTTCGGGTGGAATTTACTATGGAATGAGACCCCTAAAACTATTTCAGGTCGGGTGGGTTTCCAGGAATGGTAGCTTGGTGGGATTGATGTAGAGCAAAGACCATTCATTCTCAATCTCATTTGCTGTTGATTATTCTAGGTTTAGTGTGAGGGTTTTTTTTTTGTTCTGAATCCATCTGAAGGTTCTCCCTGCGCTGTTTTCTCTGCTCCCATTTCCCAGTCTCTCCTCCTGCCCCGTCCCCTGCTCAGCCTTGAGCTGTGCATCCCTGGATTACCTTGTTTTCCCCCAGCCCTGCTTGGCTTTGGTGACTGATGGAGCTGTCAGGGAGGAATTGCAGCGTTGGTGTTCTTGGTGCTGCAGAGCTTGGGTTACCTGGAGCACACCCAGGGCTTTGGCTCTGTTTGTGTCTGTCTGCATTTATTTTCTCTGGAGAGTAACAGGAATCTCCCAGCTCCACATCAGACTTGGAGCCCTGCTGGTTTCATTGCACCTGACTCACAGCTTGGGTTTTTGCAGGAAAAATTCCAGTTTGTAAAATGTTGATGTTGGGACCTGCGTGTTGTCTGGTTGTGCTACTTTATTCTGGTGCCTGTTTATTAATTCACTGTGCAACTCTGTCTTGGGATTTAAGGATATATTTAAAAAGCTTAAACGTTGCTCTCTTAGCTCTAAGATGACCTTCAAAAGCTGAATCAAGTGGTAAATCAGTGCTTCCAGCTGACACCAAGCACTAACTCTGAGAGATGTGCTCACCTGCTGGCACTAGTGAAATATTCATTTTAACTTTTAAGCTGCCAGCAGATTTCCAAATGAGCATTTTGCTTATTTTGACTTCAATAAATAAGCTGAAAGGCTCATTCAATTTTAGGAAATGTAGGGAGAAGAACAGCCCTGCATTTTGTTGCTAGCCAAGAAAAAGGGCCTTGCCCCCACCTTGTGTGCACTGCAAAGCTGAGCCAACATCCCCACAAAATGCAGAGAGAAGGGATGTGCCTCTTGCAGCACTGGGAGCATCTTTTTTGCCTGCAGAACACAAAACTGTGTCATTTTTTACACCGTAGGTTGCTGTGAGTCCAAAAACGTTCCCCCCACGCAGCTGCTGAATCTTGGCTCTCCCCTGCCAGGCTTTGCTTGCCCAGGGTGTGCCAGGATACCTGTAGCAATTAACTCAGGCCAGTTTTACTCTAATAATGCCCCTTGGAAAATGCAGGAGTGAATATCTGTGCTTTGGCTGTGCTTCCAGAAGCTTTATTACAGCTTTTGTGTCCATATTTTATAACAGCCACAGCATCCTGGAATAAAACTCGGTGCCAGCTTGTACTTGCCTCTTGCATTGGGGCAAACTTTGTTGGCTTGGTGGTTTTTAAAGCTAAATTTAGTCTGCTTTTAAAGAAGTTGCCTGTTCAGCATTTTTTTTTTTATGATGAATGCAGGTTGTGGCTCATAATTTTTAAAGGGCAAATGGAAAACAAATCTGGAAGAAACATTTATTTTGATTCTGGCACAAACTGCATCTCCCTTCTTTTGGGCCCCTCACCAGTGGATTTGGGCACACAGAGTGTGCACACAGGATTAAACTGCTTACAGTATTCCAAGAATTTTGGGATGGCAGCAGATGCCTATTTAAATAATTCTGGTTTTACTCTGTGAGGCAAAATGTGTGTGAAGCTGCAGCCTTTCAGGTACCGTGCTAATTGGAACAGATGTCCCACCAGGATGTCACAGATGCACTTGGCTGCTGTAGCAGTTCCTGTGGCCATCCAAGATCTTTTTCCCTCATCTCCCCTCACCCCACCCACCTGACTGGCTTTATCCATCATAAAGTTTGGTAAATTTACTCAGTTTTGTTTTGTTCCATTGTTATTCATAGAATAATTTATCAAATCTCTTTTTTTCTTCTTCCTTTTATTTCTCCTGTCTTCTGTTTGACCCCCGGCTCATTGATTTGTTCCACTTCAGTTTCTTTCATTCCTGGAGTGTCTCCCTTCCCAGAATAGCCAGGCTGGTTTTTCCTTACTTCTCTCTTTCTAGTCCCTTTAGCCTGAAATTTGGAGTATTTTGGGATTTCAGCTGCTATGAATTCATGTGAAATGAGCTCTCCTGCAGTAGTCACTTTGTTGTACTTCCAGTAATAGACCCAAGTGATGCCTTGTGGGGTTTTTTTTACCTTTCCTAAAGACAGAAACTGTTCTCAACTGGCTCCACATTAACTTTTAGTCTTTAGAAGGAAAAAAAGTTCTATATTTGCAGAAATAGAACCCAGAACTTTGGCTGTCCCCGAACTCATGGGCAACCACTGTGTGTGGGAAAGCAGGAGCCAAGGGGGATCCCTTATGGAGAAAACCCCTCTCAGGGGTGGTAAGATGGAGATTTGAAAGGAATTGATTCAATAAAAATTTATTCAGAATAATCATGTGAAATTGTTGTCAGTGCAGAGTGAAATATGTTGATATTTCACCCTGGGGTCTGGAACAAGCTGGGTCAGTAAATGGAAGAAAAACTGATCAGCCTCTTCTGCCAGGAGTGCTGCCTCTCACTTCCACCCCAGGGAATGTTTGGTGTGTGCAGGACTGAAAGAAGTTTGGGTTTGTGGAGACCAAGGAAGAAGGAAATGGAAGGAACTTCAGGTGGTATTTGTGGAGGAATGGGCTAAGAGAGATGGGGAGAGAAGTTTATGGAGGTTTTCCTTGCAAAGAGAGCAGGTGGGGCAGGGAGGTGTTAACAAAGGGTTAATCTGTCAGGGCCACAGATCCTGCTCAAGGGAACTGGGGTATCCATTCCTGAAACTCGTATTTTAAATAAAACCCATTCTTGTTCCACACTGAGGTTTTATTTCCTTGAAAAATGTAGCCACATTTCTCCTTTGAAGCAGTTTTTTTAAAATTCATGTGCCTTAGCAGTCACAGATTTCAGGATAAACAAATTAATAAAATTCAAATAGAGTCCTTTTAGTGAGCTGTTATTTAAACTTGTATGGAAATCTGTCTGAGCCTCTGGGCCCTTGGCAGCCGTCCTGGGCTGTGCATCATTGTCTCACTGCTTGTAATCCCTGCTTTCTCCTTCAGCAGGATATTCCTGCTGATAGGCTGGGGATAAGGACCTCTGGTTTGGTTTGCTCCTAAGAAACTGAGAAAGTATAAAATCTAGCAAGTACAATTTTGAAAAAAACCCAGATTTTTTGGGGGAGTGTGTAGCTGAACTTGATACCTATGTGATCTAAATGTAATAAAAAATAGCAAAACAATTCACATTACTTGGAAAATAACTTGAAACAATGTGTGTTTGGCTCTCGAGGTTTTTTTCCAAAAAGTTAAGCAGCTGAATTGAAAGATTTACCTTTGAAACAATAAACATTGGAAATCAATGATTTTTTATAAACTTTGCTAGAAGGAGCCTTTATTTAGCTATGCTTACTGCTAGCATGGATATTCCTACCCTGAGTTTCTACCACTTAATTTGAATCAAGTACTAGTTTTTCCTCAGCCAGAAAATTGCTAAGGAGTTCAAAAACAAAATAAAAAATTAATCTTTTACTTGGAACACAGAGTTCTGAAATTGGGTTATTTTTTGGTCATTTTGCCTTCTGGTTTTTCTAGTTGGGGCAGCTCATTAGCTGCAGAGAGCACTTTATCAAATTCCCAAACAGCTTAGATTTTATATAGGCATCACTTGCTGTGTGTAATGTACCCACACCACTTTCTTTCACCACTTAATCTGATTCTTAAAAAATAAGTTCAGAGCCTGCTTACAAATAATACTTTATCATATTATTGTTTCATAAATAATAGGCAAATGTAACCCCAGCAGTTTTTACTTTAGCCTGGAATTGAGGTGTCTGTGCAGGCTCATTTCTTGGTCAAAGCAAACTGAGGACTTTGAGGACTCTGGGTAGGTTTGTGAGCAGCTTTTGCCTGCTTGACTGGGTTTTTTTAGCAATTTTTGTTTGTTTATTTTAATTTACTGTTCAAATATTATGGTTAGTCACAGAGAGCTTGTTCCCTCATCAGATCACTTAACCTTTGCATCGGGGCAATGAAGCAGAAAAATCATTGGAAATTCTCTGCAGTGAAGGGATCATTTCAGAGAAGAGGTGTCTAAATCTGAGGAAACAAGTAGCATCTCAAATGCTTTTTTTATCTGTGTTATATCAGCATATACCTCAGGTCTGAGTTTAAAATGAGATTTTTCTTTTTTTGTGAGGGGTGAAGCAAGAGAAAGACTCATAGGTTCTAATCATACATACTTTTATTAATTTTTTTTAGCAGCTGTTCTTTCATGCATCTTTTGACCAAGGTGTGAAAATGGGTTTGATCTTTCTCTGGCACATTTCTTTGCCTGTTTGTCAGTGGAAAATCCAACCTTTCAGTGATAATGGTATTCATGCAGTTGCAGTAAAATGCAGCCAGTAACCCAGCAGATGGATTCACAGTGTGTGGTTTGTGTCTGAGGAGTTTGCTGTGGCTGGATGGAGCTGGGTAAGCAGTGCTCCAGGTTTTATGGAGGAGACAGCCCTTACCTCATAAACTGGATCTGTAATCTTTGGGTGTTGGATATATGTGCAGTACAATTTGTAGGATTAAAGGGTATAAAAAGACCAGGCTGGATGGGGCATGGAGTAACCTGGTCTAGTGGAACTGGATGATTTAAGGTCCCTTCCAGAAAATCATTCTGTGATTTTATGAGCACCTGGCAGACTTTGTTATTGACAAAGCACTGGTGAAAAATACTGCTGGAACTGAAACCTCAGTTATGAATGTCTCTTTCCATCTTCTGCCTTGTCATCTGCAGGAACATAAGAGACTTCTTCCAGTGGAACACCTCAGTGGTGTCTGCTGCTTCAGGAGCAGAATGTGGTGGGTTTGAAAGCAGGGCTTGCAGCAAAATCCTACAATTTATGCCTCAGGGTAGAAGCCCCTTCTGGAGCCTGCAGGGAGCAGCAGCCTCAGTTCCTTGGCAGCTGCACCTTGGTGAGGCAGCAGCTGGGCTGGAGAGCAGAGTGAGGTAGTGACAGCTTTTTCCCTGGAAAGTGTCGTGTGTTATTTCACACAGAATGCAGGAGGAATCTTCTGACACAGAGACAGTTGGGGCTGCTCAGCCTGGAGAGGAGAAGGCTCCAGGGAGACCTGGGAGCCTCTCCCAGGACCTGGAGCATCCCCAGGAGAGCTGGAGAGGGACCTCATATGGGCATGGAGCAGTGGCACAAGGGGGATTGGTGTCACACAGGAGGAGGATGGGTTTATATGAGATATTAGGTAGGAATTCTTCCCTGTGAGAGTGGGGAGGCCCTGGAAAAAGTTGCCTAGAGAAGCTGTGGCTGCCCCTGGATCCCTGGAAGTGTCCAAGGCCAGGCTGGATATTGGGGCTTGGAGCAACCTGGGATAGTGAAAACTCCCTGCCCATGGCAGTGCAGCTGGAACTGGATCATCTCTGAAGTCCCTTCCAACCCAAACCATTCTGGGGTTCTCTGCCATGGTTCTGTAAAATCTGGATGTGGCTCTCTGAAGCACTTGGTTGATATTTGGTTTGGTGCTTTTGCAGCAGAGGAATGGGATTTGTGTTCTCCTGAATTCCTGGGCTGTAATGAAAATTTATAACTCTTCTATTAAATTGTCTTCTCTGTTGTGTTTCATGTAGGAATCTTCAATCCTCGTAGCTTAGAATGGTTCTTTCACTTGCAGATAGCCATCAGGTCATAGTGGTAGTTACAGAAGTGCTGTTTGATGGGGGATCTTTGAATATTCCCTATTTCTTCATTCTTTGGGCTCTCTCCCTACCCATTTCCTTTGCATTTTCCTGCTGTAGTGATGAATGCTTAGAGAACAGTTAATGAGATACAGACCTTTCAACAGCTCAAGGCATCTTGAATTTTATCTAAGATTATCAGGTACTGCTGCTGTCATTTCTTCCTTTCTGAACCAACAATTCACCATCATATAATTGTATGTATTTGGACAGCACCTTCAAATTGAATGCAGTTTCTTAGGAGCCTCTCAAAATTTTTTTGGTGACTAAATATTAAATGAAATACATTTGAACTTAAAATTTCTTTTTCTTTAAAGGAAAGAAAAGAGAAGTTATTCCTGGAGTAGTTACTTTTTTAAATGATGAAGTCTTACCACTGTGCACCACTAGAGTGTAGTGCTCATTGACAGATTATTACTGGTCTCCTTGTAATCCTGCCCAACAGTGAGGCTTCTGTGTTTTATTTTACAACCCACAGAGATACCAATTTTTTCTTCATTAATTATGTATTTTTTAAAGATTTCATACATTTGGGAGCAATTTGTTGTGGGGTTTTTTTTTAGTACTATACATCTCAGTAACTTGGAAAATAAAATAGATAATGTAAATCAGTTTTAAAACACTTTTCTTTGTAGTCAGCCACTTTTCAGCAGAATTTTAATAGATTTGGAAGGTACATAGCACAACTACCACCAGCAGGAAAGAGAAAATATTTGGTTTATAGTGCCTGACAAGTGGAGCACTACTCCTGCCTGCCTTTCATCCTCCCTGTTTGGTTCATCTGGGTTTTTTCAAACTAAAGCATTTTAGGGCAAGAGTGCCAATGCAGCTGTAATCCTCAGCACAATGTGGAGCTAAGCCAGTTGGATTTTGTAGGTAATGATCACAGGGAGAGCTGTGGAAATGTGATTATTAATGTATTTGTATAAACACAGTAATTGGGGAGGGAATTGCTCCAGCTCTCTGAGGAGCTATTATGGTGGGAAATCATTTTCAAAATGGAAAAGATCTGACATGATTAAACTATTTTAGTGAATCAGCTTGGCTTTCCAGGTTCAAATCACAATGGAATCTTTAGGACTTCTGATAAATTGGGTGGAATGATATTAATTAATGTTGGTTTTTTTTACAATTATGTTATTCTTCTTTCATGCTGTGTGTTCTAATATATGCATAGTTAAGGTGTTCTCTTATTCTGCTTGATAAAATAACCTTTTCTCAGAAAATTACATTTTTAGAACATACAGATTGATTTATATGCAGATTTCCTTATTCCAAACAGTTCTAAAACTCTAATTATTATTTTTAATTATTTTCTAGTTGGTCGAATTATGTTTCAGCTCTTCTCAGACATTTGTCCGAAGACTTGTAAAAACTTCCTCTGCCTGTGCTCGGGTAGGTAGCTGAAATTTCAGCTTTTTAGTGTTGCTTACAATAATTATTTGTTTATACAAGTACAAACCACAGCCATATGCAAGGCCTGTGCCCACCTGAGGAGGTAAATTATAATGGAGGGGGGTGCTGCCCCATTCTGGACCATGATCTTTCTACCTGGAGTGTAAATAGCAGACATCTGCATAAAGCCATCACCAACCAGGGTATTTTTGGCAGGTGGAGAAAGACAGGGCAATTCTGGCATTGCTGACAAAAGTAGATTTGGCCCCTGGAAATGTCCTTTTTGCCCAGACAGAGAGAGGATCCTGCTTTTAAACTCCAGCAGATGCTGCCCACCTATGGGACAAGCAGGGGCCCATCTGCTGTGGTGCATTTTCAGGAGCTGATTCCCTCCTGACCCCAAACAGGCACCCCTTGGCACCAGATTGAAATGGGACACATTGAGCTGCCACTCCAGGTGTCTACAGGGCAGCTGCTTCTCCTCTGCCATCCCATTCCCAAGGGATCTGCAGTGTGAGCAGATGGGGCTCAAAGATTTTTCTTTTCCAGACAAAATTCATGCATGTCCAGAGCAAAAAGAACAAGGCTGGAACAAAAGAGAAGCTGAGCTCATGGGCATTGTAGTGGTTGTTGTGGAAAAGTGTCTGAGCTCAGGGAGGTGCTGCAGCTCTTGCTAGGGGAACAACTGCTGTGTCTTTTACCTGACTGGGAAAGTACTGGCAGTACTGGAAAGGGGACTAAGAAAAGGGACTGTGACTTCTGGCCACAGCCAAAGCTCCCATCTCAGTGTAGCAGCTCAAATCCCATGCAGGATCCCATTCTCTGAGGGGATTTTCCATAGCCCTGAGGGACATCCTGAAACATGGCCAAACATGCAGGCAGATATTCCATGGTGGTGTTTGATGAGAGATTTTCAGTGCTGTAGAAAAAGGGGGCATTTGGGGAGGAATGTGTCCATCCCTGTCACAAACAGCTTTGCTTGCATAACTCACGTGGAAAACAAAAATGGGGTAGGAGGAGGCATGGATTGGGATTATGGGTGTGGAGAGCCAGGTAAACAGCTTTTATTCCATGAGTGAAGGATGATAAACAGCAGTGCCCTGAGTGGCTTTTGTGCCACAAATTCCCCTTTGCCCTCATCCTGGCAGTGATGGGCTTGGAATGGCAAATTTGGGTTGATTGAGCTGTCAGTTAATTTGGGGTGGCAGAGTAATAGACTGCAGCAGGGGTAGTATTGGCTCTGGGTGATGAGTACACCTGCATTTCTGAGTGCAGAATATTTGGTGAAATGTCCTCTAACCCAAATGTCTATTCCATAAACAGTGATGGGATGAAACTGAACACTGAATTTGTCCTGTTATTTATCCTTTTGATTCGTGTTTCAGTACACAGCATCTCCTGGACATGTGAATAATGAGGGATTTTTACTCTTAATTGCTGCATTCTGCCAGCTCCCCTCTTCTGGGAAGATCAAGTGTCTCTTGACCACTATAAATCCCTCATGAACCTCAGCCCTGCCAGTCACTGTGACCTCATCCACCAGCCCAGGGCAGCTTCTCTTCTGAATTTTGGAAGAATGCTGATGAAACTTGAGATTTGGGACCACAAACTCAAAAATCACCAGTCCAGCTGATCTGCTGCTGGTATTAAGGGCTGGCCTGACACTGTGCAGGGATTGCTGAAGGTGTGGGAGCTTGGAGTAGCTCAATCCCACTTTTGCAGGTTTCATCACATTGAAACTGAATTGAAACCTGTTTTCCTGGCTTTTCTCCTGGGAATTATGGCACATCCATATGTGTGTGGTTTGAAAAGGATTCTAGAACCTGCATAGGAGTAGCTGTACCCACAGAATATAGTTGAACCCACCATTATCCTGAACTCTTGATTTTTGTATCAATTATCCTGAGTAGATTTACACACTTCTGAGGTGGAGAGGAAATTTTTTTAAGAAACAATTTTCATTTCAGAGTCCCATTATAAGCATCCCCCTTGGAATTTGGTCAGTGACAATCTGTAGATCCTTTTTGTTTCACCTTCTTGCAGGTGAAAAAGGAATTGGCAAAACAACTGGAAAGAAGCTGTGCTACAAAGGCACCACATTCCACCGTGTGGTTAAAAACTTCATGATTCAGGGTGGGGACTTCAGCGAAGGTAAATTGGGCTTTTAAAACTGCCACATTTAAAATGGAACAGGAATGTTCTCATTTATGTGTTCATAATATAAAACTTCTATTAAAATGCCATAAAAATACTTCATTTACTGTGATCACCCATTCCATTGTTAATTCATTTCATTTGTTAATT
Organism: Cisticola juncidis; assembly: GCA_013400215.1. Classification (NCBI taxonomy): domain Eukaryota; kingdom Metazoa; phylum Chordata; class Aves; order Passeriformes; family Cisticolidae; genus Cisticola; species Cisticola juncidis. Next base: position 278,049 of record VXBR01001030.1, read on the forward strand.
TTTGAAGTTCCAAAATGTTTCAACTGATGTAATATTTGCTTAGAAAAGTGTGTTAAAAAATCCTCACTGGAGGGTTTTATGAGATTCCATTTTATTAAAACAATTGAAATCCAAACTCTAGTCCTAAGTGCTTTTCACTTCTGTGGCTGCAGTGGAGACAACACTGGTGATGTGAATATAATTCCTTGAGTAAGTTTAAAATTCATAACAAAGCATTGAACGAGCTAGAAATGTTTTGAAAGTCTCCAGAAGGAGTTTTCCAGGATTTTTTATTCCTTTCCTGAAATACCTGTCCTTATAAAATGTCTGTTTTCACTGTGTCCTGAAATCCTGGGCCTGATGAAATGAGCCTCAGGTATCCTATTCTGAGAGTCAGGTGTTGGTGGAACGTTATGCACAGCTTCTGTATAAATAAAACAAAAAGTTTTAATTGCTGCTTTTTAATGTGTAGGTAATGGAAAAGGAGGTGAATCTATTTATGGTGGCTATTTTAAAGGTAAGAGCAAATATGTCTTTGCAGATTCTTTGTTCAGTTCTGAGATAAACAAGTTTTGATTCCCAAACTATTTAATGAAAACAGGTCCACTCATAGATCACCTTTTGCATGAAACTAATGTTGCATGACAATTCCTTTTATGTGCATGACTTTCAGATAATTTTTTTTGTTAATATTTAACTTAAATTGACAATTAATTAAGGCTAACATAATTGGTTAAACATGACTTTCAGCATGGAGGCTAGGCAACTTTATTCATGAATAAACTCCTATCTTCCTGCCTAAAACTGTCAACATATTCTTTTGTTTATAGAGAATGTGGTCTTTTGCAAAATGAAAAGGTAAGAGACAAAAGCTCAGTAACACAAATTCAAACTCTGTTCCCTTGTCCCCTCCCTAGTAAATACATAGACAACTGCTAAGTCCCTTTGTAGATGGATATCTGTGTTGCTTGGAGAAATGAAGAATTCTGTGTCTAACGGTTAGACTTTCTGAGGGTTAATGACTTATTCTGATAGAGAATCTACATAATTCCAGCTCTAAACAGTGATTTCTTCTTTTGTTAATGTCTCTTTTCCTCCCCGTTCCTACTCAAGGTTTGTATGCTTAGGGTTCATTTCTGACTTTATTTGTATGCTACAGAAGTAATTTTCCTTGCAAAGAACTGGTAAATAAATGTACAATTACCTCTTGTAAAAATCTGTTGGAAGGAAAATGGTGAGTTTATAAATTGCTTGTTTAAAGATGTACAATTATTTCTTGAAAAAAGCAGGTGGTTAGTGTGATATTCAAGTGGTAAGACAGTAAATATATTTATTTACAGCCTCTGCTTCTGTGTGTGTTGCAAGTAGCTCTGGTTATATGCATGAAATTAGGTTTATCTTAAAAAAGAGATGTAGTTTGATGTGGGAGTATTAACTTTAGTCAAGGAAAGGCTTGAGCAGATCCATTTACTAAGAAGTTACTCAGGGTTTGTTTCTCACAGTGAGTGCTAAATATGCAGGATTATGTTTTGATATGTGATTTAAAAATTAATATCTTTGTACATTCAAATTAGTATTTTTATCTTTGGAAATGACCTTGAGAAGGTCTGGTTTTATCTTCTGCTGTACAACCAGAAATCCTCTTTAATTCACTGTAATATGAAATGCATATTTAGTCTTAATTGTTTTTATACTTAAATTCAGGTATGGAGAGGGGTTTTTTCCTTTTATGCTTTGAGACTTAAAGTTTTGGGTGGAGAGGTGGCAACTTCTAGTGTGCTATAGGAGGGAAATAAATGGCTTTTTCTCCTGATCTTTCCACCTGGAGTGTAAATAACAGGATCATGTATGTGAAATCTTGGTTTAGAATGTCAGTAATTCTGCCAACCATGTCCTTATCCAAATAATTCAGGATTTAAATCCATAATCGAATGTTTATTGAAGACACTCATAGTGACTTGAATTATTTTTAATTAGAAATGTTTGCACTACATCTGCACCTTTTTCTTTAAGAAACAAAGCTTTGTCTCAACTAATTTGAGTTTAAAAGATTTGTTTAAACCTGATTGTTGTTTTTCCAACCTGTTCCCATTTCTCCAGCAGCAGCAGAATTTCTCCTTAGAGCATCCATAAGTTACTAAGAATACAACCTGCCTCCCTTGCCAGGGGAAATCTGACAAACATATTTTTTCTTCAAACAGATGAAAACTTTATTCTCAAACATGACAGAGCGTTCCTTTTGTCAATGGCAAACCGAGGGAAACATACCAATGGTTCCCAATTTTTCATGTGAGTAGTTGTGATCCCCCAGTGGAGCTTTTCTCACACAGAGAAGCGCTGTTCATGAGAAAGATGGTATTGCTAAATTCTCCATGTTACCCCTCTGATCCTGGCTAGGAGCACAAATCTGATCCTGCAGCAGGTAGAAATCTCGATTTCCTTGTGGCATTCATTTGGATTAAAGCTGGTGCTCAGTGGGTGTTCCTCCTTTGTGGCTTTTTTCCCAAAAATCGTGGTTTATGTTCAGTTCTTAGTGGCCAGAACAGAGATTCTTTGCCTTTGTGTGTGCACAAATCTCATCAGGTTATCTGCAGATGACAGTGATGAGCGTTGTATTCAAGGGGGAGTGAGATTTAGAGGTGGTTTGTATGGTTTTGCTCTTTAAAAAATGATTATTTATGATTTCCTTTGGAGTGGTTTTCTTTTGGGTTTTTTTTTTCCTTTTTTTTCCTTTTTTTTCCTTTTTTTTCCTTTTTTTTCCTTTTTTTTCCTTTTTTTTTCCTTTTT